>KK502402.1:4941539-4970461 GCA_000688735.1 Glossina austeni
AAAAAAAAAAAAAAAAAAAAAAAAAAAAAAAAAAAAAAAAAAAAAAAAAAAAAAATATCAGTAAATAAAAATTAGAAAAAGAATATCAAACATTTATATAACTTTTGTTTTAATATAAAATATTAAAATTTGAAATGCATTTACCTCAAATGTTATCCATTTTTCACATTAGGATGCAAAGAACTTTCCATCTAAAGTGAATAGGCAGGCAGTCATTCATAATTAGTGATCGATGGTGTACGAACTACAAAAAAAGTGTAAACACATATTTACATATATATATATATATATATTAAATTAATAAATAAAATGCATTTGTAACTAAATCAATCAGTTGTCTATACAATTTTATATATGTATGCGCGAGCACCCGCTAAGCGCATATAACACTAATTCGCTTTTAATAATTTGTTTTGTTCAATAAAATTACAATTTATCATATGAGTAGAGGAGGCGTGTATGGCAAGCATGCGCTGCTCGCTCTTACCTTTTGTACCTGTTTGCCTAATTATTCAAATTGTAAGCATCAACCGACAGCAAGCAGTGAATTTGTTCGCACCTCTTCTCCTATTCTGTGAATGCATAAATTTTATATATATATATATATATATATATATATATATATGTAGATATATATATGCATAAGTGAAGATAGAAGTTAGTTGTGCACGCTTATATTCATTATCATTAGAGGTAAATGCGTTTTAGTTAACGCGGGTGAAGATCACTATATACATATATATATTTATATTATATATACTTACTTACACTGGTATCTATACAGAGACATGCGCTATAAATGTTCATAGTCTTTGGACTCGCTGATGATCTTTCCATGAGTTTTAGATTTTTTTCTTTTCTTTTCTTTCCTTTTCTTTTCTTTACTTTCCTTTCTTCTCGCTTTTGGTAGGCCGAACTTGTACCCATTAGTAAGTGTTGCAGAGTTCATGGTTTGTGTGATTGTCCGTTTGCCAGTGATTTAATGTTTGTTAGATCTTTATAAAAGTAAGCATCAAATATCAATATATATATATATATATATATATATATATGCGTGTTGTTCACTAGTGTTAGTTCAATATGACATGCGAGCGCATATTATATATATATATATATATATATACGGTCACTGAACAGTGTTTTAAGCACTAAAAAACGTCCATTAATTTAAAGTGTCTCGAAAAATCAATTCCAGTTCGATTAAATCATTCATTCTTAAAGGCTGCAGCGATGTTTCGCAGTCTCCCCCTTCACCGTTGGCAAATTTCTGTTGATTTCCCAAAACACTGCTGTGTCGATTGTTTGTGGGCGCAAAATGCGTACGCCCTTGTTGAACAGGCTAACGTAATTTACTCTTTCCTGCATTCAACCATCAAGGCTGCATAAAATTATTGCCTTACAGCTCGTTGCCCTTAAACACGTTATCACTTTGCGAATGTCAGAAATTTTTAAATAATAGGAAGAAACTGCGCTGTCTGTCTGCGCGTAATATAACCGTCGATTCATTAACTGCAGTCCTAGCATATGCCAAGTGTAGTAGTGTGGTCTTGTAACATAAGAACTTACGCCTATGATAATAAATTTTTAATAGTCATAAAAGCCAGCCTTCGTATGAGTAAAAGGAACGCATCCGCGTTGTGTTTTTACATTCCAGAATTGACCGGCAGTAACGGCCGTAGTATTATCTTTATTTTAAGGACAAATGATGGGATATACGATACGATGATCTCTCAGATGCCATTAAATCGCTCAGCTAACTATTCCGATTGTGTTAGGAAAGCTGATAATCTCTCTTAACTGATATTAAAAAAAGTAAACGCGTCCACTACGAAACCGACATGACTGGTATGAGGCGTTACCCGTCATTGGAACTTCTATCTGTCGCTTTAATTTTCGGGTAAACTTTCATTTATTTTAAAGATACTTTCATACCTAAATAAGATTTTTGCCAAATTTAATAGACTGCAAGAGCAGTGACTTCTTTTAAGCAAGCGTTCGGCTTTGAGTATTTTGTCTCTAAATACAGTTTGGTACAAATACTAAATAAAGCACACGTTATATAAAATTCTTGATAGTGCGCAGTTTTTTCAAATGACTGAATGATGAATACTCGCTAGGAAGGTGTGGTAGCGTGGTAGACGTGGTCGAGGTATATTCAGAGAGCCAAGTTGTACGTTCGAAAATGTAATCGTAGGAATATCGTAGAAAATGAAATCGTAGAAAATGATTACGTAGGCTGTGTGTGAATGCAGATCAAGTACACTGAACCCTGTTCCCGCCGCAGCATGCATGACATCATGCAGCAAGATCTCAAATCTTTTGTTACACCAGTGCAAACAGCTCGCTATTATTTTTATTATTGCATTTCGATTATTATTCACGTTATCATGTGACATATGATCATGTGATTATGATCCAAATTTATAGAATAATGCGGAAAATTTGCATCTGTTCACGTTGTCAATTCTCTGCTTAGACGAAGAAGAAGAATTTAATATAAAATTTTTGTTTTATTCTCTATGAGTTTCTCATATAGGCGTTTACTTATCAGCTTTTTGGATATCGATTACATCAACGATCCAATATCCAATAATACGTAAGTAATTTGATGTTTTTATTTGCATTTATAAGACACTGTTTAAGGAATTGAATGTTCGCATGCCGCGTCACTTGGAATTCCTTGAAAGATGAGCATAATTACTGTTTGCATTAAAGGTGTCTTCATCCGTCAGTGAGTTCAGAGCAGCACATCTATAATCACATGCATCTCTATGCATACGTACCATACGCATATACAAGCGAATATACATTAATACAAAAACACATGTACACGTAGGTATGCATATACACGCACACATGTATATATATATGTATAAATATAAATAATTATAAATGAGATCTTTAGACGACTCTGCTGAAACAAACGCTGAATGATAATGCACACACACACACACACACACACACACACATTTATACATACATACATATATCATCTAATATACACATAAATCTTTTGTTACGTATCTGCAACAAACAAGCCTACATATATTACACGTAAAGCGCAAATTAGGGCAAATATTTATGAATTTCAGTATATGTGTTGATCAGATCATATATATATATATATATACAAACACACACAAATATATATATACACACACACGCACAAATATACAAACAGCTTTGCATTCATTTATACATACATACAATAAACAAAAATTTCGAAAAAAAAAAAAAAAAAAAAAAAAAAAAATGCAACAACAACAATGGTAATAAAAACTAAGAAAAATATTACATTGTGTGACAATGCGAGATCTGTGCCCATCAACGATAAACAGGTACAAAGACATAAAGCAAACGCACGGTTAACTCCCTCTACGGCAACGGCTTAAGCAGTTGATTTCTGCATGAAAACCGTACAATAAAAAAAAAAGAAAAGTTAAAAAAGAACAAACGCAGAAGATACTGTCCAGACGGAGGTGGTGCACGAGCTCTTTGCTGTTTCACTGGAAACGAACCAATTCTAAACGTTTACGTTCTGTTTATTGTGGTGGTGTGCTTTGCCGTTTGTGGTTGTGATCGTGATTTTGATCCCAAAAAGGAGGAGTAGCGCACATAGCGTAAGGTTCAAATCAATACCCACAAGCAAAAAGTGGGAGTTGCAATAATTGTTTAATTATAGGATTTTGTTAGCCTGACTTCATTTTTTATAAATACGTTTGTGTGTACATCAGTGTAATGATGTGTTGTTCGACCCTTTCGGTTATGTTTCAACCTCGGATACGGTGCGCAGTATTCAAAGACGCATAGGCAACGCTGTCGTTGTCGTTTGTTGCATTAATGATGCGCCACTCGCTATGTCGTTCGCGACATAGCTATGTAATGGACTACGATATGTAGCGATGCAATCCAATATCTTGTGAGTTGCGCAATTGCGCGCATGAGATGGAAAAAAGGTGGCACCAATGTGGCTGCGTTCTTGTGCACACTCCAGGGTGCCGACGGCAGCCAATGCTTTTAATGTCAAGTCCGAGATAGTCAGTCAGCCAGTCAGCAGCTTCAGTATGCTAAAAAGTAATGTTACCACCCTTAGTTTTTGTGTATGCACAGTGTGCGAAGATGTGTACCACCATCCATCCATCTATCCATCCATGATGCATTCCTCGCTGGAAGGCTTTCTGTTTTTATTTTATTTTGCTTTTCTCCTTCTTTTTTGCTCTTCTCTGTTTTTTTCTTTCTTTATTTATTTTGATTTATTTTTTTTCTTTTTTGTACCACCATTGACTTAATCATAATGCAGTCGTATTATGCGATCAGTATATATGTGCACATTTTTGTACTTACTTACTTACTTACTTACTTACTTACTTATTTACCAGCGTACGAATGTAGATTTGTGTGAGTGTATGTCAGCCTAACGCTTATATATTGCTTGCAAGTGCTTCGCTCGTGCCGCAACTTGGAGTAGCAAACGGCAACGACGACGGCAATGACGACGACGATGACGATGACGATGACGATGACGATGACGATGGCGGCAATCGACGGCGCAATGAATAACACACAGCCAACTGCAGAAATTCCATGAATATTTGTGCGAGACGGATTTGTGTTAAGCGTCAACACTATGACCATCGTCATATCTTTTCTACGCATCGGACAGAATGAACCTCAGACATTACCCGTCATCTTTCCTCTCTCTGTGGCATACCATCTTGTCATTACTTAGAGGCCAAGAAAATTGTGTGTGTGTGTGCCTATGCAAAACATTTTCATAGCGTTTGCGGTAAGGTCTTCTTTTCCTTTGGCTTCTTACATGTTGTGCTCGACTGCTTGAGGGCAATTATGTTTGATCTCGCGACTTTGTTAAACTACTCATGTGCGCATAAAAGGTCTCGTACATGCAGCTTTTTTTTTTTTTTTTTTTTTTTTTTTTTGTTATTCATCGTCATCAAATGCGATCATATTTTATTTAGCGATCGACTCGGTTATAGACATTTCCATATGTATGCATATAGTAGTGTGCGCGTATGTAAGTACGTATGTACTTAGACATATGCATAAGCAAGTTGATATATTTTGCATACGATATGAACCTGATTGCTTTTTTCCTTTTCCTTTTCCTTTTTCTTCTTCTTATTTTTCTGAAAAATCGATAATCGTTACTCTGCCACAGATTATATAAAATGCAACGAAGGTATTTCGGACAGAATAGGAATTTAACGACTTTTCAAATTTTTAATTTTCTTTCAATTCTAACAACGCTAAGCGAGCATAATATTTGCGTAAACCAGCGATTACCAATCCACAAGCCGCTGGCCTATTTGTTAAGATGCGGCCTATTGCGTACGAGGTGAAATGAAAATTTCTTATGCAAAAAGGTTTCCAAACGTTACGTCGTAACGTAATAAAGCGAATAAAAAATCGCAAATAGTAGAAAAGATCTTTTTCATGGGCGGGATAATAATCTAAACGTTGCAAGCTGCTGCCGTAAATACTAGGCAGATAGATATAACACTAGATTAAGTTGAAGGTTAAACCTTTTTCTTACATTTTCTTAACTCTCTTACTGAGCTTAGTATGTTGCAATCGCGTTCCCTCTCTCCTTTCTCGATTACTTATTGTAATCGATATCCGGGATAAGGAAATTATTTATTCATATGAAATATTCTATATATTCTTAGATAATAATGAGAATGTCTATTAATGCTTAGTGAAATGCTGAATGAAAGCATAAGCATTTAAATATTATTTTACATATAATCGTTGCGAAGACACGGGTTGGGGGAATAAGATAATTCGCTTAAAGTGTGTCACAAGTACAAATGCTTTTTTATGCTTTATCTCTACAAACAAAAGCCAAATTGTGATCTTGACTCGACAACTAAAAACACATGTACGCTCTCATGTGCGAAGACAATGCGCACGTCGAAACAAAAACCTAAAAGAATATGGTATGCACTTAAGGAGGCATATTGGAGGCACTTAACGTTGTCTCATTGGTTAACGAGTATCCCAAGAATGGTACACACACACACACACACACACACACACACACACACATAAAGCATACCTAATATTGCGTTAGACGTGATGTGAATAATCAAAGTATGATAAACATCTTAAGGGTCAGGACTTAGTGTTCAGTGTTTGTTCGCTTCACTTTATTTCACTTTTTGACGCATGCAAATTTTTCTTTGTTTTTTTTGTTTTTTCTTTGCTTAAGATTACGTTGTGATTACAGGTAGTTAATATACACATACATGCATATATATATATATATATATATATATATATAGCCATAGTTTTGGACGTTCGAGAAAAATTTCGATAATATCCCTCGATAAAAGGAAATAAATTTTATTAAAGAGATTAATCGCATTTTGCAGGGCGGCAAAATTAATCTCTTCTATAAGCAATTTAACGTACAATACAATTTATGGTAATAAATTGAGCAACAAAGAAAAAGAAGACGAAGAAGAAGACGAAGACGAAGAAGACGAAGAACGAACGAACGAACGAACGAACGAACAAACCGCATAACATAATAATCTTTTGCATGGACTCAAAAAATTCTCTGTCATATAGTTAAGTGCGCTTATACAATATCTATACCGTCTACATACACATGCACGTTTATATGAATCGACATATTTAAAACGAAATTTAAATTTATGCCTACGCATACATATGCGTGTTACATGTCTAAGCATCGATTTTATAAATAAAAAGCAAAATATGTACAAAAATTGAAAAAATTATTTGAAAGACAATCACTTGCTAGTTGCTGCAGATAAATAATAACTCAGCAGATTCAAAAAAATTTCTTTAACCATCAAAACGGATAGCAGACGGCACTACATATATATATATATATATATATATATATTTATATCTGTGTATCTGTGTGTTCTGTGTGTGTGTGTGTGTGTGTGTGTGTGTGTGTGTGTGTGTTTATGCGTGCTTCTTGAATCATCTGCTGTATATGAGATTTACGCAAGTCCACGAAATTCGTTCTATAAAAATCTTCGTTTCTTCGTTTTCGAAAATAAATGAAACTTGATGATGGAAAACATCTACACATTCATTAGCATATGGATAATACATATGCTATGAAGCTATGAAACCTATCAGGCACGATCTAAAGATATCAGTTTTCTTTACATTTGTATCCCTCAAATGTGGGCGGCGACCCACCATAAGGTTTGGAGTCAATTTAGCCAAAGCAATGGACCGCTTACACGCCTATTCAATCATTTTTTTATTTATTCTTCTGCTCTGCTTGCCACTTTTCGCAAAGGATAAATTAAGGATAATTGCATCGGTCGTTTTCTCAATTGACTTAAGCCTGTCTGTTGTCTGATCGTAACTTTTGAGATATTTCCATGAATAGTAAGTAAGTATAGAGATATAGTATAGTAATTGACATACCTTAGCCTTAGCACGAACCCTACTGAATACTGAAACGTTATTTACGGCCATTCCCCATACAACGCCTTATCTCGATAGACTAATAAAAAATTTTCAATTTTTAAAATTTCTCGATAAAAATCGTTAGGTAATAGCATTTTAACTCCTCTCCCATTTCAAGTCATTCCTGCAAAGAGTAAATCTTTACTTAGCAAAAAGGTTTAATTTCTAATATTTTATGATGAAGATTTGTTCGTAACACATAAAGGTTACGTACGCCAAATTTAAGTCACGGGACACTGTCTTATATAAGGATGCAATAATGCAATGAAATCTAATTTTCAGCACCTTACGACGGATATAGATGAAGAATAGCAATTTCCCTATGTCTGGAATGCGCTGGTTAACGTTTTCGGAATACAAGAAAGCGTATACGTTTTCTCACTCGACTTGAAGATCTAAACGTGACCATTTACTTTGTTGACTTTGTTCTATATGACCGCTCTTTTCTGTCTAAGCTGATTTCAGCCTTGACCGAGCCCCATTCATCACTGCCAAATTTTCCAGAACGAATGCCATTCTCTCAGATGGATTCCTTCTTGTTCGTTATGTACTCATCTCTTTTTTAACTTGTGGGCTCGACCGATCACTAGTTTGACCGCCTGCTTAAACACTTACTTTATTATCCGCTTGCACGGCTGTCCGAATGCGCACCTACTTGTTTAAATGCATGCCCAACCGTCGATTTTCTCTGCACACGGCAGGTTGCCTATCCGCCCAGCAGCTTCTCCAACCAATTGGTCAATATCCGTGTACTCACCTGTTTATAAATTTATTTGCTCGAGTATCTGGTACCGTCAAGCGGGTATACATATGCACTCGTTTGATTCTCACGAATCAAGTTTAAAGAGGAAACATTTGGAGAGCAGAACTGCAGAAGCATGTTTCTAGTCAATACACATCAGAGAGTCGAGTATAAATGAATGGACCTTAGATCGCATAGCATTTCTATCATTTTTATTTATACCTACAACCACAGGAGGAGGTATACTCATTTTATCATAAGGTTTGTGATACCCAAAACAAACCTTCACAGATTCTCGACCAGCGTGAAATTCTGAATAGATCTAGCCATGTCTGTCCGTCCATATGTTTGTATGATGTATATTGTTGGCACTCTGCTTGTTGTCAAAATTAAGATATCGACTTCAAATTTGACAGAAGCATTCTGCATTCTTGCACGGAGATCTATATTGAAAATGAACCAAATCGGGGAAAGTACCCGCCGATAATAAAGTAAAACCTAGAAGCAGTCCTTCGCTGCTCATTACTCATAAGATGAGATTTTCTAAAATTACCTTACGGAGGACTTTCTTATTAATAGTCAAAAATGGAAAACTCCAGCCATGCCCACACAAAGTTATAAAGGAATATATTTTAATTTTTTTTTTTTTCACTTCTTTGGAATTTTTTGCTAACTACTCGTAAAGGGAGCAAAACTGAATGGTGAAAAATAGGGATCTCAGCCGAATATAATTTTCCCATTTGTTTTATTATTATTTTTTCATTTATTTATTGGATCTACGTATTAGTACAATTTATTCCAAGCATCCAAATTTTATATCAAAATTTACTCTAAACGTGATCTTTTTAAACGGGTTCGAACTTTCGCTTCTTAATTACATCTCTTACAACATTTATATATTTAAGTTCCAGCGTATGTTTCCATTCCATTGGTTATATATGCACCACGGAGCAGTTGTTGTATTATATACAAATTCTTTGATTGTCGTCTTTGTAGCCTTCAATTTAGACAATGATTTTTGTAGATTGGTTTGGTTGAACTTCTATACCCCATAGCAGTGTGAAAATGGTTTCGTTAAGTCATTCAATCCATAAAGTTCAGATATGATCCTCAGAGGCCTGTTGCTTGCAGGCAAAACTTGTTATGAAGACTTTGCGGTGATATTATCACTAAGCGATTTTTTCTCTCTCTTGCATACACCGCAACACGTATCTCTTCTTTTTATTAACGCCAAAAAACAAACAAACAAACAAATTTTTCAACATAATAGAAATGAAATCTATATATAGTTTAATCGAGAGTATTTTATAGCTTTAATATAGAATAGAATAGCTTCTATGTGTGTGTGTGTGTATGCGTATAGAATTCGTCATTCTCGTCGTTTTCATTACTTTCGGTAGATGAACGTCTACGAATGAATTATCGTAACCCGCAGGTGCAGCAGATTAATTGGGCAAAACAAATGATTTCATTGCAAATGATTCCCACAATCATTACAAGCGGCAAATACTTGTGCAATATCCTTGCATTCTGCATCTGATGAGCAATTTGAATTCATTTGTACAACTATGGTAAATATTAAATTAATTCTGTTTACCAATAACAAACACTCGCACCCATGTTCATCAAATTAATATCAAAAGTAAATTAACAGATGGCGCCATTGAATGGCATTTTGCGGTAAGACGAAAAATAAACATGCACCGCACATAAATATAAATATCTTCGTTCTTATTGTGCGTTTATTATATTCATTCAATTAACGATTGACAGGTTCACTTCTGTATTGCCCCTGAGTATCAATTCACTAAAATAAAGAACAACAGTAGACCGACCGACCGACCGACCGACCGACCGACCGACCATTCATTCATTCATGGTACGGATCTGTATGTGTTTGCTATTGTCATTCCTAACGCTGTTTACTCTTCTGTTGCTCATTTATTGGCCATATGTATTTGTAAATGTATAGACATATTCAGATATATATGATATTTACGTATGATATAGGATGTGTGATGTGTAATGTGTGATGTGTTATATGTGATGTATGTGATGTATGAATGCGTATGCGTGTGTTTATATATTATTTACGGGCGAAACAATATCTGGATTATGCACTTGAATGAACTTCAACGTTTTGCTTCTCAATGCGATTCTGCGTCATGGGAATACGGTTTCTATCGAATAATGATGAACTCGCTTATCCTTAATACCGGAACAATACAAAGTGACCGAACTTTTCAATTGGTCGTCGACTTGTCTGCATTGCATTGCATGTACGAGTATGTAATGAATTTTTATCAAAAAAAAAAAAAAAAAAAAGGCTAATCCAGTTAGCACACAATAACTGAATATATTAAATATATATGTGTATGTATGTGAGTCCTTTTCTAGTGTTAATTGCTTTCTTTCCAGTAATGCAAGTGCATGTTCTTAACACACATACATTTCACGTAACTGTTTACATAAAGTTGTTCAATTTATTATTATAATCGAATCGATGAATGCGCCTTTGATGGCTTTGTTACGATACGATAAGATAAGTACCTCAACCTCAATTCTAACTGTATTTACAGGGAGATATCTTTAATTATTGCAAGACTTGTATCTCGAGCACGATTTTTCTCAAACATTGCCAAACATAGTCATAGTGTTATGAACATTTCATTTTTTGGGAAACATCTCACGAATCGGAATCGGGCTCATTATCGCCATCTTTCTGAAATTGTAAATAATTGCTCTCATGCAATTGCAGTAACGATGTTGTCGTGAAATTTTAAAAACTTGACAATAATCAAATGAAAATTTTGATCAACAGTTCAATGCTTTATTTCTGATTCGATCAAACGGGATTGTCATCCCGGACATGTGCTTGCAAGAAGCTTTCGCTGGAATACTTTGCCAACCTCGAGTATTTTCCTTATATTCGTTGTACTGTTTGGTGCCTATTGCAGCTCGCAGCGCAATAGAATAGAAGGAATCTGAAGACGACTTCGCTAAAGCCCTTCCTTCAGGCCTTATATTATTTACGCATGGATTGTTGTTATAAAGGAAATCAAACTTAAGCGGTATTTTGCTTGCTTCACAATTATTTAAAACTAAACTAAAAAGGAATGATTGGTATGCAACTTGCAAGACTTGTATTTTTAAGGGTATAGATATACCTCCCTTAACCAAAATTGCGCTCAAACTCAAAAGGTGAGTATAGGACTCTTTTTTTTTTTTTTTTTTTTTTCAAAAATATATTTATTCCAAAATCATGGCATATATTTTTCTTCTTTGCTTGAGGCAATGATTTCTTATTTTATTTTTATTTCCTTCCTCGCTTTTCAACATATGGATTCAATTGAGTGAAATGCTTTAAATTGAATTTTTATCGAGACTTTTTCTATCTTCAGCTATCAATATGGTAGCTAACCTTAGTATAAAGGTATAAAAGAAAGAAAATATATAATGGAAGAGAACGAGAGACAGAATATCAAAATTTTCTTTAAATATGATTTACAGCCGCGGACAAGTAAATAGCACCGTGAGAATAAGCAAAAAAAGCAATTTCCTAACTTTAATTATTATTATTTATTAACTTAATTTTTAATATAGTTATTTATTCTATATCTATAAAAATCGTATACCTTTTGCGGTTGAATTTAATGTTTGCCTTATTTTTCGTTTTTCAATTGCATTTAAAAGATTTTTTATTGCACCTGAAGCTATTTTTCAAAATAATTGATATTTTATATCTCTACATACGCTTTGTGGTGGCGGGTATATTAAATTTGCATGAATATATGTAACACCGGGAAGGACTCAAGATAGAGCCAAATTTTATTATACGAATTAGGGTCATTTTGTGATTCGAAATAAGTTCGTCCATCTGTCTCTATGATTACACTGCCTGATGCCAGTCAACTTACAAAGCCCAGTTTTCGAGATATTTTAATAAAATGCAATACACTGGCACGTTATGGCCTAAAGAAGTAACTTAAGGAAAACGGTTAGTATTGGACCGTTTTTTGCAAAAATGCCATTAAATAATAAATATAAAATTCAATTTTCAAAGTCCCTCGAAAAAAGTCGATGAGAATCGATGACTATATTCAGTTGGGCCAGTTTCTCTACCAGTCCAATATTTAATAAATTTATTATAAAAATTTAGCTGAATATTAGAGTATTTCCGTTCATACATCAAAAGTGACGAATTTGATCAACATCGATAATGTTTTTCGACCCTACCCATAAACTTTTCAATGTCTCAGTAATAATAACACAGAAGTTAACTGCAACAAACTTGAACTTCATAATTCCATTTTTTAGGATTTCATCCCATTTAAAGCTACTTATGAAAAGTGCGGGTGTGACGAAGCTAGGTGAAGAGTAATAAGATCTTTTGAAGAGAAAGTCAATGTTGCTGAGTTTGGAACGCGTCATTTCACGTTTTTGGCCTATGGAAAGCACCCCTGTAAGGACGCATAGTTCGATCCATGGTACGGTAGACTAAAAATTGTACTGCACTACTTATTATATTGTGTGTTCTAAGACGTGCAGCGATACTTGGGAGTTTATGGTATTCGCTGAACTATCTTCGTTTTTCTACGCTACGCGCGAAAAACACAAGCACACACTGCACTACGTGTTCCACCATCCACATGTAGCATCCTTTTAAAAAATCTATTCTATGACATATATATATATATATATATCCATATATGCCATAGTACTAAACTTATATACATTCCCAAATATATACATAAATAATATATATATTATTTTATATATACGCATATATACCCATCACTGAAGGATGGCGGGTATATTCATTTTGTGAAAACGTTTGCAACGCCCAGACGGAAGCATCAGAGCTCCACAAGGTATACATATATTCTTGATCAGCATTAAAATGTAAATCGATTTAAGCATGCCCGCATGCATGTCCGTCTGGATAATGTCCATTGTAAACCTTGTCCTGGCCGCAAAAATTAGGCTGCCGAGATCAAATTTGGCAGAAACATTGGAAGTTCTTGTACGCAGGTTGGTATTGAAAATGGGCCAAAACCTAAACATATCCGCCTATTCGTTTGTCCATCTGTCTGTTTGCGCAACTTTGTAGTATTTGTGGCAAATCTTCTCCCGTTAGAGAAAATCAAGATATCGACTACAAATTTGCAAAAGAATTCGGAATTGAACTCAACTTTTCAAAGAACACGCCTATAACGCCCGCATGCCTATACAACAAAAGGTTCTTTATTGAAATACATTTATTGGAATAGTGTTCTTTTAAAAATAGTAGAGACCAGCCGCGCCCACTCCACATTATAGAGAATGAGTGTTTTGTTCTTTTATTTCTTTTGTCATTTTTATTAGGATCACGATGATGCGTATAAAAGATTCGATTGCGAACGAATTTAATTTTCTTACTTATTTATATTTATATTTATATTTGAATGAATAATATATAATGTATGTACATATATATAAATATATATATCTACACTGTTGTACGAATATGAAATGCGACTTTTCCTATTATATATATATATATATATAGATATATAGATATATAGAACAATATGTGTCAGCTATTTAACGGCTGGCCTTGCCCGACTTTGATATTTTTACAAGTTCTATATATATGTACGTTTTTATTACCAACGCGAAGAATGAGTTATTTATGTGTCAATGGCTATACATGAGCATCAAAATCGAAATAAATCAAGGCCGCCGGTCTACTATGAAAAAGGAGAATAGAAATGGACAAAAACCTCTTACTTTGCGTATGAATGTGTGACAAGTACATGCTTAGAACAAATACTTAACACCAAATCATATTAAAATTCCTTCTGTGTCCTTAGAATCATTCCGGCTTAGAATCGTTATTGCCAAGTTCTTAACTAGCGATAGTTTACAAGTCGTTCTTGAAATAAAAAACACACAACAGAGAAAATTCGAATCACTTTAATGTAATGAATGTAATGAACAGATCGTCTTAGTTACACTGTTGTTTGTGGATCGCAAACCATTCATTTCTACAATCGTGAATGAAAATGAAAATAATTGCAGCATCAATACGAACTTGACTCAAACGATTGATGTTGCAATTCATTGCACAAAATGAATGATTTTGTCGCACTTGCCTAGTTTAGCCAGTTCCCTCGAATGAGAACAAAACTTGGCCAGCCATCTTCGCTACGTGGAATTATCATTCGAACATATATCTTTAATGAACGATTTTAATCGCATTATCTACATGACAACCATGTGTAGCGTTATTATGTCTTCAAAGCGCACTCAGAAGAATGAAGGAAAATATCTCGAAAATCCCAGTCATTTTACATCGTTGTACACTCAACAAGTGTGACGTCATGGAAATTATGTCTATTCATTAGAATATCATTTACTGTAAGAGATTCGTGTACAAGATACTATCATGGCTGATAAGTCTCTCATCTTTGATCTGTGATCGAGAAGCGTAGCAGAAGTCGCGCTATATTTTTGAATAAGTTTTCAAATGCCGGTAGAAAATGTCACGACCCGGTATTACTGGACATGCTTCCACATTTACACAAGGAAGCAGTAAATTTCATTCACTTCCTTTCCGGCGACAAGATCCCCACTTAGATGTCTATAGCGAACAAGTCTTTTCGATTTTGGGTTTCGGCCGGTCACATCAAATACGAGATAATTGACTCGACTGAAGAGATACAAGCTGAACCGCAGAAAGCTTTCAAGGCCATTCCGGAAAGCGAGTGTAACAACTGTTTCGAGGATTGTAAAAGAATATCTGAGAGGGATTACCTTGAAGACGACAAATTTTACAAATAATAAGCAGATTTAAACACTCGACAATTATATTCGGTCGTGAACGAATCTTTTACACCCGCCACTGTTATCTTAAAAAAGCCAAAAAAAAAAAGGTAAAGGAACTAAATTTTCATGCCCGATAATATGAAACGGTTCAGGTCACTTCCAAATCTTCATTTTCGCTAAGACAAGAATGCTGACTACAGATACTGCGCAATTGGGCGGACGAACATACTTACGTACATTCCAAATTCGAAACTGAACAAGAATTTATATACGCAGTAATGTGGGGTCTTTGAAGCCTGTTCTCCTCGCGCTATGAAGGTATCGGAAAAGCATTAAATTTTCATACACTACGTGCTACAACATTACCCATAGAATATGCGTTCAAATTTGTGTACATTTGTGTGTGCACACTATGCTACAGTTTATCAGTAATGAGCAAAAAACGAATTTTTTATTCGTCTTGAAAAACAGAGATGTTCTTAGGTTACGTGGTGCTGTGGGCGTGGCGTTCGATTGATTTGGCCCATTTCGAATACAAACCGGTATGCAAGAGCTTCCAATATTTTCTGCCAAATTTGAAGTCGATCGCTTCATTTTTGTGGCCTATCCAAGAATGCCTACAACATACATTACACAGACGAACAGACAGATATTTTCAGTTTCTTACATGAAGTCGTACAAAAATCGATTTTACTTAATGTACTTAACAGTAACAATTTTCAATTACGTCATTTGTTGTTTAGAAAATGTGCTTATTATTAAAAATGTTCAGGTGTAACTTAGTTAGCCCAGAGAAGCCCTTTGAAGCCACTCCGCTCAAGCGAAAACCTCCTCGCAATAGAAATTATTACACTTTAAATGCCATCTCAAATTTTCATAGACCAATGTATCGGGCGTCAATGGTAAATTCTAGACTATCTAAGGAGTGGTTTCAGGAATTCTCCACACTCACTCATACAGCAAGGATGTGTGCTGCCTTTAAAGACATTTTTCAAAAGCTTTCATGTTGATCGCGAAGGCCCATTAACAGCAGATTTTATCGAGCGAAGCTAAGCTTGTTTTTCCTGTTTAATACAATCAGCCACTCCCCAATGCTCGAGCTTAAAGTGACGACCAGCAATGGTTATGGGAAAGGCAGTGGTATTTGTGAACGTTCGACTTAAATGTGAAAACATCAGGTGCGATGAGAAAGACCGGCGCTAGCAGGGCGTGTCAGAGATTGGCAATGCAGTGTGTCACCGCAATGGGTCATACGGTAAACAGGCAATTCTAGGACGAGTGGTTGACAATGCTGAGATATCCGTCTAGTCCTGTTAACGGACTTAATTGGTGGATAATTCACTCCGGGTGTCTATACATAAGCACTGCACAGCCCACATTACGCCAATGCTCGAGTGTTCTGAATAAGTTTTCGTAGCTCAGGAACGAGTATACGACGCGGTGAGGTGTATCCAAGCGAAATTTAGAGACTATCGACCGAAAATGCGAGTTATTCCTTAATTTTGCCCGGATATACGCGACGTAAATAGTACGTATGTCGGCTGTAGTTATGTAGTTTTTGTACCACTTTAGAAAGCCCAGACCTTTAATTGTGTGTTTCAAAACTTCCACACCACACATGCTGGCCGTGCATACATCGTTTTGCGTTTTCATGCTCGGAATATGGCAATTCTTCTACCCTCACACCATCAAAGCAGAGAAGTTACTCATCACTTTGCCTATGCGCTAAGAGACAGCGTTAGGCTTCAATGACGTTAAAGTTGACTCTTTTGGTCCGATTGCGATCAGATATTTTGGCGAAGCGAATATCATCATGCAGCGCTTATTTTGTTGCTCGTGTTGCATGCACGAAAGGATAATGAGTGACATAAGATGTTGTTACCCATTACGGAGATCATTAATGAAGACCAGCAAGAGAACAGTGGAAACGAGCGAGAGCCTTGCGATACACTCGCATTTAAATAGAATTCATGTGAGGTGTAGCCGACGACTGCAATCCTTATCGCACGATTTCCTAAGTAATTCGATATGAATCGGGCAAAAATGCTGTGGGCTCCAAATGCTAAGTAAAAATGAATTCAGTTGATTGATGTACTTTGAAAAAGGAGCTACATATTTATTCCCAAGGAACAAGTTTGCCGGCTCTTGTACCTTTGTGCTAATAAAAATGACCAAAAGTCTCGCCAGCCAAACGGGTATCAATCAATCAATCAATCAATCAATCGCCAAGGAAAAAGTCTGCTGGAATTTGCGCTTTATACGTAGAATGATGAAAGTTCTTGCCGGCCAAACGGGTACCAATCAATCGCTACCACCAAAAGACAATTTCAACAATGATAGACATTTGAATGAACTTAGGTGCGATTAAGGAAAGGAAAGGAAAAAACTGTTTTGATTGGCGTACAGAATTTGGTTCAAAGCATTTCCTATTTCTATTCTTTGTGAAGCCGTCTGTTTGCCCAGACGGTGTGAAATGAATTGGAGTGAAAATGAAAATAGTTTGCAAGGCAATAATTGCCATCTAAAACACTTTACAATACCGAACGGCTTACGTAAAATGTCAAGCAAAAGCCATGGAAATCCCTATATATATATATGAAACGGAAAGTTTCCAGTGTAGGTAAAGAAAAAAAAAAAAAAAAAAAAAAAAAAAAAAAAAAAAAAAAACTCGAATCTCTTATCTGCTTAAATAGTAAACACGAAATTAAGACTCTTTTCGAATAATCTCTACATATGTAGATTGAAACAAGTTTTTAACATCAAAGGCTTATTTTATTGATGAATAAAATATACATATATATATATATATATACATACATATATATATATGTATATATATATATTTATATAAAATGAAAAAGATCTATTTACATATATAGGGACGACATACATATCTTATTTGAATGCATACGCGTAGATATGCACACAAACACTGTTAATGTTAGTTTAATTTAAAACTAATTGGGGGTGTAATAGCGCAATTAAGCGGTTGGCTTCGTTACAACTTTAAAGTGTTTCGTTTTTATATTCATTTTCATTTTCATTTTCATTGATATATGTGTGCACCCTTTCGAACGGTGTCGCCTTTAGTGCGGCTAAAACGTTTTGACAAATAGGTCTGTCGCGCTGTCTATCACGAAGTCACAACATATCAACGGACGAACGCAATACAAACGTATAGATTATATATGATAAACGATGAATTAGGGTGCGAACAGTCAATCAATCAGTCAGTGAGTCAGTCAGTCAGTCAGTCAGTCAGTCAGTCAGTCAGTTAGAGAGACAGTTATGCAGCTAGCCAGTTATCCAGTTATCCAACCAACCAATCAAGCAGCCAACGAACCAACTAACCAACCAACCAACCAGGCAAACAGTCAACCGACCATCCTTTCACTCAGTCAACAAGTGCAATAAATAAAAAACCCATAATTATATGCGATGTTTGTCAGGATAAGGATATTTTTTTAGACAAACTGTTTGACTACATTAACATTGAAAAGTTTTTAAGAAATTTAGAACGCAACATAAAGGATTCATCAGGATTTATAACGACATACAAGTGTTTATATGTGTACGTTTCTATGGCAGAGTGTGTGTGTGTTTTTTTATGCATGCAAGCTATGTAATCTTTGTACAGAGCCGTGAATTTTGACAGATGGTTACTTTCAATTTATATTTTTTGATCTAACAATTTGTGTTTGTTGTTGTTGTTTTTTTTTTTTTCTTTTTTTTTTTTTTTCTTTTTTTTTCTCTCTCTCTTCTTATTTCCATCCATCCATCACCGAAGGAAGGTAATAAAATGAGACTAGCATTTTGCCTGCAATCTCGAAATACGCTGACAGGACATTTAGCAAAATATGTATAATAATGCATTCTATTGGATTTGTTTAGACTACGAGATCCATTTCATCATATCTTTCCATCCGTCCATTCCGTACTTTACTGTTATAGGCCTTCAGCTGCTCGCCATATAATTCACGCTTCGCAGGATCGATTCGAAGGAGAAGATTACGTAAGATAAGATTCAAGGTAAATGCTTTGGAAATTTTTAATTATTCCCGGCACTGTTGTCAACGAAGATCATCTCGACTCACCTCCAGCCTTTCCCGTCTTTTCCCGTACAATAAAAACGCAAAAGATCCGCCTACATTCACGCCCATAATAGTAATAAATATTTGTAACATTTGAACAATTCCTAAGTGTAAAATCATGGCTTATTTACTTGTCTGTTGTCCTGTGTAACGTATTTCGTGCTCTCAACTGATGAGTAAACAAGATTCGGTTTAAAGTGAGTTCTTTTTTTCCTTTTATTTAATAAATAATGCTTTGTAATCTTCGTATGAAGAGTAGGTAATTTAAATTGAAAAAGGATACACACAAATATACGTAAACATATATATGTATTTAATGTTTATTATTTGAAGATTATTATGGTAACAATTGTAAATTTAAATTGACATTTAATGTCGATTGTTGTCAAAATGATGATGACTGTCAAAATATTATGTTTAATCCTTTATTGAAAGAGAAAAGGAATTTACACATAAGCATAAATACATGACAATATACTTATATATATATATATACAATGTAAGTGTAAGAGCTAAGCATGCACTTGTAAGAAGAGGTTGCTCTTATAAAAGAAGTTTTTCCTGTTTTTTTCTGCTTTTACACCAACCACTCAAGGTTGGGGGATATACTCATTTTGTCATAATGTTTGCAACGCTTAAAAGGAAGCTTCAGAGATCCTATAAAGTACATATATCCTTGATCTCTCCTGGTCGCAGAAATGCAGATATCGGCAGTAAAGCACAAACTGAACGCAACTCCGTTTTTCTAAGCAAAAATTTGTGGATTTGTGTGCACAAACGGAAAAAATCTGTCACGCCCACGCCCCAAAGCGGAAAGTGATTAAGTTTTCGTTTTCCCTTATTAATCAGAAGCTATACCGGTCAGAATGTTTTAACTATTTGAGACATTCCGCTAATGAAAATATATTATGGGCCTAAAAGCGCGTCAATTCAAATATAAATACGATGGACGCCATAACCTGGTCTAATAATTTTTTCTTAACAATGCTATTGATCAGAAAAAAGCGCTTGGAGAGGAGAATGCGATAAGCTAAGTGTGTCCACTACTAAATTCATTATGGTGGACACCACGACCTGGTGGAATAATTTTTTCTCAACAATACGATCGATATGGATATCACATAAAAAGCGCTTGGAGAGTAGAATGCGATAAGCTAAGTGTGTCCACTACTAAATTCATTCATAGTAAACACCACGACCTGGTGGATTAACTTTTTTACTTGACAATATCTGTTAGTGAAGTAAAAAGTCAAAGATAGATTTTATTCGATTCACTTTTTGATGAGAAATGATGATCAAGGCATGGGGCGCTAAAGATTTTAATGGTGATGGGTGATGGGTGATGGGTATGCGAAATTCGGCCCCAGCCGAATATAATTTTCTCCCTTGTTTCCCTTTTTGTTTTTTCTTCTTTATTAATTGGAAACAATTTATTGCTAACTGAAGCAATTAAATCGAGCCATTCACATAATTATTGTAAAAAGTATTCAACACCTATGTTGGATGAATTGAAAACCTCTTTTCTACGCAAACCTTGGAAAAGGTTTTTTTTTTTTTTCTTTTTCTTTGCTCTTCACAAAGAGTACTTGGAACAGAGAAACATCCTTGAATATGTGAAATACGAAATATGGCTGGTCTAGGGTCTAAGAAGTGAAACATTTGCTTTTGTTGGGGCAAAAAATGGTCCGTCAGTTAAAAAGCAAAAAGCAAAACGTGACGATATCCGAATCAAAATCATTCTAAGCCGAATAGACCAACCAAGACTGTTTAAATATTGCTGCGTCAGGCGGTATGCCATTCATTGTAAATTTTTTAGAAAATAAATCTTTTTTTTTTTTTTTTTTCTTAATTACCTTAAATGATTCGTTGAACGGTCCCAAAGGATAAGGATAACTGTAGGTGTGGTGAAATTTTTTAATGGTACAAAAATTTTCCGAATTTTCCGAACATGCTTGCAAGCCAGTGTGCGTGGTTTTTTAAATGCTTTGTTAAAAACGATATTTTTTATTTTTTTTATTTATTTCATTGACAGTCAAATTCAATGCCTCTTAAAGTAAATCTTAAGTTTATTTATATTAAAAAAAAAAAAAGTGTAAGTATAATAAGATAAATTAGAAGGAAAAAAGAGAAAAAACATACATAAGCTTGGCAACCATTCATTTTCGAATCAGAAAGACTTTTTAGGGGTAAAGCTGGTTTAAATACGACATAGGATATACGGCGTAACTCCGATAAATTTCGAAATCGAATTCGAATAGTTTACGGCAGTTTGGAAAGCTATTCCAGGGTTAGACTACAGCCATTTCCTATCTGTTTCTCTCTCGTTTTTTTGCCCCCATCTTCTTTCCAACTGTCATGGTTGCTTAATCTTGCTGTGAAAAGATCTGATATCTAAAAAAAAAAACAAAACACAATTTTCAATTTTTTTCTTTTTTGAAAAAGTAAACATTTCCAAATGATCTCGAATGGTTCGTTAGCCAACAATGCAAAATAAAAAAAGAACTTAGCGAACTTTTAATCATCAGCTTGAATGTATGCAGTTGTGGGTAAATAATTCTTTCACTGACTTGAATTGAAAATCTGAGCTATCACAGTACTAAGTAAGTGCGAAAAGGAGAGCTCCGTTGCTTTACGTTTAAAGTGAGATTTTTTTCTTTCTGCAAATATCGTACAGCATATACCGCATATACAATGCAGTAATGATGCCATATACTTTTCGTGCCATATATTGATAATTGATAAAGACGTTGAAATATTTGTGGGCTTATAATTATATAGATGTTTTGAAATATATCTGAAATGATTTTTTCTTTATAAAAAGGCACTTGTGTCATAAAAAAAACAAAAACAAAAAAAAAATGAAAAAAATGAAAAAAATGAAAAAAGTTATGTCCCTTTGCGTTAATTATCAGTTGCCACATGTTGGTGTGATTTGCGGGTGGAAATTACGCTCATCCGATTCGAATATTAGAACAAGGGGATGAAATTCATATATTAGGAAATTGTCACGCATGACACTGTATGAGGCAAAAGCATAGAAAAGTATAAAAAACAAACAAATTTC
Source organism: Glossina austeni (assembly GCA_000688735.1). Taxonomy (NCBI): domain Eukaryota; kingdom Metazoa; phylum Arthropoda; class Insecta; order Diptera; family Glossinidae; genus Glossina; species Glossina austeni. The sequence continues at coordinate 4,963,717 of KK502402.1, forward strand.
TCGCTTTTATCGCTTGTATAATATTTAACTCAATTGCTCGTTTTTTTACTCCGGTTTCAAGGTGGATGAATATATAAATATATATATATATGTATATATAACCGGAACAAATGAACGAAAGTATTCAACATTTGAAGAAGGCAGAGAAAAAGGAAATACTAATTATACGCCAACGACAAACATTAAACAATCATTTACATACATACATATATACATACATACATATATATTCAATATGTATATTATATGTAGACAGATTGATATATATGTACGGTGATATATAAGTTTTTAGTTACACGTTACACATTTACATTTCAGTTACGTATACATAATAGAGACCTGAGTCCTAACAACCCTTCCTAAGGGGAAGTAAATTTAAATAAGAAAATTACGCTCGCATGCATAATAAAGCGAATCGCGATTATCCGCTATCTGTATTAGATTCGATCATAATTTCCATTTAAGCTAAACTCTAACTTGATGGCAGTTAAGATACATTAGTCACAATATAAATAAAATGTAAATAATAAATCGATTAAGATTAAGATTGAGATTGAGATTGAGATTGAGAGATAAACGAAAGGAATTTACGAATTTATCAAATTTTTCATTAACTTTTTCATAAATCTTTCGTAAGCGTTCTATTCAAATTGTCTAACGTAACTAAAAAAACAACAATCGCAGATTCGCTTGATTTATTTGTTTTCATTGCATGCGTACCATTGAAATTGGCTTCACTTTTCATTCGTATTCGTATTCGTATAAAAATCGCCAATTCGAAAATTAGGTAAATCAATCCAATCAGAAAGCCACTTAAGCAAGAAAATTATATGCAGCTGCGATCGAAACGCTTACAGTCATTACCGGTGAAAAAAAGGAAAACATAAAAAAATTGAAAAACCAATATTTTCATGCGCCATAATATCGAATGGGCGTGGCTAATGTTTCCAATTTTTGTAGAACAAAGGCGGAAATTCTTATAAGGGGTCTAGCGTAGCTTATGTGCAATGAGGGAAAACCACGACAAGCAAGAGTGTTCTCAGTTTTTATTGCAATGTGGGCGTGTGCTCTAACCCGTCTGGGCCATTTTCAATACCAACCTGCAATATTTCTGCCAAATTCTGCTAAGACGACAGCTTCACTTCTTCGCCCAGGAGAATACTTACAACCGACATTACACCGACATGGCAGTCATGGCAGTCATGCCTCGTAAGGAAATTTTTATCAGCTGTGTTCTGAAATGGTATACGCTGCACCTCAAGGCATGTCTGCCCCAAATATTGCATCAAGTGGGCCCCTTTCTGTTCAAGGCGCGGGATTGCTTTCTGTCTGAGCCTCTAAGACTCCATTTGGGATGAGATTCATTATAAAAATGAAAATGCTTAATTTTGCGAATTTGGAAATATTTTCGTTTGGTGTCATCTATCGAATCCAAAGCAAAGTAAACAAGTACGAAAATTACATTCGGTTATATTCTTTTGCAGCCATCGTCGTTAACCTATGAGAGATTGAAAAAAAGGAAAAAATAAATTTGCATACTTCGTAGTATTGGGTGGGCGTGGCTGATTTTTTCTGCGTTTGTGAAAATTTACATCGTGTATCGATTTTAATTAATGAACAACGTACAAAAGACACGCAAAGCAAAGGTGTTCTCAGTTTTGATTGTATAAACGTGAAGTTGTTGTAGGCGTGTAGGCGATATCTACCACAGATACAATACAGTTTAATAAATGGACAAATGAACGAGAAATTTTGATTTCTCATTATACCCTACACACTACATCACTTCCCGTGCAAGGGTATAGTACATTTTCGCGGATGCATGCAACAGCCAGAAGGACTTGAGATAAACCCAACTTTTTTCATACCGATAGTTTCTGAATCATTTTCTCAATAGATCTTAGCTTGTTCCTCCATCTGTCCTCGTACAGGAGATATTTCGATTAAATTTGGTACATGTGTGCGTGTTTTTTTGCCCAAGTACAAACGGTATTCACAATGGTTCGAATTGGACCACCTATTGCCTGACGCCTCACTTTGAAAATTCGCTATATGAATTACTGTAGTAAGCGAAGTGGTGTAGGGCATTTAACGATCAAGTCAATGGCCTATTACTTACTACACTTTGCCTTGTCTAATTCAATATGAAATGGACTTGGCAAGTCCATCTTTTATGGTCAAAGTTGTTCTTTAATTTTCAGTTCACTACACCAAGCTAAAACAACGCATACCAAACCGGAGCGATAATTGATAAACGCTTTTCTCCCGATCGCGTAAGACTTTTGTTTCATTTTCGTTGCTATCACGCATAGGTAAATGAAAAGCAGAAAAAAGGAAAGAAATTTTTGTTGACATTTATTTGTGACTGTCAAAGCACGACAAATAACAGCTGATTCTCTTCTCCGATAAGTAAGCGGACAAAAAAAAGTCATTCCTTTGACAATTCGGCTCAAAAGATGACGGTGCAGAAAATTTGTGGGAATTTTCACAAAAAGTTTATTGTGAGGTAACTTAATCCAATCCGCTATATCTTGGCTGAAAGCGCACACGTACTCTCTGGGCTTTTTTTGCAAGTAAGAAGCAGCTTTTTGTGGTGCAAATCAACTGCAACAGCAGCTAACCTTCTAGCTCCAGTTTTAATCTTTGATAAATTTTATTAAAAAAAGAAAAACAACAAATAAACAAAATCAAGAAGACTATTCCATCATTTTTACGCTACTCTGCACGCCGTGCAGCACCATCTGCTGCTATCAACCCTAACGCGGCATAACTTACTTCGACGGTTTTCATTACCTCGGACAGCAAGTGGCAGCTTTTTAAATGTGATCTGGTCTGTTGAACTCACACGACTTTTCTCCGTTTTTCCCGGTTTAATCAAATTTTTTCTCGACATCCTCCTCCGTACTGGTTCGTTAGGTAAGTCAGTTGTTTTCTATTATAGTATTTAACCTAGCGCGAAGACAAAAAGTTGCCCGCCTCGTAAGAAAGACGTTTTAAATATTTTTCTAAACGATGAGAGAGTTTGAAAAATTTGCAGAGTTTCATGGTGCAATAAAACGTAAAAGTTGTACATCGTCATCTAGTGCAAAAAAAAAAATTCCAGCTGATGATCGTTTTTCTGATGAAGACATGTCTGTGGACATTGTCCCAATATAACTCCGAACTCGGACAGTAATTATGATAATGGAACGCCTGATCTCTTGTGTAATGATGAAAAAAATCTCCAACAATGATGCGTTAGGTGACTTTCATATTATTGGTGGAACATAGCCACTGTTAAAACTTCATTTCTCAAGCCTAATCTTGTGATAGCGTGCTGTTACTTCAAACCAAACATTCCTATTCAGACTTTCGGTAATGAAATACAACGGCTTTGTGACTTCTTTGAAGATTTTGAAAACGTAGTTCTTGATGGTGATTTTAATTCGAGACAATCTCTTTTTGGTGACACACTCTCAAACAACAGGGGCAAACACATCCTTGACATCATGAGTCTTAGTGGTTTCTTTTGTCTCAATAAAATCTTGCCAACCTTCTTTTGCTCTAATGACTCTTCCGGGACTGATAATACTTTAGAACTAACTTTCTCAAATTCAAATAAAATTTCTTTTCAATGCGAAGTCCGGACAGAAGTTCATTTAGGTGTTCCCATATTCCAATTACTTTTCACACCAGCATCAGTTCTTCTTCAAGGATCAAGGAATTCATTTATCGAAAGAACTTCTTGAATAGTCTAACTTATCTAAGACTCTAGCCTAATATGGAGTCAATTTAAAACAATCTTCATCAGAAAACCCAATCGGTCCGAACCTATCCACAGGACTCAATTACCTTCTTGCCTAAACCATGACGGAATGTGGCCCTTTCTGCGAAGTTCCGCAAACTGCAGACCTCCAAGCAACACTTTACGAAATATGCTAACAGCAACGAATTCGATAACTTCAATGAAGTTCAAAAAGAGTAGAAGAAAGCTCAAAAGTTCAAAAAGAGTAAGGAAATCGAAAAGGACTCATCGTGCTCAAATAATTCGAGAACCTTGCACAAATGGTAATTCAAATCCTTTCTGAAAATTTTTAAATGGTGGCCGTCAGATGAAGAGAAGGTATAAGTAACCAAGCTCTATCTAGACAGGCTTAAAAATCAGGTACCCACAGCCATTACTACAATATTTCCCTCTTCCTACCATTCTGCAGACAACGTGTCCGCTTTCTTGTTGGAAGAACTTATCGACGTCCTTCAACAAAGAAGAGGGTCCTCTGCTGCAGGCTGCGATGCCATCAAAAACGACATGCTGAAGGTCACTTCTATCCCAAGTCTATCTTTGCTTTCTGCATTGCTTTCTGCCATAAATAAATCTTTGACTAATAACTCCTGTCCAAAGATTGTTACAATCCCGAAATTAGGAAAAAATCTTAGTGTTATCCCTAATTTTAGATCCATATTCCTTTTGTCTGTCCAGTTAAAAGTCACAAAGCATATTGTTAAGGGAAGACTTATAAAGTTTCTGCACACCCGTAGCCTCTCTCCCGCTCGGTCTTATGCACACCTTAGACTTTGGTCTTAAATTTCCTCTCATCTCGAATTGTAGTTATGGGCTTGCAGTCAGTTGAAGTCCGCGCAGCTACCCTGTGGGAGACCTCTTCAAATTATACAGTGCTAGTCTACATCGGTTCCAGGACAACAGAACCCATATATTAAAAATAAAATTAAGATCCTTTGACGAGGCAGTTCACAACCTTAATACAAAGCCTAATCTTTTTTACAAAGCTTGTGCCGACTTAAACATGTCTTTCAACCCCAACAAAATCAGAGGTTTGCAAATGAATCTAAGAAAGTTATTAATATCTCCATAAACGGTACAACGGTTAATCAATCAGCAGTTTTCAAATATATTGGCAGGATTATTAACGCAAGCCTAATCCTCCAAGGACATTACCTGGAAACTTTTAAAAACTGTCAGTCTAGAAAAAATATCATGAAACTCATGACCCATTGGCAAAAGGGACTTCTTTCAAAGAAAGCTTTAAACGCTTACAAATCTCTAGTCCGATCGAAAATTGAATAGACTTACTCTACTTCACGTACCTTTCCAAATTACGTAATCAAAATAATACAGATTTTTCAACACTCACTATTAACACGTAGCACTGGTCTCTCTCCCGGACGCCGATACAAATTCTAAGATCTATATCGGATGAACTTTCACTTTCAAAGAGGGTCTATTTGCTAACTTTTAAAAGTAAAAATCTTTAGGCCTTCTGCCTATGAAAGGATGGCCCTCAGATATAATGTAGTCTCTAGCAGCTACACAAGTCAACAACATTCCCATTTGGTATTCGACTCATTCCAAATGCAAAATCGATATGAATATGCTCAAGTCTGTAGCCAATTCCAAAAGGAATTTGCCTCACGCAAGTCTTTTACCTAGAAAATGACTTCATAATGTATGCCAAAGAAGCTTCGGTGAATTCTGGGAAATCTGGCTTTTCAGTATTCAGATATCCTGAGTAACTCCTCGGCAAATTCAAAGTCTTGGAAAAACTATCTTCCACCTTCATTAGGCTCCTTGCTATCAGACAAGCAGTTGTTTTTGCTAAAGCCAATAATTTGAAAAAAATTTTTACCTTTTCTGATAGCAAATCGGCCTGGATGTTAATCGAAAACAAAGATCCGTATAATATGTGTTTTTGAAATCTATGATATTTTAAATGATCCGCTTCTCGAAGGGTGCCACTTGATCGGGCTTGACCCGGCTACTGTGGTTTCAACTTAAATGAAAAGGCTGACACTCACGCGCGTGAGGCTTAATTTGACGGTACAATCCTCTCCATCGACTATCCTCCCAATGATGGGAGGATCCGTCTGATTCGGAAAAACGTCATGCAACAATGGAAAGATGAATAGCATGAAATTGCTGGAGAAAAATTTATTGCCTTTTTCATAAAATTCATTCCCTTCTGACCTTTGAGCCCCTGCCGAATGGCCAATACTTTACTGACTCATGAGCAATTATATCTAGGACCACATCTATTTAAAAACGATCAAGACTATTCCGTTTGATATCTGTGAGGAATGCAACACTGCAGAGCCAGTTGGGATATTTTGATGAAATTTGATATTCTGAAATGTTTTGCCCAAGAACGAAAGTTATTGAAAATGGTTTAGATCGGTCCACTTTCTCGGTTTCAAAAAAAATTATAATTTTAATATTTCCCCGCAAAAGTGGCTAAGAAGTAGTATTTCGGTATTCTAAATTAATGTAAAAATTTTGGACAGACAGGGGCAATTTTTTGAACCACTTCTCTTATAACCGCTCCTACGGAAATTGAATGTTCAATGTATCATGATGAAAATTGGCTCATAATAGTAAACTGACAAAGAAATATTTGTCAACAAAGACTAATTATTTTTTTTTTTTTTTTGCAATAAAAATTTGTTCCTGACAGTAATTAAATAAAAACAACTAAATGAACCTAATTTGAACCACACCGATCTCTTTTTTGGCCCAACTCCATATAAGATATCTCACGAGAAGTAAGCCCTTGGGAAAAAGATTTAATATTTTATGATGAAAATTAATTCATAGTAGAATCGAAACGTTTCGTATAACACGATTTCGATACAGCACGCTATGAATTAATCGTTTTAAGTAGTGGACGAACATGTGTATACAAAACTTGTTGACTTATTATTATTTAAGTACTCCATGGAAAATTTGACTTTAACTGTCAAATACTTTTCTGCA
>KK502403.1:0-24308 GCA_000688735.1 Glossina austeni
ATATATATATATATATATATATATATATAGTTATATACAAACATTGATATATGTTGAGAAATGTCTTGGAACACATTTTACCCATCGAGCTGTTAGTGAAATAGTGGTTAGATATATGCATAATGGGAATCGGTATCAAAAGAATGTGATAACTAGGTCGCAACAACGATGCGAAAATCGTTTGGAAGTACCCTCCCTATTATCTATTTCCAGATGATGTTCAGCGCTTCACACTTCAAAAGAGCAGTTCGCGTAAGGAAACTTTTTTGTGGCTACGCAACGATTTACGCGGTTGTCCATCTGTCTGTCTGCACAACGGTGTAATATTTGTGGTAAACATTCTTCCGTTAGCGAACATGAAGATATCGCCTAAAAGATTGCAAAAGAATTTGGACTTAAATTTTTTAAAGGACACGTCGACAACGCCCACGACAACGCCTATGCGACAGAAACTTCTATTTCGAAAATAGAAAAAATCAGCTGTGAGTATGAAAATTTAGTTTTTTTTTTGCTGATTTTGTCTTTTTTAGGATAACGATGATGGGCATAAAAGATTCGGTCACGATTGCATACAATTTTCTTACTTTTTTATATATTATTTTACACTCATCCCTGAAGGATGAGGGGAATATTCATTTTGTTGAAACGAAGGAAGTTTCTAACACAATTTTGAATCGATTAAAGTATGTCCGTCTATCCGTTCGCATAATGTCTGCTGTGAATGCAAAAACTGAACTTATCGATTTCTAAATTGGTAGAAACATTGGAAGTTGTTGTACGCAGGTTGGTATTAAAAATGGACCAAATCGGTCAAACGACACGCCTATAGTACCACGTAAACTGAGAAGACTTCTGCTTTTGAAAAGGAAAAAATATATAGGGGGTTTTTTGCTCATTACTCAAAAACTATAGCGAATAATATATAAAAATTTGATTTTATATGCTATGGGTGACGATATAGTAGTACCTGTACGAAAATGAAACGATCTGGCCTTGTCTGCCCACTATTATAATGAAAAAAAATTTCATTTTTTTGCTCGAACCTTTATAACGCGTTCCTCAAACAAAGTAAATATGTTTCTGATCATTGTAAAATATGGATTGCATATAAGCGTGTCCGCCTGTCCATCTGTCCAACTGTTTAGTATCTATGGTAAACATTCTCCCATTCGTGAAAGTGGAGAAGATATGGCCTATAAAAATTTGCAAAACAATTTGAAAATAGCTTAAACTGGTTAGAGGACACAGCCACAAGGCAACAAAAACTGAGAACGCATATGCTTTTCATGTTTTTGGCTCGTTACTCATAAACTGCCCTAGATGCGAGATATAAATTTTCACTTTTGTTTTATAAAAATAGAAAGTGCCAGCAACGCCCATCCAATACTGCAAAGTACGAAAATTACGTTTTTTACTTAAGTCGAGTTTTAGGATAATGATGTTGGATATAAAAGATTATAGTATTCTTGCTTGTTATACTTTAATAAGTGAATTGAAATGTTGCATATTATCCGTAGAAAATTAATAAAATTTATCTATTTCATGATTTGGATTTAGTTTTGGATGATAGATCGATCTGTCGATTCGAATTTAGTGTACAAGTGTAACTAACTTTCTGTCCGTTTATTGTTATTTTAATAATAAAGAAGCAAATTCTTTTCCTTTTTTTTTTTTTTTATAAATTATACGTGTATAAGGATTAATGTGTATGTGTGTGTGTGTGTTGTATGTGCATGTGTTGTATGTGTATGTTTGTTTCTTTAACATAACATTTAAGAGTTATGCAAGATTTCATTGTGTTTCTCTATACGTTTATACATTCAATATAAGTGTGTTTGTATGTGTATCAAAACTATATAAAATATACGTTGTAAATGATTTGGTTCTGGTAAAAGTGGGGCGGGATTCTTTTTCCATGCAAATGTGTTTTTCCTTTAAGATGTATATATATATGTATATATATATAATAAATATATATGTTATGTATATACATACATGTATATACATATATATATATATATATATATATATATATGAAATGAACTGTTAAGATATTTAATGTTAAATAAAAACTTTTAATTTTTTTACTTTACAGTAGGAATGTGTGTGTGTAACTTTTTGAAAAGGAAAACACGAATTACATACGACTTGAACCGTACTATTTGCCATTCACCATCGGTATGATTATCACGCAAAAATGTGCATATAATCGCGAAGCATGAATTTTTTTATTCGCCAATCTAAGAAGTAAGCCACATAAGAAGTACAGTTCACTTTATTTTATTAAGATTTCATGAAGCTAAGCTCTTTTTGCATTATTTTAGTTAAAGCATATTACAGCTTAACGGTTAAGTTACTTTCAAAATTTTATATATATTTTTTTAAGGTAAATTATAGGATTGTCAGTCACTGTAGCCGCCATCACTAGTGGTGGTTAGACAAGCAAGTGATAATGATTTAAAAAGCCAAGTGGGGAGGGAGGTGAGGATTGGGGGTGGGGGAGGAGGGAGTTTAGTAAGTTTAGTAATATCATTTTTCATGACTTCATGAGGTATGAAAAATTCGCCGCTTTGTTACTTCTTCGATTTCTTTATATTGTAGTCTTTTATTTTTTTTTTCTTTTTTCGAAATTTTCCAATTGATTTTCGTGAAAGAAGAACTTGTAACTTGTTGCTCATAAGTGCAATCAGTAGCATCAGTAGATTAGTTTAGCTTGGCCTTTCTTATTGCGTTATAGTCTTGTGTGTGTTCGGAATCAGACAAGTTGAACGTGAAACCCTAAGAGCTTAATTCGTTAGTGCTGTACGCGATGATGGATATCAAAATTATTATCGGATTACAATTTTTAATGCTTTTCTTTTTATCTTTTATTTTATTTCTTTTACTTATTCATTTCAAATAAAAAAAAAAAAAAAAAAAAAAAAAAAAAAAAAAAGAAAAAACATTTATTTGGTATGGTTTGTCTTCTTTGTTGGCCGGCTAAAAATAATTTTGCACGTAAGCTATGCATTTTTGTTTCTTTTGTTTTTGTGTTTGTTTGGTTTTTTTTTTCTTTTTTTTTTTAATAATTAATTTGTTTTTATTTAAGTTTTCTCAAGGACGCTAATTATTCCGTTCAAAAGGTAATTAATTTAACTTCATCATCATTGTCATCATCATCGTTATCATAGCCATTATCGTTTTTGAAATTATGATAGTTTTCAAATTTTTGTTAATTAATTAATAATTTTTGTTTTTTTTTTTTTTATTTTCATTTCCTTTGTTTTTTTTTTTTAAGTTTAAATGCAATAAATTGAGTAAATCAAGCGAGTGTCTGTAATTCTTTTTATATAATAGTGTATTCGAGTGAAAAAACTCTCTTCTCTTCGTCTCTAATTTTTCAATGTTTCTTTGTTTGTTTGTTTTTGTTTTTTTTTGTTTTTTTTTTTCGACTAGTGAAACGTTTCAATTGGATTGGTTTTTAGATTTTTCGAAATGGCCAAATGTGGACGTTAATTGTTCATGCTCCTTCATATTAATTTACAAATTTTTTTTTTTTTTTGTTTTCTTTTTTCTTATTTATAAATGATTACAAATGTTTTTCTTTTGTTTTTGTTTTTTGTTTTTTGTTTTTTGTTTTTTGTCTTTTTTGGTTTTGTTACAGTGATTTACAGATTTATAGAATAGTGGGGACTTAACGCTACAAAAGTTATTTAGAACAAACTTGTTTGATTTTATATATAAATGGGATTCTCTTGACCGGTTAATAAGCGAAACATTGAAGTCGGCATTGTTTTCATTAAGATCTGAAATGAATGAATGAATTATTTTAGCTTTTATAAGTAAAAAAATATTAATAGAGACTCACTTCGCCAACAGATGTTGCCAATAGATTAACGATTTTTTCATGAGGAACAGCCACAACACTTTGATTGTTAATTTCAATAATACGATGACCCACTCTAACGCCACCCCTTTCCGCTATACCACCCCGCAGTAAGCTACAAATCTTCATAAGAAAAATAAAAAAAAAAAAAAAACAAATCTTGTTAATATGAACGGTTTTTGTTTTTTTTTGTTTTTTTTGTTTTTTTGTTTTTTTTTTGTTTTTTTTTTGTTTTTTTTTTCTTATACATACCACTCCATTTTGTACGCTGAAACCTAATTGATATTTGGTTTCGGGACGTTTGATTTTCACCTCGACCACTGGTGGACAGGGAACAACAGTAAATTTAACGACAGTCTGATTTTTTGTATTTTTAATATAATTCTGACAGGTGGAGAGTGGTAAGCCGACTAAACTTAGGCCATTAATGGCTATTAATTGATCGCCAATATTCAATTGACCGCATCTTGCTGCTGCACCGGTAGACATTAGATTCGCTATTACCACGGTTGGTAGCATTGAGCCCCAACCGCTTTCCACAATAACTACGCCGAGAATTTCACCTTTAGCTTTTGGAACAACGACTTCTTTTTGTAATTCCTTTTTGGCAAATATTTCCAATTCATCGCCGAATATCTCTTGACTGTTTAATACTTCTTGATAATCCATTTCCTTAACGAAACGATGATCTTCGATGCCATTTGCTTTCAGGAATTCCATATAGGCTACTTGAAAAGCTTGGCCTATAGACTGAGCTATAAATTGGGCCTCGTCGCTTTCAAATACGTGGCATATCATTTTCGGTGTTCGATTCGGTTTAGGGGCATCATCAATATCCTGCGGTACGAAACGGCGTCGCGCCATCAGAACCACCAAATCTCCAATATCGGCTATATAAGATATGGTACGTAAAGCATGATCCATCATTATTTCTTTAAGATCGGTATTCAAAACCATAATCTTCTCTGTAGATATAAATAGATCCACTTCAGTGCTAGGTTGTACATCACCATCAGGTGCCTAAAAGTGAGTGTACGCAATGCAAGCATTAACTATTGCAATTTAAATAGTAAATAAAGTAAAGCATAGTTTTCGGGTGTCAAATTAGAATAGATTTTAAAGCATATGTGACGGACGAAAACATAAAAAAAGAAATGAAAAAAACTGTGAAGATGAGATAACATTATTCAACTTACCAAAGCCTGTTTGGTTTTTTTTTTTTTTTTTTTTTTTTTTTTTTTTTTTTTTTTATTGTTATTTTATTATTGTTATTATTATTTTTATTTTTTGTTTTTATATTTTGGGGAAGATAAAGTTGCAATTGTTCCCGATTTTATGCGATTGCAGGAGATTCACATAGAAAAAGTATAAGACACAGATTGAAAATTAATTTCATTTTAATTCCACTTCAGAGTTTTTAACAAAAGTAAAAGTAGTTGATAACTATATAAATGCCAAAAATCCCGAAAGGAACAAAAAAAAAAAAAACATAACAAAGAAAATATAACTTTATAGGGGTTTTAAGTAATTGCGACAAGAGGTGATCATCTATGATTTTGGGGAAATTTTCACTTTCTCTTTAAAAGAAAACGATTTTCTATCGCAGATCATACCAAAGTTTTCAATTGCCAAGTCCTACTAGACTCTAGAGCTTGTAGTCGATCTTCGAATGCCAAGGGTGCGGCATTAATTTGAATAATGAAAGAAAATTACAGAAGCAAGATGAGTTATTCGGATTCGAAACGCCTTTCCACCTTATTTAGCTGACTTTTTAGGCCTTTGAATTTTCTTAATATAAAACTGTTGACCCACGAAAACGAACAGTTCAAAACGAAACGATCGGAAATATTGCATGTTGTTGGTGCATAAGCTAATTGGCAATTACCATAGGACGGGGAACGTTGCAGGAACTAAGGAAGTGCTAAGCAAAAGGTATCAAAATTCAAATAAAAGGAATCAGAGAAGTTGTCTACTAAAACTGTTTACTACATTCTTTAGCTAGCGTTTTCTTACATAAATTGTACTAGTTTTTATATACTGAACCGCTTGCGGTACAAGGGTATATTAAGTTGATGCGGATGTATGCAACAGAAAGACTTGAAATAGACCCACGTTTCATTTTATCGATCGATTTAGAATCACTTTCCGATTCTATCCAAACTCGTCTGTCCGTCTGTCCGTCTGTACGTCTTGTATTCTTATATTCAACCTGTAGAAGGCTAATTTTTGCGATACTTTGATGAAATTTGGTAGAACGACGTGTTTCGGCTCATGAAAATCATTTAGATCGGATCACATTTTCGATCACTTCATATATAATGTGATATCTTGAAATATTGCTATGCAAATAACTGTATTAAACGAACTGGTGTGGGGTATTTAATGGTGGGCCGTGTCCCACTATAGTATTTCTAATTGTTTTTGTAACTGAATATGTTTGCGTAAAATTTTACCTTTGCGGCCATCATCGGAGTATATGGGCAATTATTTAGTCTTAAGTCCAAGGAATAGCTCCTTAACAAAAAGTTCACTATTAAGAACTACAAGAGATGGCGACCTAACTATAAAACGATCTCTGTTGAACCACCTAGACGTTCATAATGCAATTAAGAAAAATCGACGCGATTTTATCTATTTGCTGTTTGAATTTTCAAATCCAGCGAGAATATAATTTTGCATCCCATAGGGCAGTATGAGAGTTTGCAACACGATTTTCGATCTGCTAAAATTTTTTTAAATAGACGAAACTTGGCCATACTTGTTTCGGGTTGTAAGTTAGATAACACCTCACTCAATAACTTGGTAGGATAACGTACACATCGTAGAATGACTATTGACGACTTTGAAAATCCCTTTTTTCGCTGGAGGTTTTTCAATAATAACGACATCTATATGCTATTCTACGAACTTATTCGAGTGTGGCGTTATACATGAAAATGGTTTGTAATTATCGTAATAACGACTAACGATTGCCAACAAATCTTTTCGGTTTTCGTATAAAGTTCCTTCTCTTTTACTTTTAAATAGACTTCCGTTTGTAATAGTGGTGCAGATACATGGATCTGGGAGTTTGCAAACCCACAAAGTATGTATATATTGCTGATCAGTATATAGGCTTCTTATTCAAGTTGTTTCTCTTTCTACGGTTAATATAGTTTAAGAAATTTATAATGGATGCCAATCTAGAACTTTGTATGAATTGCGCATGAGGTGGTCGCAAATGCTTGTCGAGTTTTTCCCATGTGTTTCGATGGTTTTGGGATTACGTAACTTTGACAGTACTAAACCTATTTAAAGGCAAAAGGCGACAGAGAGTATTTTAAAATATTTACAACAGCGGAGGTGTTGATTGTTCGAAAGCTTGGGGAGAAACTTGTGGCGTTTAGTGTCAAAAACGCTTCACTCGTTTACGTTTTTGGAAATGTCGATGTAAGATACGCGTCACTCTCTATTCGGCCATTCGTTGATTACGTCTTTGAAATTCTTCAAAACGCTGAGAAAGTCGATCAAAATCTATTACTTCTGAAATTGCCGGTAGAATTAATCATTGATCAAAAAACATATATATATATATATATGGAGGAAGATATAGAAGGAAACTCGATATGTTGATACCACATGAAGTAACGGTAAAAATTGTAATGACTTCAATTTGTATTTGCGCCTTGCTGCTGAATATGCTGAGATCGGCCCATTTTTGTAGAGATTGATAATAAGAGACTATGTCAAGTGTGAACTGAGACCAAGCAGCTCGAAGCAAGCATGGTTCAAGATGGATGAAGCTGCACGAATGGTAGCAAATTGTTTGGTTTGAAGCCACGTAAGGTAATGTTTTTTTGTTTGGTAGAATTGGAAGACTCATGCGATGGCCATTACTTTCATTCTATATCGAATTTTCTTAATGGCTGACTTCAAAGCAGATTTGTAGAAATTACTTGATGCAGTTTTTTGTTCTCAAATTCCCGAAATTCTTTCGAATTCTATCGATCGTAAGGGCATATGTTTGGTTGGTAATGAAGTTCATTTAAAATATAAGAAAAATGAATTTTGGGCCGCAAGCCACGAACTCATGATCATCATCTGATACAAGCATTTCCCACAATTACATAAACATTTTGTGGTCTTAATGGGGTCTTAAGTTATATAACATGACAAGCTCGTAAATAACAAAATACTTTGGACTTTTTATAATAGGTTAGCGCGAAAGTGCTCTCGTATTTTACCAACTTTGCGTAATTTTACTTGTCAGGCAAGAAAGCAAGAGGGTAGAAAGTGTCATATGGATCTCTCGCAGATTATAAGAGGACTGCGTCCATTGCGAAATGGCGAGTGAGTAAGCTGGCAGTCGGTAAAGTGCATTTAAGACATTTCACTATTTGATGAGTTCCAGAAAAGTACTACGCATCGCGTAGTGTGTTTGTAGAAATTTATGTGACAATTTGGGAAGTGAAGCTGTAAATATTCGGACCTATCAAGAATGGTTTCCTATATTACATTTAAGAGATTTTAACCTCAAAGAAGATTATCGATCTGGATGATGATAACATTTTTCGGTCCATGTCGAAGGGTAGAACAGTCTAACCACTTGGCAATTGCAAACGAGCTCGGCCTCCAAGAAGCTTCGATTGCTAAGGAGCACATCAAACATCTTCAAATTCAAATGTTTTATTTAAGATACGACAGAATTTTCCCGCTAATCTAACATTTTGTTTCAGTTGTAGTAAATTATTCGCCTAAAGCGTAAAAAACTTTATTAATGAATTTCTTTTAGGCAAAAGTTTGAAATAATTCGAATAGAACGTCATTACGTGAAGTTAATTATGAAAAATTTCTCCCTCATAATCAACAGTCAGATAAATCTTGATTATTATACTTGTGTATATTATGTATAAAGACAGTTCGATAAATATTTGTTTTAACTTAATTTTGTTTTTTAAATGAAAACATAGAAACACCGAAATAAAAAGGATACTATAATAGTTGGCTGTTAGTTGTCCAATTTGAACTAAACGAAATTTAGAAATGCGCACAGGTAACCATCGCACAACACTATGCTTACATAGCTATTGCTTTTCATTGCTTTTAATTTCTTTAAGACTTTCTTGGTCATTGGTCAACAACATTAACAAACTTTCTATTTCAACGTTTGTTTTTGATAGGTTATGCTTGGGTTACTTGTACTTCAAAGCTAAAAATGTGATGAATAACAATTGAAAAGAAATTATAACGTTCGGAGTGGTTTAAAAAAAAAAAAAAAAAAAAAACAAAAAATAACAAAGATAAAATAACTCCTGCTAGCTCAAAAAAAAAAAAAAAAAAAAAAAAAACGCTTACATATTAATGACATGTAACGTACCTTAATTCTAGACACTGCCTCTTCGGCTTGCATCATTCGCGTAGACTTAGTCGGCTGACCTTCGCATACTAATTGCGTTGAACCCAAATATTTAGCACGAAAGAGAACGCCTTCGATGAGCACTGCACCACCTATTGCAACCACACCATCGTGAGGTTATATATATATATATAGATATATATATATATATGAAAAAAAAAAAAAAAAAAAAATTGGAAAAAACAGATATTTTAATAATAGTTTATGATTTTACATCGTGAAGATAAATATGAAAACAACTACAAATAAAAATATCGAATATAAATTTTTTGATTTTTATTTTATATATAAGTTTATATAGTAAAAAAATCATATATATCTTACAAAGTAGAGATTGTATTGTAATTATTCGTAGACACATCAAGTTCGGATAAGCCGTACACAAAATTATGTATTGTGTGAAGGTTTTTTTTTTATTATTATTATTATTTTTATTATTATTTTTTTTTTTTTGTTTTTTTGATTAAACGAAATGTGGAACGCATGCAAAATAAAAAAAATTTTAAATACATTAATTAGCAATAATATTCAACACTGTAAGAAAACAAGAAATATAGCAAACTTGTAAACTGGCTGAGCCATTCCAGCGTAGAGGGATCGACCGAGATTGGCCTACAAATATATATTTTCATTACAATGCATTTGCATTAAATTTATGAAAGAAGTATTAAGAAGTGTTCGAATTAATTAAAATCAACGCATTATCGTAAATATTTCTTTTAAACCTTATAATATGACAGACAAATTAGATTAGATTGCACGATCGATAGTCTTACTTGGGAATGAGTAGATTGTAGAATATCAGAATGCGAAGAAAGACGCGAAAAAAAAAAACATGGAAAAGTGGATGCTATCGGTCCTTAAGCGCAAAGTACTATACATTTTTGCCTCTTTGGCCCATTAAGGCTGTATGACGTTCATATTGATATTGTTTTCAGTGTTTTCGGGAATTTCTGTATTTTCGAGAGAAAACCTACAAAACTCACGTTTTCGCCATCCATGGCACTCGTCAAAACTAACGCGAAGAAACTGTACTTTTAATGGAAAGTCTAGCAAAAGGATAGTTTATTAAAAGCTGAACAGTTTGCCAAACCGTTTTCACAGACTGGAAAGTAGTTTTTCATTTTTTTTGATCGGTAAGACGATCGGGGAAGGGATTGGAGATCGGCGCATGTCCAGCCACAAGAATGGGGCTTTTGAATGTAGCAAGACCGCAAAGACAGAGGGACATATATTACAATTGTTTTCCATTTCAAGTTCATCAGTGTTTGTTGGTAAATTTCCCTAGTGTTAGTTGTATTTGAGCGAAGCAAAGTGAAATACATCAGCAGCCGATGGCTCGTCAAGTCTGCATTAAAATTATTTTGGTTATCGTTATCGTAACGCATCCATTCACTCGTAAGAGTTTCCGCAAATGGAGTTTTTTTTTTTTCTAGCACATTAAGATGAAGGACTCATGGTTTTAATTAGCACATTATAGTACCAATTAAGACCTTTAGCGAAAAACAATGAGAACTGATTCAATGCGCCGCTACATTAAATATAAATATTATTAAAGGCAGTCGTTCTTAAAGTTATCTACTGTCTGGTAGGGGCAGTTTTTCTAACATATCGAGAAATCAAAAGATCTCCGCCTTTTAATCATAACCTCTTTGGCTGCTTGTATATGTGAAGTAATTTGTTGTTTGTTTATCGCTAGGTATGTTTATAAAGCGGAAAAACATTAACCGCGGGCTTAGCGAAATAACCCTGGAATGGCTGGTTGAAGAATTTGTTCCGGTCATCGATCTTCATATTTACACGCTTGCTATGCGCTACAACATAATAAGATAATTATTAACGAAAATCCATTTTACTAAAATTGGTTCTACGACGATTAATGACACTACGTATTCGGTCACGAAGATAAACCCAATAATTTACCTTCTTTATTCTTACTCTTTTTAACTTTTTTCTCGCCCGTAGTAACGTTAACGTTATTAACGGACGCAACACTATCGTTATTACTCGAGATAGCGTTGCAAGGATTGCCGGTGCTATTATTGCCAGCACTAATGTTTGATGAACTATTGTTGCCATTATTCGGTCCCGGACCCGAGCTGTCACAGTCCTTTTTCAAGCAATCAGAATTATCGGAATCGCCAGCCGAACCCATCGTAACTACGCAATCCTGTATATCAATCGATTTGATGGGCGATTTGTCGCTGTGTTCGGGCGAGGACATGGAGCCACCAATATCGAGCAGTTTGTTGGATGAGTTTTTCGGTGGTATTGGCGGTGGGATTTCCGGAGTGGATGAGAGCAAGGCATTATAACCGTTACGAGTTTTAGTGCTCGGCACTTGTTTCGGGGAGATTTTTGATAGCAACGATCGGGCTGGTTTTCTATCTACCCACGATTTGTTTTCTTCGTAATAGCTTTGATCGTCAAGACGTTGGTGACCCAACAAACGATCCGTTTCCAGATCGGTGTCGACCTCATCTTCGTCAGTACTTAAATTTTTGGAGTGATTTTCCGATGAGGATTCCAGAAGGGTCTTGCAAGTGTTAACTTCCAAATGACGCGACAACCATACGGGCGAATTAAGAAGCGGTGATGGCGAACGTTGAATATTGCGTTCGGGTATAGGTGGTGGTGGTGGTGGTGGCTGTGGTGGTGGCTGTGGTGGTGGTTGTGTAGAACTATTGCGTTTTTGACTTGATTGAGTAGGTGACACATTCGCTTGTATGGCATTGTTATGGCTTGAAAGAGTAATTGAATTACTTTTGCTTGGGGAATTGCTGTGGTTTATATTGCTGCGTATTTCTCCTCTATAAGATGACGACTGCAAAGTTTCCGTGTCCGTGCTCATAACATTTGGTTTGCGATGTGGTGCTGGTGCTGGAGGCGGCGGAGTCATTTGAACCATATCGTTGCGTTGGAACACACCTAAATAAAAAGGAAAAAAAAAAAAATAAAAAATAATTAGAGCGGTCCGTTAGTAAACCGCTTATGAAGGAACGTACTTATTGAGTATAAGGAATCCAAATCTGGATCGATATTTTTAAAGACTTGATTTGTACTCATTCTGCTGGGACTCTGTGCGATAAATTCACGTTCTCTGCTCTCGCGTAATTCGCGATTCTCCTGCTTACCGCGAGATGAATCCCTTACCGTATCTTCTAGAACAATCGGACTATGGTTTCTATGGACTACGTTTGGCGACAAGACGGTATGCTTTTCACCACCACCACCACCACCACCACCACCACCGCCGCCATCTGTTGTAGAAGTGGTTATATTATTCATACTGTTTATACTGTTGTTAGTGGAGGCACGTTTCATGTCCATCAGAATTGAAATTCCACCGTTAACCGGTGTATGTTGTATAACAGAATTTTGTTGGCTAAGTAAGTGATTATTTTGGTTATTGTTGTTATTCTCAGTATCGGACGTATGGCCAGAGGAAAGGCCATCCTCTAAAACCGGCATACTGGACGCGTAGTATTTTGTGTAATTAGAACACGACGTTGAAACACCATTTAGTTCACCTGAGAGACCTAAATAAAGAGAAGAATAAAATTAAATGGAAATTATTTGCAATAAAAAAAATTTTTTTTATTTACTTTGAAAATGTCAAATGTCATGGCACTTAATTGATTATATCATGAGCAGCAGCCAAGATGTTAGTATTATTTTAGTTATTAACTTCGTTCGTTCAAATTGAAAGTAACTTCGAAATGATTTGTCGTTACCTCTACGCAATTAATCAAAATTATACCCTAATCGTCCGTGATTGACAGACAAACGAACAAATAAACAAATAAACAAACATACACGCGAACAAACAAACAAACAAACAAACAAACAAATAGACATGTAGACCCAACAAACAAGCTGATAAGCAGACAGTAATTAAGCAAATTATTAGATTGACAGCGAACATGTGATCAATGTAAATGAGTGGAAACATATTGCACACATACATACATATATATATACATATATATATATATATATATATATATATATATGTATATACATATACTATTTGAAAGGGATGCAGATAAACATACACTTACTATCCAGGTCGCCGCAATTCGAATCGTAGTCGGTAGTGTCGGGCGAATAACGGTAATTGTGTCTGGCGTTATTTGTGCTGTTCGATTGATGATTGTGATTAATGCTGTCCTGATGATCGAATTGTTCGCCGCTACTTCGACTCGCGGAATCCAAAAAGAAATCAAAATCTCGCATTAATGGGCTGCTTGTAAAATGTCGGCGTGCTGTGTGTCGTGCATAGCGATTGTTCATCGTAAACTGATTATGCTGATGCGAATGCGAATGGGAATGGGAATGATAATGATTGTCGGGCTGTTGTTGTATTTCTTGTTGGCAATGCTGATAGTCTTCGTGATGTTCAACGTCATCATCATTATTTTCGATATCGTCGTCAACGTCAGCTTCATCGTCGTCATCACCATCCGCGTCGTCGATATCGTTTTCTGTCCTGCCATTGATATCACCGTGATATTGATACGAGTGTTGTGTTGGTGATTGAACATGATTGCGTTGATGGTTTGGATAGTGAGTGACTTGTGCTGGTAAGCGATGCGGTTGTTCTTGTTGTTGTTGTTGTTGCGGTATACGCAATTGAATATTGCTATCTTCGTTATTCACATCCAACTGCCCCTCATCCTCATCATTATCATCCATGCCATCATCGTCGTCATCTTCATCCTCCAAATTAACATCGCCGGGCTCGATATGGTCGTCATCCTCAATGTCACGTCCTAGATTAGTATGAAATTCATACTGTATGTCCTGCGTATAAAAGAATAATAAAAACGTGTCATGAAAGAAATAAGTTTTTATCCTTTTTCATGTCTATCTCTATCTTTCTCTCTCTCTTTTTTTTTGTTTTTTTTCTCTCTCTCTCTCTCTATATACGCTTTTAAAACCAACAACTAACAATGTACATATGTATCTAAAGCATACGTATGCATAGAACAATAACTAGAAAGTAGACATTTTTTTCTTTGTTTGTTTGTTTTGTTTTTTTTTTGTTTTTTTTTGTTTTTTTTTTTTATATTCAACTTACAATGCTATCAACATCACTGATATTCTCAATGATAGGCTTGTCCTCATTTGAGGGGCACTTGAAAAATTCTTCTAGCACTTTGCGCGTTTCCGAGAATTCATACAGGTAATCAAAGGTCGTTGACTTTGTGGGTATACTTAATGGATTACTGGATGTTGTTGATGTTGTCACATTCAAAAGTGTTGCTAGCGAAGTGCTAGTGGGTGTATTACTACTATTGACAGCCGGTGCGGTTGAATTCGCTATTGTTGTGATTGCCGTTATTGTTGTTGTTATCTCCTTGATAGCTTTGGGCGATGAATTGGGTTCCAATACTTCGTTAATACAACCACCACAACCCGCACCAGTGCTAACAGCACCCAACGTATTTGTGGCAGAAATATTGTTATCGGGTGTTGTTAAATCCGATATAGTGCCGATTTCTGAGACATCGTTGCTTGTATCTTCGGCATTGTTGTCTGTAAGTGTTTGCTGCGAATTCGTTTGTTGTTGCGGCTGTTTTTGTTGATGTTGCAGCTTATTGTTTGCATTATAATTGAGCAACATAATCGGTGGCGTGGTGTCACGTGGTGGTGATATGATGCGCTATTTATCAAAGCGAAAATCTTCAAATTATTTTTTGAATATATTTTTTCAACTTACTTGCGGAAATCCTGGCCTAGCTGCATACTGTTTTGGTGACGATACTGTTATGGAGTGATTTGTTTTGCTACTACTGCTAAGCGGAGTCACACCATTTGATACTCTACCGTGTTCATCGTCCGTAGCATTCCCTATCATCTGTCCAATACGACGCGGCGAACCTTCATATTCTATTTTTAAAAGTAAAGGAAATGGAGCGTTCGACTTACATCTCGGATATGGTTTTATGTGTTTTTTTTTGTTCTTCTTTTTGTTTCTTTTGTTCACTGAAATTCTCCTTTACACACACTTACCTATAATGCCATGACGCGATTCTACATTGATTTCGTAATCGCCTTCTCTATATTTCTTATGCGACAGTTGTTGTTGCAATTCTCCGGAATTAATAATTGTTGTACTCTTTTGTATGTCAACGTCTTTACCATCAATTGTGTTGCGTTTCTGATTGGATTTAACAAAAGCTACAGATGTATCCGTAATATTGATTGTATCGGGAGCTAGAGTTGTTGTTGTGCGATTGTTAACTTGCGTATGAGGGTCTGTGCTAACGCGTAAATCTGTAATTACAAAAGGCCATCATATTGTACGGTTAAGTTAAGTGAAAATTAATGAATAATTTATTGCAAATAAATTTTCGTTTTCAAGCTCTTTGTGTTCTTCTTCATAATCTACTTTAAGAACGAACTAAATGCATGCCAGTATTCGGTTTAATTTCTTAAGTTAATGATTAACAATTTGTTTGATATTTGTTCTGTGTTTAGTGGGTACGGAGTGAAGAGCTTTTCCGCTACTACTAAACATTAGCAATGCATGACAATTTAATGAAGACGATTGCAACAACATTCCTCCCAAAAATATTTATTTGTCTGCCTGAGTTTACTCTCAACTTGCGATGCGATTCTTGTAATCGAAAGCACAATGACTTTAACTTTAGGTTTATTGGTTAAGTTATGATTTTACTGATAATGATTATCTTCTGTTACCGATTCGAATATAAAACGATTTCTATATCTATTTATCTCATCATTTTGAGAATGAATTTTTCCAAAAATCAATTGGAATTTTGTGTTTCTGCTGGAAATGTAAAAGTGCGTAATAGGGTAATAATTGACTTTCTGTCCCGTGTTGTGTTAACTAAAAAGTATGTTTATTAGGAAACGAGTTTAACAACAATTAAAAATTGCTCCAAACATGAACGATTTTAAGCTTAAAGCATAAAAAAAGGGAACTGATTGACTTGAGTATACGGTAGGTGACGGCATTCGCTTACTGAAAAAGCTTACATACAGACAGAGAGGAGAGGGCTTCTCCACAGAGCAATAGAATCCCTTTAATAAAAAAAAAAAAAAAAACTCACAGCAATTGAGGCAAAACTTGCATTTTTTTTGCTTACTTTCAAGTATAGTTAATGCAATTAAGTTGTACATATAATCCCTAGTCCAAGCTCCTGTTCACAGAACCGATTTCTTTTAACCTAATCTTAGTTCAGTTTTTTCACTGAATTTAGTCTAACGTCACCAACAGTGCGTTCAGTATTCTTTTTTACAATAGACTCTTGCAGAACAACAATTTCAAGTAAGCTCACAAGAAGTAAGAAGAAGAAGTTTGCGATGACGAAATTTTTTTATATCATGCAATAAATCGATACTTTGATGTACTGTATGGAGTGAAGCGTCGTCTTGTTGACGCCAGATGTTGTCTACTAATGACACCATCGGCCGGAAAACTATCACACCAAGCGATCACTTCTGCGAAACGTAATGATGTTTTCTACGTTAGATGGTGTTGGCGCTTATGCTTTTTTGTTTTTGTTTTTGTTTTCTTTTTTTTTTTTTTTTTTTTTAGGAAACCTAATGAATCTATAATTCCATTTCAATAGCAACAACATTGATCGATCGTATTATATTTTGAAGCATATTGTTACGTAAAATTTCTTTCGCTAATGTCCTTGTGATGTAAGGATATATTCAGATGTATGTACCGATGTATGCAACACCCAGAAGGACTTGAAATGGACTCATTTTTTATTATACCGACCGGCTCAGGATGACTTTCTGCATTTCTGTCCGTCTGTCCTGTTTATTTTTTTTTTTATAGTTAACCTACAACTTTCGAGATATTTTGATGAAATTTGGTACACTGGCGTGCTTTCGCCCAAGGACGAAAGCTATTGCAAACGATTCGCATCGGACCATTCTTTCGAACACTTCCCGTATAACAACTTATTTTAAAAAATCATTAAATGAATAACTATATTAAGCCAAGTAGTGTAGGGTTGTTAATGGTTAAATCTTCAAATCAAGTTCGATTGATTAGCTAAATCGCGCAAAGCGCTTATGCATAATTATGAAAAAAACCTTCATATAAATGAAAGGAAGGGTGCAGGCAAGTTTTTCAGTTTGCCCAATTATGTAATCAAAAGCAACTCTTATGGGCCGCGTCCTATAGTTATGCATGTAATGACTTTTCTATGCCTAAAAATTTTTCAAATGTATTTTTAAGCGTAGTGTCCACGGCGACATACGTTACATTTTATTTCCAATCAATCATTGATTAAATTTACAAGTCTTTTAAAGTGACTTTAACTTCAAATTGAATATTTAATAATGGTTGGGAAATGTTGACATTTCAAACGAGATCTGGATATTTTCAAAGATTTACAATTAAATTGTCAAACCTTATGCAATTCTCTTACTTTAAAAATTTCATTTGAATTATTTTCGTTGTTATCGATATGTTACTCTAGATAACTCTAGATAGCTACCATTGCAACCATTCGAATGTGGATTGTATTGTCATTTGATTTCAATTAATTTCATTCAATTAAATACTTTTTTATATCCATCACCGGAGAAAGGATTATGGTATATATTGTTTGTCGAAACGTTCGCAACATCCATTAGACGGAAGCTTAAATTATATGTATTCTTGATTGTGTCGTTGATGGTTCAAAAATTTGGTAAAAATTTTCAAAGCTCTTGCACTTAGGGGATTGCTATCGAAAATGGGCCAAATTGGTGAAAAGATATGTGGCTCTGTTCTGCTCAGCTCTTTGAAAGTTCTTGCACTTAGGGGGTTGCTATCGAAAATGGGCCAAATTGGTGAAAAGATATGTGGCTCTGTTCTGCTCAGCTCTGATTACGGTTTCAAAGTTCTTGCACATAGGGGGTTGCTATCGAAAATGGGCCAAATTGGTGAAAGGATATGTCGCTCTGCTCTGCTCAGCTCTTTGAAAGTTCTTGCACATAGGGGGTTGCTATCGAAAATGGGCCAAATTGGTGAAAAGATATGTGGCTCTGCTCTGCTCAGCTCTGATTACGGTTTGAAAGTTCTTGCACATAGGGGGTTGCTATCGAAAATGGGCCGTTCTATGTCTCTATGTCGCTCTGCTCTGCTCAGCTCTGATTACGGTGTTCTTGGCTCATCACACATCAACCGTAATAGATACACGATCAAAATTTCCACTTATGTTCGACGCTTATCTTATGCTACGCAGTATAAAATATTAATTTTTTTTTTATATTTTTTCGTCTATAGTATGTGTGGTCGGTATAAAAGTTTCGGTGATAACTGAATAAAATTTTTGCTACTCATTTGGTCTGTACTTAATCTCATGGTTGAATCTCATTGTACATGCGCCCGCCTGTATGTACATCTATATATATATTTATTGATTTTGTCATGTTGTGTTCAATAACGATAATGATTGTTTAATTTGTTGTTGCTTATTGCAAATATCTTCATGCACACTTATACACTTTCAATCATATTGAAATTGTCCGTAAGTGTATACGTGTATATATATATATATATATATATATATATATATATAGGTAGATATGAGCGCCGATGTAAGTGTATTTCCTTCTTTACGGTCTATACACTCCATTACATTAGAATGACAATTGTGAAGTGCTGGTGCAGTTTAATGGAGTGTATAAGTGCATGGGTGGATATTGGTGTTTTGTGTTCTTCATGTTATATATATATGTCTATATAAGCGTATGTTTGAATATATATGAGTACGTGAATTAACCAACCAACCGATATTTGATTGAATTAATGCTAAAGACTGAGAGAGAAATTTATGTTACTTTCATTGAATGAATATTCTTCGGTTTATCTGTTAACTATTTTAATCGATTTATGCGATTTATGTTTACTAACATTTAATATATTTACACAAGGATCTGCATATACATACACACATATATATATATATATATATAGGAAAAAGTGCAATACAATGGAAATATCTGAAAATATAGTTAATAATAACAGCATTCACGTTGACGTACAACATAAAATCGATTACATTTTGCTTTCATTTTCTTGCATTGATTTTCTTTCTCATCGAATATCTCTCGAAATCCCTTCAATCCAACTAATAAAAATATTTCATTTCAATTAGTTTACAAAACGATGCTCAGTGAAGGGAACTTTGTTTTAGAACTTTGACTTCTTTCTCCCTGACTTATGTTATGTAAGGCTTTCTAAATGGATTGTATGGTTAAAGTACAACCAATCCATTAAAATTGCACAATTATCAAATTTTATTCAATACATTATTCGGTAGAAGGATAGCAATGTTTAGTGTATCTGTTTAAGTTCAGTTATTAGTTAAATCGGTTTATAACTTAATATTCATCAATTATGAATGCCTCTAATTATGCATTATGATGACAAAATAATAGATATGATAACGAGTATATATATATATATATATATATATATAATATTTTTTTTATTTTTGTTTTTGCTTATTTGCATATATCCAATCGATCACTCAGAGGATGTCTTTTATACGCATCCCATTGTGGATGGTCAGAGCGAAGCGGCGAAAGAGAGAAAGAGATAGGGTGTCGGCCAGCGAATGCCTGACCACGATTGAGGGCATTCGCTGTAGCTGCAACCATGCATGGTTAAATTGCACTGAGATTTTAAACCCACGAACACCGAGTTCGTAGTCACGAGTCTTAACTACTTGTGTGTTATGTGGAAGCGTTGAAGATCTACCATGTATGTATGTAATCGTGTTGCGTTGGATTTATTTAATCAGAGGCTATTCAAAAGCAAAATTTAATGCTTCAAATTAACTTTTCAGTCTGTAAGTGAACCACAAAAAAAAAAAAAAAAAAATAAATAAATCAAGAAAATAAAATAAATAAACAATTATTTCTTATTTGTCGTGGTTTATGGATTAAGTTAGTGTTTCCTTTCTGAACGATATCATAATGTTACGACAATATCAGATCAATTAATATGCACAACAAATGCACAACAAAAGTGTATATAGTTAATTTTGTCGGCGTAATTAAGATAACTCTGCTTCTTTTCGGGAACATTTTTTTCGAGTAAACAAATTTTTTTTTTTTTTTTTTTTTTTTTTTTTTTTCATGATTAATCATTTGGAGGATGTGCCTGCCTTACAGGCGTAACGTGACAACAATGGTTAGGAAGAAATGAACTAGAAAGGGTAGGAAATAAGCAGGTGTCCGCAGTCTAGTAGGCGTGCGTTCAATCGCGCCAGTATCGTGTCTACATCGCCTGAGCACTCACTACTCTAGCTACGATCAAAGTAAACTCTACCGGACTGAGATTTGAAGCGCGCGAACCCTGACTTGGTCGATGCAATTCTTATCTATTCAGCTACTCTTGCGTTTATGAAGAATAGAGAATTGATTGAGAATTTTATGCTGATCAGATAAAGTTATTAGAAGTTGCAAAGGCAACGACAACATTAACATATTTCTGCGTGCTTCGATAGTTGTCGCAATAATCAAGTGTTGTTGCGGTGCTTTGTGTCTTCTTCTAAGCTCATTGCATTTAGCTCTTGTACAAGATTATCAGGATTATGTATAAAATTTTAATATTCCGTTTAACTGTAATCTGCACAGTAGGCAGTGTGCTCGTTTCTTTAATGTTATATTACGCCTGCCAACATCCTGGCAATGAAGGCATTCATATAATTTATTTTTTTGCTTTTTTTGTCTCTTTTCGGTATCTCTACTAAAAAATACCTTTTTGGATAACACACACAGATACAACAGAGATTATATGCAAATGTACTTACTTTGCCAACTTTTCGCTTTGTCATCAGTAATCACTTCATTATGAGCCAATAATTGTTCTTCGGTTAATTGACGTTGCTGTTGTTTTTGATGTTTCTGTTGATGTAACTGATGTTTTTGATGAAATTGACGTTCACGCCGTTCACGTATCTCTAAAGCGGTTTGTTCGCTCATCGATTCACGTATTAAAGCCGCTGTTGTATATCGTTCACGTTCGGCATGAAGAATTTTGCTACGTTGTTCGCGTTGCTCGCGATCACGATCACGTTCGCGGTCTTGAAGTTCTCGTTCTCGTCTCTCAGATTTTTCCATTTGATATTGATCGTGTAAAGATGTATTACTGCCGTATAAATAATGAGAGGCGATGCTGCTAAAGTTGTGCTCAGTGCATCCTGGATTAGATTTTTGAATTTGTGTTTGCGATTGCTGAGTATTGTAGTTGTTACGTTTCTGGATGGCATCGGGTTGTTCCTTGTCGCTGCTATTTGGACTGCGGCCTAAACGTATATGATGGGCTGTAATAGGGGGCTGATGTCGGCCTGTATACGTTGCCGGTTGATGGTGAAAGGAACGTTTTTGCGAGCTTCTAATTTCCATTTCCGAAACTCCATTTCCACTGTAATCAGGCGAATTTAATATCGCGTTGGCCGGTGCATTCTGCTGCCGCGTCTCCCAATAATTGTCTTTGGTAAATGGATTTTGACCGATTTGATGATCGATGTTCGATTGAACGGCCGTTGTCGAAGTCTGTTGGGATTTCGGGCGTGAACCATAAGATTTTTCTTGTAAGTAAATTTGATTATTGCTGGTGGTGGTGGTGGTGGTTGTTGTAGATGTTTGTGCGTTGTGACAACGTTCGTAAGATGAACGTTTGCGAGGCATATCGTCGCCTTGAATTTGACGTCCTTCTCCTGACTGATGACGTTGTGCCTTAGAAGATGGAGAATCTAAACTGTGTTGAAATAGCGTACAATAATTAGGCAAATCTTCTTCTTCTTCTTCTTGTGCCTTTCTACGTTCTTTTGCAATCGTTTCGTTTTTAATTTCTTTCGTTTGCGTTTCGTCCTTTTCCTTCTTAATCGTCGAACTACTACAGAGAAACGGATTTGTCGAAATACGTGGCGTTACGGACGACAACGAACCTGAGGATATTGATGACGTCGAATGTGGCGGCGGCGATTGTGTAATTAGGTTAACACTTCTGTAATAATTATTTGTCGTCGCGTTGATCACATCGGTTTCACTCTCGTGCGAGAGCTCGTTTCCATTAAATAGCTTCAAGCGAGCTTTAAAGCTCTTATCTGAATAATTTTCTTTCCGCAAAGGCTTATTAACATCGGCTGAATCTGTACAATTGCTATACGGTATTGCAGTGCGATTGCTATTATTACTGCTGTTGCTGTTGCTGTTGCTGTTGCTGTTGCTGTTGCTGTTGCTTGTATATTTTGGTTTACATTTGGGGAATAGCAACGAGATTTGATCGTTAATTGGCGACGAGGCCGAGAGTAGCGTCTGAGGTACAGGTGTAGGCTCGTGTTTTGCGTTTTCTTCGTTTCCCGTTACACTGTCGTTATAATGCCTCCGATGGGTTATATTATTAATACCGCTATTATTGTGATTGTATTCGCACGTATCGGTTAAGTTGCTTTTAGGCTTCGAAGACGGCGGTTTGTCCTCATTGACTTCCTGACTGACTGAGCAATAGATATTATTTTGAGTATTTCCACTTGTTGATGTTGCTATCGCAGTTATGGGCGATGCTAATGGCGCATGTTGTCGTGGCTGTTGTTGTTGTTGTTGTTGGTATTGCTGCTGGTGTTGCGAAGCCGTTGGTCTTTGCTGATAACGCAAAAGGTTTGCGGTTTCTTGAGTACTGGTTGGGGCTCTTTCGGGCGTTGAATTTTGATGTAAATTATTGATGCCAGTAGTATTTTGTCCAGCAGCAGCAATTGTTGTCAATGTTGTACTGACCATTATTAAATGCAATTAACTGCAAAAAAAGAAAGCATGGAGAACGATTTTAAAGAAGAACTAAAGATAAAATTGTTAATAGATTGCAAAAGTAACAGAAAAAAAGGAAAAAAAAAAAAAGATTCCATTTTACATTTAAAGAAAAACGGATGTGAATTTCGCTTTCTCTCTGTGTTTTGTGAAAATTTCAATGCTATCCTATGTCTTAATTTTCTCTTTGGCCATTTATTACAGAAATGATGTCTGGTTTTGCTAGCGTTTCGTGTGTTGCTGTCAGTTAATGGGCGACAAAAACTGAACATAAATTCTGACATCTGCTGTAAATTTTATCCCATAACAGTGAAATCATTAACTTACAATAAACTGCCAGGAAGTATTCGGGAATGAACGCAATTTATTACACAGCGCAATATCAAATTGTATGCGAACCATGTTAAGCGGCAAGGCAAGGACCACCTATATAAACCTGTATATGCGTTTATGCGTATGTATCAGAATTTTCACATGTTTTTATGCGTGGTTTCATAGATGTCAGCTTATGCATACTTAGAGATTCATTACGATATTTTACAAACTAAATATGCATGAACATGTCATGTATTAAGCGCACTAAGAGCGCATGAAAACGTGGATAACATTTCTAAAGACCATCACCCGTTAGGGTTAAAATATGTAATCCAGAACACTATGCAGTACAAAAGCTAACTAAAAATTTGTTATATAATTTTTAAAAATTTATATAAATATATATATATATATATATATATATATATGTTGAAAAATCGGTTAACATGAATGAATTTAAAGGAAAACGTTTGTAAATTAATTTCAAAAATAAAATAAGTTGAGATGAAGCAATTCATCCTCGACTGAATCCGGGACACACATGATTTGAAGCAGTCTTTCAGTGTTTGCGTTGTAGAATCTCACAGCATTTTTCGGTGGCCTTGTAAGACTGACTATCAGTAATTTTGGGCTGTTTAACAATTGTGAGTGTATTTGTGAACAGATCCATACGATTTTCAAAACTTGAGCTTCCTCTTTAAGCCATTGAAACTAAGGGACAGGTAGACAAGCAGAAAGATGGATAAGTATACGTGCGGAGTGGCCGACAGCCGTGTAAAGCACGGTGAAGATTAAAAAAGTGACGATTAAAAGTATGTATGTTAGGGAGAATGGACAGGGGGCGAGAGACTGAACGCGTGATTGATTGAGTGAGTAAGAGAGAGATAGAGATTGATAGATAGATATATACAGAGTGGGAGAGGGAGAGGGAGAGGGAGA
>KK502403.1:24509-71813 GCA_000688735.1 Glossina austeni
GAGAGAGAGAGAGAGAGAGAGATGGAGAGAGATAGAGAGAGAGATAGAGAGAGAGAGATAGAGAGAGAGAGATAGAGATAGAGATTGATATATATATATATATATATATATATGTATATATATATATATAGAGAGAGAGAGAGAGAGAGAGAGAGAGAGAGAGAGAGAGAGAGTGTCATGCAGCCGCATCAACTGATCCCAAGGTAATCTTTCTAAAATATTGCATAAGAAGACGAGTAGTCCATAGGCGGCTAGACGAGTCGATATATAGATGAACGGACAGCAAAACGTTTTGAATCCTTTTCGAAAAGCAGGGTCTGGTTTCATTCTAAAAACGGGCAGTATTTGACGGTAGATGCATTGTAAACGGACAATCGAATATTATATTAGGTCGTGTCATAAGTAACTTTCGATGCAGTCAGATAGAATCTATTATTCGTATTTACGCCCTATAAGTGACCGAAACAAACAACAGTTCTTCTCTTCACTATATGGATAGGAATTCAGGCAGTCTTGTGCATGTTACACTCAACTGTTTTTTGTTAGCCTCTGAAATGGAGAATCAAAAGGTATATATTCGACATGTAATACTTAGGGAATTTAAATAACGCATTAGCACTAAGGCGGTAGCTGAGAAAATTCAAAATCAATTTTTTCACAAGTTTCCATTGCCTTGTCAAATAGGCGACAGACGAACGGACATATGACCGTATGGTATATGACTAACTTAGTTCTTAGTCACAAAATGAATACTAACATGTTCTCCGATGCCTATATAGAAGCAGTAGGTTCGTAAAATTTATATTTGAATGCTTTGATTGAAATGTGAATGTAGACCGAAGTAAAAATTGTCGATATTTGAAGAGATCGATGTATATTTGAATATACATTTAATTCATTAAATTTATGCTCATATGTGTTCGTCATTTAATACTAAAAAGGCTCAATATTTTATTAAAGATTATTTACTTATTCCCGAGTATTATGAATGGCATGAGAAAAACTTTAGTTGTTTCCTTTTAAATATAATAGAATAACGGCATCGCTTTCCAGCTCATCTCGTTTATTTACCATTCGACATTTTGACATATTTCATGCGAAAGCATTTTTCAATTTCATTATGTCTAAGTGCTTACGCATTTGATTTGTGAAATGAGTGGCATACAACACCTAGTAAGACCCAGGTTACGCAGATTTCTATTGTGGGTGTAATGTGTGATATGTGTGTGTGTGTGTGCGCGCATAATTGAAACTATTTGAAATTTGCAATTAATTGGAAAAATGCACTAAGCGGTTTAAAAACATTTGAAAGAACGAGAGTGTGTGTGCTCTTTGTAAACGTAGGTCGCAAATGGTTTGCGAAAACATCAACCAAACCACAGTTAGATATTAGATTAGGCATTTATTGGTCGCTTCCATTAATTGCTAAAACTTCGCATCTATGACAACCTTTCAACTAAAATCCTATTCGTTTAATAATTAGAAGAGTTAATAAAAAAAATGGTTCGCTTTCACACAACGGTTTCGCTAATCAAAATGATCTGTTTATCACATATATGACAGCCACCGATATTGATAACAATATCTTTTCGTACTCATCATCAAACGGTAGGTAGTATATTAATTTTGTCAAAACGTTTGCACCATCTACAGAAACGAAGCTTAAGAGAAGCTAAAAATTATATATAATCTCGATCAAGTTCAAATTTTCAAATCGGTCTATGTATCTGTCTGAATGTCTTCTCTTCATTCGGTCATTTATTTTTGGCATAATATCAAATATGCTAAAAACCTTGCAAGTTCTTGAAAATTTTACTCTATTTTATGTACCAAATTGTGAAGAATTCTCGTTTTCATGTGTCAACCGAAGTCAATATCTATCGTAAAGTGAAGTGATTGTGGACTTAATTGCAATTGGCTCGTGGTCGTAGCTATAACTGCGAGTGATCGCTCGGGAACGACATAACACTTATCAGTCTGGCATACATCTCCCAGGTTGCTGCCGCTCCTTATCTCCCCCTTTTCTCTCTCTCTCCTCCTTTTTTCACTTCTTTCTGCTTATTATAATACTACAGGTGTCAGAGGCATTTTACTAAGTAATTGCTTATATTAAAAACAAGCCCGTACACCGCCCTACAGTTATTCTTACAAGGATTTTTCAAACAATAAATTTAATAAATTTAAATAAACAACAATTGCAATTAGGAGGAATTAGAAGGAAGGAAAGAAGAGCACGAATTCAAACTGATATATATACATATACATATATATATATATATATATGATGCTTTTGTTAACAAAAATCTTTATTGAACGGCCATATCATCCATTAAATTGAGTGGTTTTGTAGACTCTTAAACATAGCTTGTGGTGTTGTCAATATTTTTACTTTAATCTCTTGGTTTTAAATATCGAATAATCGAATAATTGAATAATTATTCCACCTACCTGGCCATTACCTGGCCCTTCGATTTTATTGTCAAAAGAGCTTTAATTAAAAAAAAACAAAAAAAAAACAAAAAAAAAAAACAACTCGAATTATCCCTTCACTTGTCTTGTCAATTTACAAATTGTAAATTGTTAATATTTAATTAACACAAAGGTTAATGCGTACGAATCATTTGGTTTCTAAACGTAAGCTCATTGTTTACCTTTGCATAAAGCAGTGCATAGGGCTTTGATTACACTCTCCAAGAGAAAATTTATACAATTATTAAATGAAACGATAATATTGATTAACTCAGGGATTTATGTGTACGAAAAGTTATTAAGTATTGTGTCGTACTCGCATCCATTCGTAGATCGGTCACATATCGCTTAATCGATTTCTTCATTTACATTGATTACAAAAACATAAAAAGAAAAAGACAATTTGGTAACTAACAGATTGCGTTCAATGCGCGTTCGAAAAGACATATGTAACTGCTGTGTTAGCTGAGGACGATCTAGATTTGCCTTTGACTTCAAAGAGAGAGTTGTTGTTGTATATTAAAGTACACCGCAACTGAACCATATTGGCACCGATCATTAAGTTAGCTATACTGACACAGGTGTACTCGCTTTTTACAGAAACGTATCATATGCGCTACGTAGGGGGATCTTTGTTGACGGAATGATTAAACTAGCGTATCTTCATCTCTTCCATCAGCCAGTCGGTTCCAATGATCAGAAGTAAATAAATAGAATGATTAAACTAGGAATGGAGAGATCAAACTAGCGTAGCTTCATCTCTTCTATCAGCCATTCGGTTCCAATGATCGGAAGTGAATAAAGAGACTGATTAAGCTTGTGTAGCTTCATCTCTTCTATCAGCCAGTCGGTTCCAATGATTGGAAGTAAATAAATGGAATGATTAAACTAGGAATGGAGAGATCAAACTAGCATAGCTTCGTTTCTTCTAAACTAGCGTAGTTTCACCTCTTCTATTACCCAGTCGGTTCCAATGATCGGAAGTGAATAAACGGAATAATTAAACTAGGAATGGAGAGATCAAACTGGCGTAGCTTCATCTCTACTATCAGCCAGTCAGTTCCAGTGATCACAGACGAATAAAGGAAAAATTTAAAAAAAAAAAAAACCAAAAAAATTTCATTGAAAATTTTGTGTTGTACAGTGTAATGGATAGAATGCCTGTAGCGGAGAGCAGCATACAGCTGGAATATGTGTCATTAATGTTTAATGACTTTTATAGTTCACAAGTGTACTACTGATGTAATATATGTATTGTGTATTGTGTGTAGGCATCTATGTGTTAATTCGTTGGAGCCCCATATGTCCTGATTCTCGTTTGTCTATTAACATGCAAATGCCAATACATACATACAAACATTATAATCATCTTCATTGCTAACTACTATGTTATAGTAGAAAAATTAAATTTAAATTTTTAACGTAAAACATATTTAAACAGTTTGCGATAATAAAATTTAATATACTTTATAAATATTTTAATTGCTTTTTATGTCTGAAGGGTATCTTAAATAATTATTGTTGTTTTATATTTATGTTCTGATTATGTGTGTATTGCGCTTAAAATCTATAATTGCGTGAGTGGGCCTCTATCTATATAATGAATTTTATCAGCGTGTGTATGTGTTTCAACATACCATGGTAAGAATATTTGCACCGTATCATTGCTTCATAGATAAATGGGAATTTAATTTTAACTAATTTTAAATCGTAATCGAATCTTTCACCGCAAAGAGGACTAAAACAATGGAAAAGACCTAAGTTTTCATACCCTACAATATTGCATGGGCGTGGTTGAGTTTTTTGTATTTTCAGAATAAAAGTGAAAATTTATCTGTTGTCTGTGTTGTACGTTGTTGTGATTAACAAGCAAAAACACGATAAGCAAAGGTATTTACGGTGTTTGCATAGGCGCTTGGCGCGCTCTTTGATCGGTTTGAGTAATTTTTTCAAATTCTTTTGCAAATGAGAGAATTGTTACCACAGATATTACGCAGCTGGGTAGACCGATAGATGGAGCGATAAAAAAAAGGGAAATCCTTACGTTCCTTATAGGAAGCAGGTATTCGTCAAGAATGTTGGGGTTATGAAGCTTGATTCTGAGCGTTTCTGATATACTGCAATATAACGAAGGCGTGGTCAATTTTCCTGCAGGCACTACACTACTACAGTCTTAGAATATACCTTTAAATTTTTGCACATCTATCTGCCATAGATTATGAGTAGTGAGCAAAAAAGCAATAATTTATTCCTTTAGGAAAACAGAGGTATTCTTAGTTTACTTACTACTGTAGGCGTGCCCTTCGATCGATTTGCTTCATTTCCAGGAACAATTCCTGCGCAAGAGCTTCCGTGCGTTATCCGCTGTTTCGTATAAATTTGAAGTCGATAGCTTTAGTTTACGCAACAGATATTTAACAGACAGACAGAGGGACGGATATGCTTAAAGCAATATTGAATTTGACGCTGATCAAGAATAGATAGATAGATATACTTGGTGAAGTCCTTTTGCTAAAATGAATACACCCCTCGCTGATGGGTTAAGTTAATGATATAACATAAGGGCAGACT
Source organism: Glossina austeni (assembly GCA_000688735.1). Taxonomy (NCBI): domain Eukaryota; kingdom Metazoa; phylum Arthropoda; class Insecta; order Diptera; family Glossinidae; genus Glossina; species Glossina austeni. The sequence goes on from KK502403.1 coordinate 29,550, forward strand.
CATTAGTATGCATATCGTATAATTCCTAGAAAATATACGCTTGACATTACATGCAAACAAAGGCAAATACTTGACTTAATCAATCCACTATATAATTTTAATGGCATTGCCATTTTGAACAATTCGTGTTACCTAATATGTCAATTTAGATAAAAAAGGCAACGTGCGGGAAGAACAAAAGTTTATTATATCACAGTTATAGTAAGTATTTAATAATAGTTTATATTAACTAAGATATTATTAATTATCTAACACGTAAGTAATACATTTTGAAAATTTCTGAAATTAATCAATAACTGTTTATAAAGTTGACGTAAGTCCGTGCCGCTAGGTATTCATTTTTTAAATTTAATATGTAAGGCGTAGTTTTCTCATTAGCTTTGTAACATCTACCGCATGCATAGTTTATCTCTGTTTATTCAATTGTTCAATCGTTCGTCCGTCTATACATTCCAACATCCTTTCATTAATCTTATTGTTCAAGGTATTCGTATAATCATCTGTCTATTCATCCGTTGCTTAGTATATCCGTTTATCCGTTCGTTTGTTCGTCTTTATTTCATATTCACAAGGTCGCACCGTATTGTTATAGAAAATGAATATATTTATGGATCTATTTAGCAGATAAATTCAAAAAAATTTTTCATAATTCGTTCGCAAACAAACAAACACAAACAAAACAATAAGAAATTGAAATAACTTAAAGTAATCAAAATATTTTATATATTTTCCTTAATAATTTACGGTCTATAACAAATGAAGATAGACTAGTGAGCTAAAATATTCACCATCAATAAAAAGCTGAGATCCGAGATGTGGAGCATTCAATTTGTTATTCCTTGTATCGTCGAATCAAAATTATCCCTTGCAGTATATATACGCTTATCCATTTCGTGGCTTGGACTTGGCAACCCTGTTGCAGTAACATATGTAAAACAGAATTGCCTTTCAGGGCTTCATATGTTTAGTTTAGTGTCTGCCATTTCAGATTATCGATCTGATGAACGTGTTCAAATAGTGAGAACTTACTAAAAAAATTGTGATTCTGCAGTAGGCACGTTTCGTGCTTTACGAACGGGTCAGGCTAAACATAATCGTCCATCTCAATATGGAAATCTGTATATAGATATATCCATGCCTATGTCTTTAGGCATGCCTTTGCCTACAGACAATTTTCCATGCATTTCGAAGCATTCCATGAGTCATTGTGACAGCGGGAATAAGGTTTGTTTTTAGGAAATAGAGTTCTAGAGTGAGCTCTGCCCGGCGATGAAATTTCCACATTTCGGTGCTAAGTCAGTTATAAATACCCATAGAAAACTGATATCTGACAGATGTGGTCTTAATAGAAAGTGACTACAAACTGTCGGTATGGAATTGCGTAAAACTTGAAAAGAAAAACTAAAACTCGAAAAACACTCTTCGCGATAACTGAGAAAGTATGGCAAAAATAATTTGAAAATTTGTTGTAAATAATACCGTTAGGGGTCGATATGCAAATACATAAGTAATTGACTGACTGGTATGTGCAACTTTAATACAATAGCCTAGAAAAGACTTAGAAAGGATTTGGAATAGATTTTCAATTTACTGCGAGATGAATGTAATCCTATCTTTGGTTTTTCTTAATTTCAATTTCTATATGACGAAAAGACTTTATCATTAATGTTTGAATTGAATTTGTTTTCATTCAATTGTTAAATCGTTCTCATCAACACTAGAAAAGCACATTATTACAGTTATGTAACGATTACTTTTTATATTAAATTGTTTGGAATTAAACGAGTTGGGAAATGAATTAAGTATTTTTTATCACTATAAACTTGGGAATATGGGAATGCATTACTGTTGTGCTGAGTGAAGTGCAGAATTTCCTTTACAGATATTTCCTCATCAAATTTCTTTTGATTGTTGACTGTCTACACATTCAACGAACGATTATAACGAACTCAACTGGTATTGTATTCAGTATATTTTTTTTTTTTTTGCTATTACACCCAACATGACACATTGTATCATATAAAGATATAATTACTATAGGTGGATATAAGGAAGAAAAAAAAAAAAAAAGAAAAAAAAAAACGGAGCATTACATAAACGATAACAATTTGCTCTTTCTTTTATTATTCAATATTAAAACGACTTTAAAGTGGTAAAGTACAGACTATATGTAGAGAAATATTGCAAGTTGCAAGTGAAAATTATACTTATACCCAACTAACTATATATACTTACGTATATGATTACGTATAATAGTGACTTAAAAAGACAGTGACCGATGTTAACACATTGCCGACCGATCGGGGAAATCTCCCCATTTGACAATTTATATTTATTGTATATAATTTGATGCCCGCTTCTCTCTCGTTGATCCCTATAGCGAGAATAGACTATAAAAAATTTTTACTCAAAATTGCAATACAACGAATAGAGGAAAAAGAAACGCAAAATCTGGACAACATGGAAGAAGAACCTTCAATAAGTAAGGAAAGAACAAAACAGTCGCCCAGAATTGATCCATCAGATAGACTTTCGATGGATATGACTAAACATATACTTATTCAAATTGTTACTGGCGGCAAGAACAAAAATATCTCCACAGACAATGCGAAGACTGTTCTGCGCATAAAAAAACAGGCTACACTCGATATATTTGCAAAAGCTGTGGAGTACCGCTACATGAACTTAAATGTTTCCAACGATATCATACTCTAAACAAATATTAAATTTTACAAACTTGATCTTGTCACTTGAATGAAAATAAATTTCAAATCAATTAATTCGATTAACACTATTTTACTATTTCATTTCTTTCATTATGTAATTGTTGTCTACATATATTTGGGAAGTTCACTAGTTATCACACGTAAAAAATGCCCGGTGGGTAGCCAATATATTGAGATGCAATTTGTGCGGTCGGCAATGTGTTAAGCAACATATGCGGATGGTTTCCGTCTTCTGTTCCAATTGGAAGAATCTTTTGGGATGATAGAGATTATGGCGGCAATGGTCCAACTGATAAATTACGTAGAAAATGGTTCCGACGTCTCAAGAATCTTGATTTCATCGTTGAAGACAAGTCTCGCTCCGGATAGTCAAATAAAAAAAAAAAAAAAAAAAAAAAATTCGTAGACAAAGTATCGGACGCATTAGTCAATGATGCGAGCAATGCGAGCAAAAAACGATTGAAGGGCGATTTTTCCTTTTGCCAGCATTTGATTCAGGGGCAACATGGGATTGTGACAAGGACTGAGAAATGGAAATTCTATGACAAATCCAAGGAAAACAAACGCTATACTATGGCTGATTAATTGCTGCAATATTCATGGTTGGCTGATGCCTGAAGCTACGTACATTGGGAAACCATAAGAGTGTTGTATACCATTAGTTGGTAAAACCAAGCCTTTTCTTTTGCGGGCGATCGATGCAGGCCACCAATGAATCGTTCGAGGTGTGCATTGTCACAAAGAAATAAAATAACTTTTTGTTAACGACAAGAAGTGTGAAGTTGGTTTAAGGCTTTAGGTTACCATGGTATTAAGCCTTTGTATGCAATATATTATAAAATTCCTCAGACATCAAGTGATTAGCATTCGGATCACATATTTGAACTCATCGTCCACGTTGGGTGAAACTTAAAAGCTACCCAAGTTAATCTGTATTTGCGGATAAAACTGGCAAACATGTGTAGATCAGATACCTGATCATAGAGCAATTTATTTAATGATATTAATAATATGTCGGTTCGGATATGTTTCGTTAAGGATCTTTTGTGATTTTGTGATTTCACTCCTTCGAAGATCAAGTTCGAATCACTGAAGTGTGATTTTTAACTTAACGTGGGCTTAATTTCTTCTAAAATTCTTGCCTTATTTGTCTGACCTATAAATTTTTTACAGGAACTTATATATATAATGTTTTTTCTCGGCTGTCCTTTTGGATACAATGATTCGATTCCGTTGAATCGATTGACTTTTTCTTCCTTAAATACTTTGCTTATCTAGTCTTTTACAAGCAAGTTATTCGGACGTAACGACATTGTGACTTTTCGCGCTAAATCCTTTTGCTCTGTGAAATATTTTTCAGAATTTGGTTTCTTAGAAAACCGTTTAGTTTTCATGCGAGCTCAAATCACCAAATGCGGGATTTTCGTAAAAGTATTTAAGGTGTAAACGTATTTGAATCCTGCTTCAAAATCAATAATTAAACCAATTTCTGGGAATCGAATGTCCAAGAATGTTCATATTGTCTCCTTTTCTCGTACGGTTTTTCGCCCACACAGACACATCCATAAAAAGCATTAACCGAATCCCGTTATTTTTGGGGCAAATTGTATGTAAATTGAATAAGCGCTCATAAGCACATCAGTTAGTTGCACCGAGACATGTCGTTTATATCAAAAATTGTTCGATAGTCATAACCTAAAATAATTATCGTGATCGAGAGCGACTGAAGATATTTAAGCGATGACAAAGTACTGAATATCCAGTCGTGGCCATAGACAAAAGCTAAAATACGTGAAAGCGTGTCCGGAGTTTCTCAATATAATACGATCGATAGACAGATCGGCTCAGGGATAAATGCTTAAACGGAAGATGTGATTTCATAGCATGGCACAGAAGGAAGGGAGAGGGCTTTTATATGAAAAATATTGTAAAACAAAGAAAAGAAATTACAAAAGAAATTTTATTTAAACTTTTTTCCCTTCGATAAAATTTAAAAGTTACGGAAACTTTCACTAATTTTTCACTTTTATTGAAAATATTATTTGAGAAGTTGTTCTCATTTTCATTTTCGTTTTCGTGTTCCTTTCTTTCCGTTCTTAACTATTTTCCAGGCCATATGGGTACATGCTAGCATCAAAGATTTGTGCAAACTCCTTTCTGGGTTGAGCAGTTGAATGTAAGCACATTCGCGTATTCGCTTAGAAATTTAAAATCACACAATACTAAAATTAATTTAATGGTAAAATGGTGGATGCACTACGAGGGCAGACCCAGAAGTCTTTGATTTGACAGGGAAAATACAAATGATTTGAAAAAAATATATCATTATTTGTCAATAGAGTCTGCTTTTCGCTCAACACTTCTTCCGGAACCAAGTTCGCTGGCTTCGATCGTGTGTTTGTAGTGGAAATTGTCCAACTACTCAAAACAAAACCGTCAAAACCACGCACTATTTATCTATTCATTTTTGGCAAATCTCTTACCATTGACTTGTTGTAAGCTCCGGTAGCTAAGTCTAGCGCATGGAATGCTTAAGGCAGCAAATTCAAGCTTTAGATTTTTTGGTATTGACATTACCCTACGCTCGAAATATCCTCACGACGCTACTTTTTGTTCGACTTTGCGCTAAAGCTTTCTCCAAAACCTGTCCAAATTTTCATTTAGTCTGGGATATCTGAAGGAGGTTTCGAAAAGTCCAACCGTGCCGTCTAGCCCGCTGCAGTTCCTCTACAATGTCATCGATTATCTTTACCATTTTTGGCTCGTTTAAATTCTATATACTCTATAATATCATGGTAGTGAAAACGTAGGGACGTAGAATCCCCTTGATGAAGACATAGTGCCATCTAGTGTTTATACATGCGCTGAAAGCGAATGGCGTTGCGTCTTCAAACTTCAAAGTTAAGCTTCATCAAATTGATATTTTCGAAGAGGGGAAAGGGTTTGCTTTTCTTTTTTTTTTTATAATAACTGCAAATTTGTGCGTGTGTTTAGATCAGCACGTTGTGACACTGTCATCGTAATTTTGCTTAATATCCTTACATATTTTTCGTATCAAAGTGATTAGTCTATGCATGAGTGTCAATATGTAATCCTTACATCTGCACGTGTATATGTATGTGTAATATGTGAAATTTTGTGCATACTATATACTTAACTTAATCCTTTTATCTTTGAGTATAAATTTAGTCACCTTGTGGTTACTGAGCTATGTAAAGTACTATATGCGTTCTATGCATATAATACATATGTGTTCTCTTGAGGGTGCATTTGACATATAATACGGCATATGGTTGCACTAACTATCATATTATGACAACTGTATAACGTTTGCAGATGATAAAAGGATATTAGATTCTACAATGTATCGAATTATTGTAGTTACACTCTCTATGTCTCTGCATGATAGCTCGAGTCTAATGAAGATATTGCTAATGGTGTTGTCGGTGCGGGTAGAGAAAATCTTTCAACTGTAGACGCATAAAATTTATAAATGCACACACGCAGTCATTCACAGTGACTCTTCTTTTTTTTTTTTGTCTTTTTGGATATTAATACCCTTCACATTCATTACTATGTGGTTTGCCCCTGATATTTAAGACTTGAAAATGAAAGAATTTTCCTTTAAAGCCTATAGGAGAAGATTACTTCTTCAGTTTGAATTAGTTGGTATCGCATTATTCATCGCCAGCTAGTTTGTTGAGAACATATTGTTTACAGATAGCTAAGTAAATTGGGATTCATTTTTTTTTTCTTTTTTCACCATTTCAAAGAAGAATTCAGGCAGCGATTATTTATGCAATTTAGTTCGAATTTCGTGATACCTATAATGTTGTTGTTTTTTTTTTTTTTTTTTTTTTTTTGATTTTTTATCATTTAAAAAGGGACGCATGGAAGAGTAAATTTTCGAAACATTTCAGTTCCTTTAACAGACGACAAATACAGGGACTCGCTGATGCATCGAAAGAGATAAAAGGAACAAATAAATTAACGTAGAATGAAATGGACAAACTATAGGTAGGGTAGGCAGAGAAAACAAGGGACATATGAAAATTCGCTCAATTTACAACAAGTCCTTTATATTATATATCGGATATATTCAAATCATATTTTAGGGCGATGTTTACATTTTTGAAGTTTTATTACTTGAGCTCGTTTTTTTTTTTTTTTTTCAATTTTGCACTCTTGTTAAACCGGCTCAGTTTCTATATATGAATTCGCGATTACGTATATTCTTCCGCATCTCAATTTCATCGTCTTCATCCCCTTCATAATACGTAATTAACAGTTTGGGCTGGCAGCAGAAATTCATTACGCACAACACTCCGATAATCGCAGAAAACTGCCACCACAGAACTATGCGTTGACGTCAACGAAAGTGTACCATCCCAATCCATAAAAAAAAGGGATTACATGTTCTTATAGTGTTTGCGAAATTTAAATGAAAATATCATCTTATTATATATCCTACACCGCTTATGATATAAGGATGTGTTAAGTTTGCGCGAATGTATGCAACAAACAGAAGGATTTGAAATAGATCCACCTTTCGCTAAACCGTTCACAATCACTTTCTGAATCAATCTAAGCTAAGCCTGTCCGTCTGTCCGTCTGTCCATCTTGTTTTCTTGCGTTCAAATATTTTAGATTCTAGAAATCCTACTGAAAATGGCTGGGATCGGACCGTTCAGCCGCTTCCCAAATATTCCTTATTTTAAAAAGTTATTACATGAATAACTGTAGGGAGGTATCTGGTATTTGATACTGGGCCGACGCCAATTATAATGTTTGTACTCGTTCTTTATTCGCAGTATGAGATATATTTATGCCTCTGTATAAATGCATTTATATATACAAATTTATACGTACATATTTATATTTTAGGTGCCTGCATGTATATTGACCATTTTGTCACTTGCAAAAGGCATTTATTGAGAAAACTTGCTAAAGCATGTATTAATCAAAATATTTTTTTTCAACTTTTCCCCGTCTTTCTGGCAAAATGGCGATATCATGTCTAAACAACGATATTGGTTTGGCAGCGAGCTAATCATCGACCCATTTTCGTATTTCTTTAGCATTTTGAAATCGCGTGCCGGCCAAGCTATGCTGCATCGATCTGAACAAGCGTTAATAAGAAGGCGTTATGTTTGAGAAGTACGCTGAAGGCAGCAGAACTACCCATTCGGGTTGCAACAGTGCAGCCCTTGACAACTTTTGCAACGTGTAGCTGAGCGTTGTTATGCAAGAGCCTGACTAAAAACAGCTGGTTTACCTTTTTTGTGCGGTTTTTGAATCGTTAAAACTAAAACCGACAATCTGGTATATGATGGGACAGCATCCCTGTAAGTTTCGAAAAGTGTTTGATCGGCTGCGACAGGAGATTTCTTCAAGTCAAACAACAAAAGTAATAAATGTCAAAAATGCAATTTTGTGCTTTCGATGATTAAAGTCTGTACGCACTGAATAACTGAATAAGACTGAGTGGAAAACTGTGATTTTATGTAGAGGATGTATGTTCAAAATCATCGAATTTAACCTGTGTGTATATTGATAGTTCGCAGTATTTTACCATTTTCACCAATCGATCCCGATGATTAAAATACATGCAAGCACCTATTATATATGTATTTATATCCGACGGCAAGGCTTAACTTTTTGGTGATGGCTATAAAAATCTATCTCTTCTCTTTGTGGTTAAGCACATTGAAACTAAAAGCGAAAATGATGATGGCGGGGTTAATGTATTCGCCCTCACTTAATTTAAATTTTAAGATAAGAAGAATAAGATTTTAAGCTTTAAAACTTAATTTCGTTTTTATTTTCTTGAGTTCAATGGTGTCTCTCTTTACTTTCTTTTATTTTATTTTATTTTATTTTATTTATTTATCTTTTTTTTTTTTTGTTGAATTTTTCTTTGATATATTATTCTGTTATTCTTTTTGTTATGCGACCCCAATTGTTTTGTTGTAATCAGCTTTATTTGGTGCGAAGAGGTGATACTTACGTTTTACTTAAAACTTTGTTCTTTTAATATGAAATAATTAAGGATGTAGTGTTTCTCAATCCAATTTGAAAGATATAAGCGAATGCATATTTAATAAAGTGAAAAGTGACTTCAAGGCATAGTGACGTGGCAAACTATTGCAGAAGGTTTTACAAAGTACTTGGATTAAAATAAGAAGCAGCAAAAATAAATATTGTATGCTTTCTCTTTGATTCCCGTCTCTTGCACTCCTTAAGCCGGCAAGGTTTACTTCAATTTATTTATTAAGCAGTTTTACTTATTATGTAGGCTACAGAAAATGTCATCGTCAACTGGCTACAAAATGATTCGCTCAGAGCGAGAAAGTTTAAGAAGTTTTTATTTACATTCTTGCCAAACCTAAAATTGGTTCATTTTATTATTTCCCTTATTTTATATAAATTGGGGGAGAAATAAAGGAAAGCTTTAATCATATCCAGCCCTTATATGCTTTTGTCGCGTCAACGTTATTCTTATCTTTATTCTTGTGGTCATTTCATAGTTTATTTCGAAAAGCAAATACTTATGTTAAAATGGTATGAATGGATAAGAAGCTCGGCATATTTTCTGTTTTGATAAAATAACGTGAACCCTACAAACAGCTGAAAAGCGAGTCTCAAAATGCGGGTGGCGAATGCAATCGTAAAAATATTTATAAAATTTAACTTTCATTGAGGAAACCTTATCCCCTCCCCCCCTCCAAAAAAATGTGCGGAGAGGAAATTTTGCCTTTTTGCGAACATCTTTAAGTGTATTGAGCTTTCCTCAGAAAATGAAGTCTATCTAGTTTGGGTGCCAAGTAATTGTGGTTTCCCACTTAACGAAAAAGCGAAGTGTCTCGCCGAAGAAGAAATCATTGATTTAGATCTCTTTTAGTCTGAGCATACACCTAACGATTATCAAAAACCCACTGCATGAGGACTAGAGTGACTATTTCCAAATTATTGCGAAAGCAAAACCATTGCATACCAACTCTTTCTATAGATCATCTCTAAGTCATGGACTTCAGAGAAATTTTTCAATTCCTAAATCGTTCTCTAATAGGTCACAGTTATGACACAGCATCTAGCATTTTTTGTGACGCATGCACTCGACGAGAAAAGATCGGATATTTAAATTCGAAAAAGAAGTTCGTCGGGCTTTTTCTCATCTTGCGGAAAATTAAGATACGCCTTTTTCGCAAGGGATAAAATTTAATTTGTTATTCAAATCAAAGCTCAATTATCATAATGCTATCTCAAGGTCATGTATTCTTCTATTAATCTCAAGGTCTTCTTTTCATTTCAGTAAAGAGTGGGAGTGGGTATGAATTAAGTCCTTTGATTTTCATCCCATTGGAACACTATGCAATCCTTAGTCGAATAAGTTTTGCATTTTAACACATCGTCGATAGCCTATTATTTTATTATCATGTCGTTTGGGCCCAATATCTGTAACCGCTAAACGGAGCTTGGCCAAATCTTTAAGAAATAAGTGAATAAAAATAATCATTATCGAGAATTGGTGTCCATCCAACCATCACAATGCATTAGAGCTGTTCTTCGCGTATTCGTCTACGACTTCGTAGGACTACATCGATTAAAGAATTTCTACTGATGACTTGGTTTCGAACGATACGTTCGTCTACGACTTCGTAGGACTACATCGGTTAAAGAATTTCTACTGATGACTTCGTTTCGAACGATACTTTCGATCAGATCATTTTAATAAAAAGGTTCATCATTTCGCAACAATACTACGCATGCAGACAAATTGCGTTTAATACGTATATGTTTATGTGCAGTTTAAGGATTTATAGTCATCGAAATTTGAATATACGAACTTTAGAATGTTTCCGGTAACCTAATATTTTATTTCATTTCGTATGCTTCGTGAGATTGCAAATGTTTCTTTAAATGTTAAATATTTAGGTCAAAGCATAATATTAAAAAATATTTCTTCTTCTTTGCAGAGTTTACACATTATTTAATTTTTTTTTATTGCAATAAAGTTATCCAAAAAAAAAAAAAAAAAAAAGAAAAAAAAAGAAAAAACAGGAAAATAAAAGGAAAGAAATCGATATATTTATTATTCTTTTGCACATTTTGTTTTCACCATGACACAAAATATCGAGTATTAATAGAAACCCTCTCCTTGGCCATTTTCTCTTTTATTCGCATTCTCGTTACGTAGTTGAATGTTATTTTTAGGGTCACTTTGCCAGGAAACATTTAAATAGCAAGAATTCCTGTCAAATTTTATTAAAAAGAAATCACACCTGCCCAAAAGAACACACACAACGAAAGCAATGAAAAAAAGATGAAATAAATTAAATTTTATTCAATTTAGTTTTTAGCGAAACTCTCCACGGGCTTAATAATATCTTTCCTATCGTTTGTAATGGCTATCGGCAGTGACAGTCGGCAATTTTTTTCAACTGTTAGCGACCGTCCGTTGGTTTAATCACTTTTCTTTTTTTTTTGTTGCGAAGAAGAGAATGACGACTGACAGCAAATCACTTCATTTCAATTGACTCATTATTGTGCGCACACAAGAACAGGAAAATTGATTAATTTGGTATTTATTTTGTTAAAGTCCATCGGTTCCTTTCCTAACCTTTTTTTAGTATTTTTTGTTTTTTTCTTTTTCTGTTTTGATTATTATTCTTTCTTTTATATGCACGCCTCTAACCATTGTATTGTAATGAACTTTATTTGGTGAGGAAGTGTTAATTACTTTTGGCTCAAAGCCTTGCTTTTTCGGTATGAAATAATGTCGTATTAAAACTTTATATTTTTGCTTTTTGTTGTTTTTACGCTTCATTTCACTAAACGGTGGTTGTAGACTTGTACAACCACATTCAAACTCACATATGTATATCAAATGCAAAAAAAAAAGAAAGAAAAGATTTTAGTAGTGTCTTCTTTTTGTTATGGTTAAAATTGCCGGAGTATAGTAACTTCGAAAGCTCGTTTGTAATCGCAAATCAAAGTAATATACGATGTAACAGAATTGTCTTATTTTACTTTACTTCTTCGGGGTTAGGTCTTAGTGTTTGCTTTAATTTTCTAACCACCAAACGAGATCGTCTTATTTTTCTTTACTTCTTCGGGGTCAGGTGTTAGTGTTTGCTTCAAATTCCTAACCACCAAACGAGATCGTCTTATTTTACTTTACTTCTTCGGGGTTAGGTCTTAGTGTTTGCTTTAATTTTTTAACCACCAAACGAGGTCGTCTTATTTTTCTTTACTTCTTCGGGGTCAGGTGTTAGTGTTTGCTTTAATTTTCTAACCACCAAACGAGATCATCTTATTTTACTTTACTTCTTTAGGGTCAGGTATTAATGTTTGCTTTAATTTTCTAACCGCTCACCATCTATAAGTATTCAGTTTAGTGCACGGTTTTAGTATAAAACTAAATGTTTCTAGTACCTTGGAGAAAAAGTCAAGTTATTGAATGAAATGAAGCATAGCGAACTGAATGAAAATGAGAAGGACCCTACGAAATGAAAAACGTAAGTCCCTCCGACTGTCCGTTACACATTATAACTTATTTAAAATTACAATTACTATCAGACTATGTAAAATTTGATACACGGATGATTAGATAGATGCATCAAAGAAAGTTACGAGTTTTGTTTCGGATTTCAGATTTATTCATGGGCTCGCATTTACTTTTAATGAGTTCGCTCTTGGGATTTCCTTTCTTTGAATGTTATGTATGTTTTAATGATTAATGATTTTTTTTTGAAAAGGGGGGTAAGGGTGGTTATATAAGTCCCAAAAACAGGCATTCAAAATTACGTAAAGAATATTATATTCAGGTTAAAAGGCGTAGATCGCCTCGACTTGTTTACTTTTCGTTGAAAACGCATGTTGTTCGATTCGGCTTCATCTCTACAATTGAGTTAAAAATGTATGACAGGCCGATTTTTCGATTTTCAACAATAGCAAGCCAAACAATAGTCAAGAAGAATTTCATCATGGAATGATATGAGAAGCATTTTTAATGAAAAAGTTTCGAAAAACTAATATAGTGCGAGAAAATATTTTGCAGTGATGTGAAAATCAAAATATTCTCCCCATAGCTTTGATAAACAGCTTCATGCGAACAAGGTGGACCATTTAAATGATATTTCTTGATAGCAGCTCGCGATTTACCGATCGAACTTATAATGCATCTCATCACAGAAAACTGAAGGTTAAGTATTCTTACTAATCATTCTATGTCCCATACATGTTCTTAGCTAAACTTTACACGTCACCTATATATAGAAAGAGGCTTGATTTACTCTCTTCGCAAGACAGATGAACCATAGAAGAGAATTTCGAAAAAAAGCTTGAAACATAATTAAAAATATTTCGGAAATCGATGTGGAGCTCTTCAGGTTTGAAAAAGGGGACCTGCCTGCACATGTCCCTAACGAATAGAAAACGAAAACTTACATTTATCTCTAATTAATAAGCCGAGTAGGATATGAATCAAAGTTTGCTTCGCTCTCTTGCAAAACTTTAACTGATCAGCCACATGATGCGACAGATTAAGTTTGTGCAGCCGTTGTAGAGTAATCAAAACGACTTAAAGTAGACCCCCCGTTGTTACACAGATCGATTGAAAATTACTTTCTCATGCTCGTCCGTATGCTGATTACAAGTCAAAAGTTTTAACGCGGGCTGTTTCCAAAATTTGATACCTGTCCTGGCTTGAAAACGAAACTTATTCAAAAGGGATTTGGGTCGATCTAGTTTTACAATACAACATATAATATAATACTTTCAAGGAGTCATATATGAAAAGATTTCTATAGAACGTTACAGTAAAGGACATAAAGTAAGCCTTCAGATGGAAACAAAAAATAATCTTCATTACTTCATGATGTCATTTGTTCCATAAAATTGATCTTAACCATAAATTTTATATCGGTCCAGCCATAGGCACACACTCACCAGAGAATAGTAGATAAATAAATATGTGAAAGTTGGCCTGAGATGCGTCTCAAAGTAGCCTACAGGCTAATTTTCGATTTCAACTTAACTTTAAGTGATTTGTGACCTTCAAGTTATTTTAAGTATTTTTGGCATGAGTGCAATTAAATGTTAAAATTTTGAAGCAACAAATTTCGCTCTTCTTCTTTATTATTTACTTAAGTGCCTTTAGTGTAAATATAGTAATGAAGGAGAAATCGAAAATTTATGGAATATGATATTGAACACAATTAATTACATTAAACAATAGCATAAATATTGTAAAAGAATGGATATACAGATGTCATGCAGAGTTTTAAAACTGTTCGTAAACTATATGAACTTCTCGAGTGTCATCAACATCAGGGCCACTAGCAGAATAAGTTATTGTTTAGATTAAATTAGAAATTTTTTTAAAAAATTTGAATTATAATTTTTAATATTTTGAATTTATGCGAATATAATTCACAAATATGAGAAATTCCTCGATACCATGATAGTAACGAAAAATAGTGAGGATCTCCTTGTGTGTCACAACAAACACTGACTACATTTGTGGCTTCGCCCTTCTTGTTGTCTAATTAAAAAGTAAATTTATTTTGCATTTCGAAGATTTATGATTTTTTTTTATGCTTTCGGGCATTTGCGGCGACGGATCCGGCCTCATATTAGGCTAGGATATAATAGAGGTGCGCTCACAACAAACCCTACAACAAGTAAAGCGTGAGTTAAATATTGAATATCCATGGGCTCATTCAGTTGCCTGCTTGAGTAATGGGTGTGTGTGTGTGCGTGTGCGTCTTTGCGAAAGGGTTTACATCCATATCTGGTTCTTACTTACTGTTAAGTATAAAAATCTTTTTGCTAAAATATACCCATGTCGGTGGTGAGTAACAAAAACCTTTACCGAAATCGTGCGTACAATTTTTTTATTTCTTCTTTTTCCCGCATGACCGTGTTATAAGTTATTTTCCCCTCTCATGCAACGCAAGTTGAAGTTTTCTAGAGCACAATTTCTTAATCCCATTCACGTGGTCCATATAGACAACCCATTTTTTCGGAATCGGTCACTTATGCAATAAGGCGGCTTGACCACTAAACCTTTTTGGCCATTATTCCTGATAAAGTGTTCGGAAACAGCACAAATGCACATCTTCACGCATCCGTGCAGCGTTGGTGCTTCCATCGACATATAGTACTTTGTAATCTGTGCAGTTTCCGGGACGATATAATAACTTACGTTACAGGATAAGTAAAATACAATACCTTTGCAATATAAATCAGTTTTGAAACTCAGCTGTCAGATATTTGCCGCCACTCATATATATTGATGCATATGATTGTGGGGTAAGTACTTTTTAGACTTTTTGATTTGTTAAGTTTTGGTAGAAATCGATATTGAAAATGTCATAAGCTTTGTATACATTTGTTTAAGTCACTCATCTCATCTTCTTTACCTCACTGCTGAATATCCGCGCATAGAATTCGTTTATTCATGTAAACACATACATTTATATATATTTTACCCACTCTTTTTATTATTTTCACAATCATTTCACTATGTCAAGATGGGGGAATTTTTCCCCTTTGGTAATATTTACACATAAAATTTTATGAATTTATGAAACTTTAAAATCTGGCTTTAGATCAGTTGCTGCCGTGTCATTAGACAGTTACATCAACTGGCCACTGGGATATGTTATGTTATATATCGGTATGTGTTATGACAAATGTGTAAACAATAATACGCAATTACTCTATGAATATTAAATAAAGTGTGTCTATGTGCATTATATTGCAAAACTAGTTCACATACGATTCCTTGATTGTATGCAACAAAGTTACGCTACACGTCTTAGCATTTTACGCTTACACCAAAGTGATGACAATACATTTATGATATTTTTATATTTTTAACACACATATATTCTTTTTCGAAATCAACGAAGAAGAAGAAGAAAAAGAAAAAAGTTAACAATAGATATTAAAAGGTTTCATAATATTTATCTTTTTTTTTAATTTATTTCGTTTTTCTTCAATGTTAAATAAATCCGCTTTTTGTATATTGTTTGTGTGTTCACGAAATTAATTCAATATACTATGTATGTTTATTTTGCTTTTTTTTTTTTAATGAGTATATTTCCTAAGCTGCCTGAATAAATTAACTGTTTTTACATTTTTTTATCAAACAGCAAATAATCCACAAAAAAAAAAAAATAAATAAATAAATAAATAAAATAATGATTGGGTTGCTTTTCGTTGAAAATTTGTAATAATTTTAATTGAAATCAATATATACATACATACGATGAAAGTCAATTACTCGATTATTAGGTGGTTTGTCAGTAATGCAGCGGTTTAAACCGAAATTTAAATTATTTTGCTTTTTCTTTGTTTTTTTATATCGATTGTCTATTCATTTCAATAGTTCACTGAACATGCCGTAACGTACTTTTGCAGTTAATATTAAGAAATGCTAAGCATTAAAAAAATATTTTTTTTTTTTGCGTATATATATATTTTTATGTATATATATATATATATATATATATGTATATGTGAGGATATATATATATATATATATTTATTCAGTAGCCATAACAACGGATCGCACAACATTACAACCGATAGACTGTCTGGCTTGAAATGGATAAAACTCATAATACGTTCGAATTTTTTGCCACCCTCTCATTGTTTGTTTGTTTGTGTCTGCACTACGATAAAAATATAGTTCATAGTCGAACCAGAGTGCTGGTTGTTAAAGTTAAGGGTTACTCACGCGTTTCATTCAACCCTCCTTCTATAGCTGTGTGTCGTTGCTATTCTTCATGAATTTTTATACCAACAGCTAAAAAATGGAAAGTATATTGAATTTAACATTTCACTTGTAAACAGCCCCAATAAAGTTTACGATATATTAAATAGTTTGCAAAATAGTTACACTAATAAAAGAAAAATCGATAGTGAGTTTGGACAGATGTCTCCAGAATTCCAACCTGGGTCGCTTAACCCCACGATAATCGATAGCATATGAAATGGGAAAGCGGACACTTCTTGTCCTGGGGGCGTGATGAGTCTCTAATTGTCAGATGGAGACAGATATACGGATGTATCCTCTTCCGCTGGTAAGAGTTAGGCTCGACTAAAACCTCTGCGCTTTCTTTGATGTTCCGCATGCAAGCAACTTGTCCCCCCACACTGTCACCACGAAACTGCAAGGAAAAGGAAGAAAATAAAAGAAAGAGAAGGGAAAGCCTCTAGTCAGACCTTGCAGTTCTCATACGCCCTAAAAGTTTGGTTATGCGATGCTAAACCTGCAGGCCGCAGAAAGTTGAACGAATCTATACTGTATGCATGGGTATATTTAATATTTTAGCTTAGTGGGAGTGGTTTATCTCTGAGAAACGTTACCCATGTAAATATGGCGAAGCGGAAAACGTGGCAATGAATTTCCACCGTAATACCGTACTACGAAGAGAAGAAACATCTGGCAAAAACATGAAGAGTCCTATGCGGGCCACCCCCACCTGTAATAGTTTTTTAAAAATATATCCTGGATAGTTCGTTTAGCTGTCCGTTCGTCAGTTCTTTTTAAGGTCTGTCTTCCCATTCATATGTACTTAAAACTTCTGTCTGCCCACGTAATCATCTATCCGCCTGTTTGATTGTTTATTTATTCTTCTGTTCATCTTTGTTTCCTATCATGTCGACTAGTCGACTTCATATTTGTCCGTCTATCCGTCCGTCTCATTAGCCGTTTTTATATCCGCCCGATCGTTCGTGTCCATTGATCCCTCCTGTTGGTTCTTGCATCTGTCCGTCCTTCACTTTCCAGATATTTCTCTCTACCCGTCCATCTATTCCTCTTCATGTCAATTTCGATTCATGTCACGTCATAATTCAGTATATAAATTGCATGCTTGCATGTTTACACGTCTCTTGTTAAAATTTTAAAGTTCAAATAGAAATGGAAGAACCAACTTAGCTGCATACGGTTTTGCCCAGATGGACAAACAACAATATGTTTTACATATTTGCTTGCTGTGGCGGGTATTCAAGATTCGTTGCAAAGACGGATATAACATACTTTCATATTTTTATTGTAACGTGCCCTCGCTATCGACTCTATAGACTCGATAGACTCTATAGACTGTTTGGGGTTGATCATAATTGACAAATTGTTTGTTTCTTTAATGAAACTAGTGGATTTGTGGAGCGTACAAACAAGTTTAAGTTTTCTTTTTTCTCTCTTTTTCTTGGCTTAATAATGTTTTATGAATTAAAATTTTTCTTTGCTGTCAATTTTGGGGTAAAAATTCTTTTTTTCTACAAAGCATCTAACAGATATGTGCATTTGTGTGCGTGGATACATTTTGGGATGTATCGCCAGCATACCAGCATATATGCATATTATAACTAACTAGTACGTTTTTAAAGCCCCTAGGAAAAATTATAAATTATTATCGTCTGTCTGTCTATTCGTCTATCCGTTCGCCTACGCGCAGAGTGACGTTAGTATTTAAAAATATCATTTCACAAGCGACAAAATTAAGAGAAAAATTATTTGTAACTGTTTTGTAAAATGTTTTATCCTAAATAATTAGTATTTTGTTTACTACGTGTTACGTCATTTGCATGATGACCAAAACATGTGATTTCTTCCCCTAACTATTATGGTATATAAGTAGAAAACAAAAAATTACTCGACATAGACCGAATTGTGTGACACTTCACACTAGTCGGAGTGTTCGCAAAAATATTTACGCGTATCTCTACGCACTTGATAGAGTTTAACGTCTTTCTCGACTTACGCAGTTTTTTCTATTCTGCAAGTTTCCAATGCGAACTAATTGTTAGCATATTTTAGGTTAAGATTAACGTTCCTGTGTTATTTTTCGGAATTTTCAGATTCTGACAACTTTTTCTTTTCAAATATAACTTTTGCGTGTACTTTTGTGGCTTCCTTTCTTTCATCTCTTGTAAAAGCGGACGATTGGTGCGTTTTGAAAGCACCTGCACATATGACTTTCAGAAGCTCAAGTCAAGAATTAAATCCTAACAAAGAAAGAAAGAAAATTTATTTCATCTCACGACGAGTTTTTGGTGCACATTTCCATGTAACACACCCATGTCTACCCATGTCTGCTTGACGATCTACTTTCATTCTGTTAAGTATGAGGACGAATCGCCTTGTGTGCAGTATGGGGTATTAGAAGACGCGGAGCACACTTGTTTCCCATGCCTTCAGTTCAATTAATAGAGCAATGAACCGCGTTCGAGGTCTTATGAATCCGCGAGAGAAAGTGTTCCAGGAATCTCATCAGTGGTTATCAGCAATAAGGTTCGTATTATTTGGGGAGAATTATGCATGTTGCGGAAACTGCCTTTCCTCAGTTAACAGCGTAGCTAGGCACGTTGACATTCCGCAGTACAAAAGTTGACTTACACAACACGAACTATTTAATAGAAATATCGATTCTTTGTATTTGTGTCCATAGGTTTGGTTTCTTAAAATACGTATCATTTTGCTTAATAACGCACGTGGCTGAAGAGTAATCACTTAAGTTCAATTCGATATGACATTGGTAATAGGAGTATGGACCAACGGACAATGACATTCGCTAAGTGTTCTGTCCTTCCCACATGTGTCCTTCATGACTTATTCTGCACTGTGCAGCCTTTAAAGCCCTTTCTACATCCTTCTGTCTACTCCAGCTGTTGGCCAATTTGCATAATTTATCGGCGGTTTATCTTGGGCACTTATCGTACCGTATCGAATTTTTACATTGGATAAGGGCTTTACGGTTGGTAGGCGAAATCGAGCACGATTCCCTTTTGCTTAATTGGTATTCACGAATAAAATTCTCAACTGAAGAGATACATATGTTAATTTCTCCCCAAAATCCGGTTAGTTTGTCTTGATGTCATCACAGAAACGCTGCAACACGCTGTTCTTGAAAGATAATTAGTAAAATACAGTGAAAAACGGATCCCAAGAAGTCAAAGCTATTACTTTTCCAGCAACAGTCCTCGTCTCTCTTCGCCGGTTGTTCCCTTTCTGTCCATTCTATTTACTGTTTCTTTGCCTTGGGTATGACTTGCGTTACTGTACTCGGCAGGGTTTTCTCATATCTCGGTTTTAGGTTATCGTTATCGTCTGCTAGCATGCGCAGTTGGAGGCGATGATCATTTATTACCATTTTACACAATCTTTTTGTCGATTTTTGACGGGACCAACTCACTTGGGCTATCATTGCGTACTTCGTCCGGCCGGTTGGCACGGCTTCGTTTAAATTTTGCTACCCAAATTTTATTTCTATAAACGCAGGAGCCTAGAAGGTCTCTCAGAATAGAATCGTGTTCGGCTTTGAGATCGATTATCAATTCGAATTAGCTAACGTACGTTAACGAAGTTACTGAAAGCTTTCATTGCTGATAGATGTCAAACAAACCGAGAAAATCTATCATCCCCGAAACTTTCAACTTAAGCTCTATAGGCTACGTAATTTTGACTATGGAAACCTTCTTTCCAGCTACAGATGCCAAGTGTGCGTGCGGGAGATCGCTTGCTTGTGGGATTACTCTAGTAGTTAACAAACTATCTATTTACTAACTATTTATGCTGCTTATGCTGCGTAAGCACAAACCCATATATTTTTAATTTTAAATACAAGTGTTTAAGTTATATTTAAATTTTAGTAATGCTTACTCAAGAAGTGTTTTTCAAAATTTTTAAACGAATCGTATGTTTTCTTAGATAATTGTCTTCTTTAGAACGATTTACGCAATTTATGGTCAGTTGAACGTATCTTTTCGTTTCATATGAATTCTGCCTACTCAACTTCTCCAAGAACTTGAACACAAACCAAAGAGACACATGAATACACATGCATGCACAGCAAATTGCTTATAAATCGTTGGGTATGTGAGAAGCCGCTTATACGGGTGTTTTTGTTAATTTCATATTTAATGCGTGCATGATATTACAGAGAATATGTACCGAAATGTGAATTTATTTCCTTGACAAACCAACACAATGTGTAATGAATGTGCATAAGCGTGAAACCACATTCACACAACAAATTTATATATTTCTTAAGTTCGCCTTTTTTAAAAAAAAAACAAGACTTATAAGCTATTTTTTATCTCCTAATTAACATTCTTCGTAGTGTTTGGTCCTCTTACCGAATAAATGCGAGCAAGGATGGATGTGATTACATTCATAACCATTATTGGCCTTAGTCCGTATATCTGACTGATTGCTCATTGGTCGTCCAATCGCCCATTTGTTGATCTTTTCATTTATTTAAGCATTTGTCCATTCGTCCATTGGCTGATTCATCCATACGATAGTCAGTTTCCTCATCTATGAGTCGATCTCTTGGCTCACCCAATTAACGTGTTTTAGCCATTTATACGTATGTACATCTCTCAATCTGTGTCTTTTTCATTCCGTTTACTTGTCCGTGAGGTTAGCCGACTTTTAAAAAATTGAATCCATTGTATTGATCAATTTCGTAAACGAGCTTGATTCGTAAATGTATGCAATCGCAAAGACGAACAATTTTCTAGGCTTAACAGAACTTTTCGCTGCTTTAAATTTCTGGATGAAAATGGTAACGTTCCTAACCCATAGAAATGTCTCTAAAATGCTAACTATGCTATGCTCTAAGGTTAGTGTACGTTTTTCGTTGCATTCTCCTATTGTCTCTTTGAAATTGTAAATGAGGCACATATCCCCAATTCCGATAATGTGGAATTTTCTTCATACATTATATTGGTAGAGCATCTCGCAAAACCAAAGCCTCACAATTGCTTTTCAAAATAGTTGCACTTGTAAGAGTCGTTTTTAGTGCGTTCATTTCAACTGAAAGCTTACTAACGAGCGGTTTTTTGTAAAAGCCACTCTTTACTAGAATTTAAATTATTTGCTTTTCATTAATATATAGCTTGCTCTAGATTATTGTGATTGACGCTTTGATGAATGAGACACAATTTTTTTTTTTTTAGCAAATACGCAGAGAAGAACACATAAAACACATTATTAACAACTGTGATCACTACTTATAACAAATACTTTTTCACACAAATAAGTTCTTCAAATTTTTCTTACTTGATTTTTTCAAACATATGCGTATTTTTATCAGATTTTTTTTTTTTTTGAGTAACTGGAAGCATTCTTTCAGTTAGAAAAAATGAAAGAGAAATTTATTTATTTTTAAATATAATTTTTATATATTTATTACTTAAGATTTAACAAATTCTAACTTAAATTTAAATAAAAAATTAATGTGGAAATTAATAATAGCAAGTCCTCAGTAATTCTAACGTATTAATAAGACGGCTATGTCACTTACAGTACGGCATCTAGACAATTATAAACCACTATACGATAATTAACTACACTACACGATAATTTATTATGTTAAGACATCGCCAGCAATCAATTATTAATCCAGTACAGATATTAGTCGCTTATCTTGACAGAAATCTTTGTACATGTTAGGGTCTAAAAAATAAAATTCCCTACCGTTAATTTTTTTACTAAATTTCTTCGAAGGAACAACATTGATCAAGTGATTATTAATCGAGAACTGCAGACACTAGTCCCTTATCTTGACAGAAACCTTCGTACATGTTAGGGTCTAAAAAATAAAATTCCCTACCGTTAATTTTTTTACTAAATTGCTTCGAAGGAACAACATTGACCAAGTAATTATTAATCCAGAACTACAGACACTAGTCCCTTATCTTGACAGAAACCTTCGTACATGTTGGGGTCTAACAAATAAAATTCCTTACCGTTAATTTTTTAACAAAATTGCTTCGAAGGAACAACATTGACCAAGCAATTATTAATCCAGAACTGCAGACACTAGTCCCTTATCTTGACAGAAACCTTCGTACATGTTAGGGTCTAACAAATAAAATTCCTTACCGTTAATTTTTTTAATAAAATTGCTTCGAAGGAACAACATTGACCAAGTGATTATTAATCCAGAACTACAGACACTAGTCCCTTATCTTGACAGAAACCTTCGTACATGTTAGGGTCTAACAAATAAAATTCCTTACCCTTAATTTTTTAACAAAATTGCTTCGAAGGAACAACATTGACCAAGCAATTATTAATCCAGAACTACAGACACTAGTCCCTTATCTTGACAGAAACCTTCGTACATGTTAGGGTCTAACAAATAAAATTCCTTACCGTTAATTTTTTTACTAAATTGCTTCGAAGGAACAACATTGACCAAGTGATTATTAATCGAGAACTGCAGACACTAGTCCCTTATCTTGACAGAAACCTTCGTACATGTTAGGGTCTAACAAATAAAATTCCTTACCGTTAATTTTTTTAACAAAATTGCTTCGAAAAAATAATTTTGACCATAAGGTATTCAGAAATTAAACCTTTTTCTGTAGGGCTTACTATTCATGAGACATATTACAGTGAGTGGGCTCTAAGAAATAGACGCATGTGCTTAAAATTTGGTCCACTTAATTTTTATGTCAATTAATTATTACGAACAAATTTTGCTCATAAAATATTAGCAATTAGGCTTTTTTGGTATATATGGGGGTAAACATTTCCTGAAAATTCGAAAAAATAGGTAACTATGGACCTACGTGGTCCAAATTCGGTAAAATCAATTGTCAATTTACTATTATAAACCAATTTTCACCAAAACCAATTATTAAAAATGACATCATTTTACAATAAAAAGAATCAGTGTTCGTAGGGACGGCTATATGCGATGGTTTCAGGCGAACCACATTTTCCACGCCAATCTAGAATGTCGAAAGAGTATTGCACAGCGTGTTGTTTCGAAAAAATAAGTCGTCTTTGATTGGGTAGTCGAAAAAGTGAATCGATCCAAACCATTCGCAATAGCATTTGTTCTTGGGTCAAAAGGCAACACGTAAATGTATCAAATTTCATCAATATACCCGAAAAATTGCGGCCTGTACGTTAAACACAAAACACATGGGCAGACATCAAAGGGACGCATGGACAAGCAAGCTTACATATATTCTGAATCGATCCGTATAATAAAAGTTTGTCTACCTTAAGTTCTTCTCGGTAGGGTATAAACCGAAGATTTATACCGGCCAAGCCTGAAATGGAATCCTTACTTACAGGACGTGTTTCAATGCAATCGCACAAATGATTTTGTTAAAATCTTTTAATGGAAAAACAATTTTTGGACTATAATGTGCTTTAGCGAACACATTTATTTTATTTTATTTCTTCTACGGTGTAGTGGTAAATTGAAAAAAAAAGAAAAAAGAAAAGAAATATTGCCGCAACACCATAATCACTACTACGTTTTTTATACTAAACAATGTATATTTAGTTTTTTAAATTAAAATTCGAAATGTATTACCTCTGCGTATTTTCGTATTTTGTAGCATTGCTATACCGAAAAAAACCAATTAAAACAAGAAAACAAAATATACAAAAAAAAAAAAAAAAAATAAAGTTGCTATGATTTTATTTACTTGGCGTTTGGCGTTGCTTTTTGTTTTTGCTTGTTTGTTTGTTTGTTTGTTTGTTTGTTTGTTTAATATTAAATTGATCATTGGAGAGAACGTTCGGTTTTTATTAAATATAAATTTTTATAGATTTTTATGTATGTGTGTTTGTGTGTGTGTGTGTGTGTGTGTGTATGCATACCTATAATGCGTGCATAAAAGTCAATTAAAATCATACGTTTTGAATGTTTATGATGTATAGTAGTTATAAATTTAAAACCATTATACAGTTAATGTAAAAATCGTGGTTTTTATGCAGTTACAGATACCGATACCGATACCGGCAAATCGTTAAATCAAATTCGTCATTTCGTTTGTAACATTCGTTTGTCGTTGTGTTGTCATTGAGATGAATATCTGAAACTAAGCGGATATATTTTTATTTAAACTTTAGTGTTTTGTATTTGAATGAAAGCTCACTTCCCCGTAACCTAAAAAGCTAAGATATTCTAAAAAAAAAAACAAAGAAAAAAATATGAGAAAATTTCAAAAAAATATATGGTAACTATATCTCAATCCGAACAATATATTGAAAGGAAATTTTATAATTAAAATCTCAATCAGTAGTGGGCTTTACTTACGGTTATTTTTGAAACCACAAACTCGATGAGCCTTCATATACTATAGAGAGTTAGTAAAAATTTGCCGATTTCTAAAGTAATAAACACATAATTGATAAAATGTTATAATATTTTACCGGGGACCGAGGGCAGACATAATTTTCTTTCATTGTATACTTACACTAGAGGACATATTAGATTTTCCAAATGTTTGTCATAGATTGAGATACACATCAGAGATGTATATGTAGACATTTTTAAAGTAAGATCTTAAAAACTTATGTAGGATGAAAACAGAACAGCTGCTTTTGCTTTAATATATTCCCTCATTGAGCTCAAACTTGAATTACTTTCATCGCAACAAAAAATTCAAAAAGTACCCTTTTTTCTTGAATGTACAAAAGATTCTCTTCTGTGTATTGAAAAAATATTTTCTAAAAATTTCCAAAAAATTACATTTCAAAGATTGTACGTTTAAAGCAATTTTTCGGAACCTAATCGATGTCTACATACATACATATATATGTACATATATATATAACACTAGCCTTATAAAAGTACGTGTAAAGAAGTTCGGTGACAATCGTGTTAATTTTTTATATTATTCTTTTTTGTTTTGTCCTCGAAATCTTAAAAAAAAAAAAAAAAAGAAAAACAGAAATCAAAGGATAAAAAATATATGTGCTTGAAATCATAAATTTATGCCACAGCAATAATGTAAAAACATATTTTCCCATAATGTGTAATAATTTATAAAAAAAAATGTCAGCCAATTGGACAAAATGGCATTTCACCAAACTGATACTTGCTAGCAACCATACGTATGTATAAACATATGTAAAGCAACAATTATTATTATTATTATTATTATTATTATATTTTTTTTAAATATACTTTAGCAACGTAACAGCTGCCAATTATTTTGGTATTTTTCGTTTTCTAAATTTATTGCCATTAATGATGAACTTTGGAAAAAATTTATAATGTTTTTACAAGTAGATGCATTTAAATGTTGCAGAATATCTGAACATTCATTCAGTGAAGAAGAAAGAATTTTTAATGCAATTATTCAGAAAAAAAAAAAAAAAATTATTAATTATTTTTAAACTGACGGGGATATAATTCTTTTATTATTTATATGGCATTAAAATTGCACGAGAAAAAACTAAACGATCGACTGACCCGTGTTTCAGAAAACCGTTGTGATTATTGCGATGAGCATTATGAGGACCAAACTCATAATTTCGTTCCATTAATGCCATAATGCTCTCATTTTCTACGTACAATAATTAATTATTTATTGTTGATAAGATTACCGTAAGAATAGCTGTTAAGGCGATGGATGATATATGAACAATTCTATCGGTGGTATAAAAAGAAAAAAACTATTATTTTTCGTTCTTCTTCTTGACAGCTGACAGCTGAGTCTAGCATGTCATGCTATTGTGCCCTTGTATGTCGAATTAAATAAATATTGACAATAAGTCTGGTTTAAAGTGAATCAAACCGACCGGACAGACATCTCTCTAGAATTGTAATATTTTCTGATATGTAAAAATTTGCTTTAATTTTGTTCGCCGCATGTTAAATAATAGGCTCCAAATTACGAACCAACGCCCAGTGTTCGAAACCTAATATCCATATGAGGATAAAAGTAAATTGATAAAAGAATCGCATGATTACAAGGAAAACTGTGATCAGTTGTATGAATCTGAACCCAATGTTTATGATGTTTACTGAAACCCTGGAACTTTTATTTACCGGATCCTATCGATAAATGGGCACAATCCGGCAGATAAAACTTGCTTCTGCTTCTTATGTATGGTCTCTGCAGCATGTAAACTTAAACTTAATTCAGATCGGAGCAACTGATCCGTGCAGTTGTTGTTCTATTGAAGTTTCACTTTACCTTTACCTATATATGGTTGGAAATTTAAAGTCCTATTAAGACTAATCAGTTACAGGAGAATGAATCAAAGTTTGGCCCCTTTTCAGTATCAGTAATTTTAGGTAAACCTCAAAATCATGCTTTACTCGTCTTGCTTTACATTCGACATTATTCCTGTAATCAGGACAGCATGCGATACTCTTAATAAATCATTTCTTTTTAGTGTTCACTTTAAGTCTATTAATATGTTGGATTCAGAAAAGCACTTTCGCCTAAGGAATGCATTGAATGTATTTACTGTCGAGTGTAAGTTATCATCAATAGTTACACTTCTGTTGCTTCTGGTAGACTGTTTATTATATGTCCGAGTCAAACCATGTTTTGTCGAAGTAATTCTTTCGATCGATTAGTAATGTAATCACTTTTTAACATTGAATAGGGAGGGATTCACTAACTTAGTGGGTAGCTTTCTTAGGCACCCTTTCATTTCGTATATTTCAGAGAATTCTAGAGATTGTACACTTTTATAATAGGTCTACTGTATAGATGACTGTCTTTGACAGCCAAGTTAACGTCAATGCTTTCTTGATATTTTGTAAAATTGGTTTTCGTAAGCTTTGAAAGATCTTTCAGCAAAAGTCGACCCTACTACGCTTTACATTTTATTTGCGTTCTGGCACATTGCAAAATTACTGATAACAACGGAGTAGATCGCACTGCCATTTATTTCCAGTTTGAAGGCTTCCAGTACAAGGCTTGGCCATGCTCTTGGAGCATATTTCAAATTGTCTATTATAGAGCGTCACTCTTTTTTGGGTTATCAAAGTTTTTGTGTTTCTACTTAATCAACTTTCAAACCTGTACTGAAAATATGGCATATAAAGCTCTAAACATCGGGGGATGAATGGAACCCATGATAATGAGCGAATTCAGAGGTTACTTTTTAATATAACCACTAGTAGAATCACACGCTGCAGACACATGTCGCAAATTTTCCATATCTTGCGTAGACACTGTGTGTCCTTTTCTACATTGCACTTTTTAAGCCTAATATTTACTCAGTTTCAATTTTATTATTATATTTTGAAAAGCTCTTATATATAATTAAGGAGGAAATTATTGTTCACTTCGTGCTTTTTTATACCTAAGGAAAGGCAACTCTCTCTGACCCTGGTATACTCATATAAAAAGCGTAGTTGTGTTTCAGTGTAAAAAGTCAAAAGCGGAATGTAACGTACGCATGGACGCATATAGTATGTTTTGCAGTAATGCAAACAAAATCATATACCTTTTGAAAAGTCAATCAAATGTCCAAACTTTGTTTACATACACATCATCGGTCTTCTTGTCACTGCAACTGCATGTAGCAAAGATAAAAATTGACCATCTACGCGATGCATTCGTATAACTGATGCATGCTTGCTAGGTACTCGGCTAGCATATACGGGGACACTTCCACGCATCTCATGGTTTGGCACTTAATTGCACGATGCGCAGTGCATATGCACGAACTGTGTCGAACTTTTCAGTCAATCGCGGAGACAAGTTGAATTCCCTGGGAAATGCACTTTTTGTACCTTTCGACGATAAGTTAGGAATACTAGACAAAGTCGCGTAACTCAACCTGAATTTTGTTACACAGTTCCCGCTCGTCAGTCTAGTATATTGGGCACTTTACCCAAGGGTTATAGAAACCCTAAAACAATCATATCTCGCTACATGCAATTTGTGGGTCATGCTTGTCAATCCATTATTCTAGAAAATGCAGTCGAAATAAGTTGAAATTAAAAGGGAGAGGAAACGAGAGTTCACCTTGACATTCCCAGCCCGAGTTTGACCGCAAAAGAAGATGAGTACCTAACGCAAGACTTAGCCGCCGCATCTTGGATTATTACACGAGTTACATCCACATCGACACAGAAGTGGAATATTCATGTCCACAAAGTTCTGCTATGCATATCGTGGAACTAGCAAAGTGTAATTAGTGCAACTGCCTAGCGACGTCAATTGAACAAATTGAAGAAAGAGCATCAATACAGACGTAAAGTCATCCTCTTGGATGACAACGCTCAGCCACACATTTTAAAAATTGTCAAGGACACACTGTCGCAACTCGAATGGGAAGTTCTGCCGCATCCATAGCGCCTTTCTATTAACACTTGTTTAGATCAATTTAGTATGGCTTGGCTGGCATGCGACTCCGAAATGCTGAAGAAGTGCGAAAATGATTCGATGCCAAACAAATATCGTTATCGTCATGTTGCCAGAAAGATGGACAAAGGTTTTAGAAAATTATTGAAAATATTGTACCAAATTTTCTCAATAAACGCCAAAATACATGCAAGCTGTTAATAAATCTTGATTCGTTCATAAAGTCAACAAGTAAATGTGGAAAGAACTTATAATTTCATATTCTGCCTAAATAAGTTTCCCATCGTTACTGCTGACTGATTGCAGGCTGATATTAGGGCATTAACAAGCACTCTGATTACGAACGTTTCGAAAACCGAAGTTTAGTCCTCATAACAAATGAATGAAACGTTGAACTTCAAGAGCATAACAACCTCAATAACACTAAGTAATATCTACTTGGTAGATATTATTGTCTACCTAGTAGATATTATTGTCTACCTAGTAGATATTATTGTCTACCTGGTAGATATTATTGTCTACCTACTCGATATTATTGTCTACCTGGTCGATATTATTGTCTACCTAGTAGATATTATTGTCTACCTAGGCGATATTATTGTCTACCTAGTCGATATTACATTATCTGGCAACGAAATAATTCCAAAATTCTTCAGCTAATAAGTAGAATGACTTCTGTTTAAAATTTGCAAGAGATTGCGAACCTGAGATTAAGAAAAAATGTTTCAGCCAAAGTACAAAACTAAGAAAAGTCCTGCTGATGCGAAGTGTCACGAAGACTCTCATACACTCTCATGCAATTCTTCTCAAAGATGTTACGTGTATTAAAATGGCATCGAACAGCACGTTCTCTCGTCTCTATTTTATTTCTTCATTGGCATGAACCGTAGTTGCGCAAATATTGACCTTCACTTCACGGGTGTAATCTTTTTGCTGTTCAATATTACATGTCATTCCCTACGAGTGACTACATTCTGAGTGCATTTGTTATTGCTCCGTTCAATGAAAATATAAAAGATTGTTTAACAGTATGTAACAATATGTTTTTTGGATTTCTTGCATTCCTTCTCTAGCATTTCGCTGATTTAGAAAAATATGCTAATGATTTTCTTTCAGATTACGGCAAATCATTCCGATTGTCTAATGATTTCAATTATTTCTTGATTTGCTTGAGTTTTATGTTATATTTCATTCACATTTCATAAGTAAAAATTTAAATCGTAATTTTGTTTATGACACCAATAATTACATTAAATAATTAAGTAATTAAATTCTTATTTAATTAAAACAATTATATATTCATACGACAATATAAAAAACTAATTATAAGAAACATCAAACAATATTTCAATGAATCAGTTAACAATTAAAAATGCAATCAAGATTAAGTGAACCATTTACATAAAGAGCAATAACGAATCGAGTTATGTTAGGTTAAGTGATCTCAGCATATTACTGATGAAAATATAGAACTAAGCTTATTATCGGATTGGTGGGAAAGTAGTCTCGTATTTTTTTACATGAAACGTTCAGATTTGAAGAACTTTGACGTGTTCCTCAGCATTTGAATAGTGGATGCCGAGCTACTATGAAATTGTGAAGTGATTTGATGCGGGTTACTCGCCAGCGTGGGCCGCAAAATATTTTTATTCTCCGCATCGATGACTGAAATCTTCGGAACAGAATTCGCCAAACCGTCTTTGGCAGGGTACAAGCAACAACTTTATTTTCCAACGTGTCAGATATGCTTTTACAAGCAACGATTGTTGCGTTGCGACTTCTCTGCAACTCATGCCTTTATCCACTGTCATCTTATCCACTATCCATTCGGCAACTAACTAATGAAAGTAGTCATCTTATACTCCGCGAACGGTATGCTAAATAATAAGACCCCACATGACGTTTTCTATCTGCTTGCTTTGATCTGACAAGTAGCAGAATACGAAAGAACTTTTCCGCCAACCTACGATTATTATTCAATTCAAATTGCAACAGAACAGAAACTCTCAATTGTTGTGACTATAAGCGACAAACATATGGAAAAAATATACATTCGTTCATATACAGGAAGATATGGTGAGATGTAAGCAAATCAGGCTGAAGGCAAAATTAAAGCAATATGAGGATACAAGAGTGGATACATACATTAGAACAAAACAAAAGGTGGATTAAAAAATTCGTCTAAATTAAGTTCTTTCATATCGTTCCTTAATTCCTTTCAAATGCGTTAAGTTTTATGGCATAATTTGAAGCAAAGTGCAATAATGAAATTCCACAGAAAAATTAATCCAAGTGCTAATTCGGCCCCTTTAATATAATGATGACTATGATATGGACGACCAGGAATGTGTTGACAATTGGGCAAAATTTAAAGATGATGATTATTGCAGAGATTACTTGGGGAAGACCTATGCCAAATGTTAAAGAATTTTTCAAATCAATTTAAATTGAAAAAGTAAATCCAAACGATGAAATGGAATAAAAGTTATTCAGAAGCGAATTAGTCGGTTGGCACGCAAGCTGAAGCAGAATTGTAAACGAATTGCACTCAAGACAAAACATGGAAAGGTTTTATCGAGTGACCAAAATTTCATTACATTGTAGTAGACCAACTTGCAAAAAAAGAAAAACAATGATGACGTTGAGTTGAGGCATTAATGCTCTATAGATCATAAAGGCGCAGCGAGCTGAGACAGACTTTGTCAACGAAGAAGGAATAAGAATGGATGCATTTTAGTCGAGGCTTCAATGCTCTATAGATCGTAAAGGTGCAGTATGCTAAGACAGACTTTATCAAGTAGGAATGGATAAGAATGGATGCATTTGAGTCAAGGCCCCAAAGATCTATCGATCATAAAGGTGCGGTATGCTAAGACAGACTTTGTCAAGTAAGAAAGGATAAGAGTGGACGCATTTGGGTCAAGGCCCCAATGCGAAAGCATCTTAGTTTGCTTTGGAAAAAAAATATTAAAATTATGAGAATAAGAAAAAAGTCTCGATATTAATTCTATTAAAAATTTATGGGATACCCTTAAAGCAGAGTTTACTCAAAATGAATTTAACAATAACGATCAAATTTCGCAAAGGCATCAAATATGTTTAGTATTCCATAACGAAAGCAGTGCGCAGATGTCAAGAGGCAATGGAAAATTTGGATGATAGCATAAAATATCGGATGAGTGTCATGAAGAAAAAGACTTTATTTGCCAGCGTGCCATACGGGTCTGTACTCTTTTTTGCCGGAGGTTTTCATATGGACCTTAGTGTAGATCTCACTGAAAGGCTAGGAGTTCTCCCAACAAATGAAATTTTAACGCATAACTTCATGAATTAATTGCTTTTTTTTAATATTTTCTCTCTCTCTCTCTCTCTCTCTTTCTCTCTCCGTCTCTTGCAATCTCTTTCAATTCCATATCGAATTGTTATTGTGTGGGTATATTAAACTAATTTGTCAAATGAAAAAGATTTTTGTCCAAATTTTGATTTAATTATTTAAATAAACTCCAGTGCATATTCACACAATGATGTCAACGTTCTAGAAATATTTTTTAAAACAAGAATAGTGCAAAGAACTTTTTATTAAACAAAAAAAAAGAAAAAGCATAAAATTTATAATGAAAGCATAGAAAATGATAAAAGTCCTGTACATCATATACGCATATGTGATATGAACAGATTGAGTATTTGAACAAGTGCTCATGTGAAATGCTGGCATTCCTTTACATGTGAGCGCTCTTCTTCTTTTTTTTTTTTTTGCATATACATTAAAACTTAACTTCCGATATTTCAATGAAGTAAAACAAAATTTTAATTCTAAACTTAGAGTAAATATAATAAAAAAAAAAAAAAAATAAAAAAAAATTCAAAACGTTAGCATGTATCTTTGAATCATTTATATATATATATATATATATATGTGAGAGTAATGCAGTTATTTCACTTCCGCCTTTATTTTCTACTTTTTGATGAAACTTAAATAGAAATATAATTTTATTATATACGTTGTAGAGAAAATGTAAAAAAATATTTTTTTTTCTTTTTTATTTATGAATTGTTTATTTTAAATTTTATCTCTCGTATCTAAGTAAATAAAAAAAACATTAAAGGTAAATGTGAACTGAGTTTAGTTCATTTCAGTGCTTTTTTCCAACTGATTTCTACTAAATTTTTAAACTTCCCTTTTGGTTAAGTAAAAAGTTGTTCCCCCTTAGGTGGGGCTAAGCACGATTCTAAAACCAAAATTTTTACTTTCCTTTACTATGGCGAATGCTTTCGACATTTTCTTGGCAGCTAGGGTGGCAGCTTGAAAGGCTAACTTGAGTGAAAAGAAAAAGTTCTGTGCTTACGAGTCACGCGACAGAAAAAAAAAAAAGAAGAAAATCTTCAACATTCACAGAGATGTAGAGCTAGACAGCAGGCCTGTGTCTCGATTTGATATATTTTCGCTTTCAGTCTTCAGAATTGTTTAAGAACTTCAGAGTTCAGAGTTCGCATTCCAATTTACTGAAGGGCGGATGCGATTCTAAATTTCTATAGAATTTTTTTTTCGTAATTTCGCTTAAGAAATGTTTCGATAAAAAATGGTTCGAATCGAATCATTTTTAATCCCTGCCCATGGGGCGAGTTGTAGGTTCAACACAAGACTATATGAGCAGAAATCACACACAGAGTTGAAGATCACTCTCTGAATCGATCGATATAAAAAAATGTGCGTCTTTATCAAATCCTACCGCGTGTTTACCGAACGTCAGTTGTTACTTTTCGTAGTGACGACATGAGCGCTTTCAATATTTTTGGTCTCATTAATTTTCATTTATGTTCCTAATAGCGACGCTCAATGTTATAGAACATATTAAGGGAACCATTTTATCTGTGTCTTTAAAACTAAAAAATTTTGATATTCACGCTTGCAGTGCTTTCACGTTTAGTTTCATTACAGCTTCAATTAGACAAAGACATCGTCACCATAAAGTGCTGCAATGAATAAGTGGCACAAAGCAAATTAACGTAAATATGCCAAAAATGCGTATATATATATATATATATATATATATATATATATATATAGTTTAGACCTCCTCAGGATTCAGTAGAAGGCAGACGGCGTTGTAGGCAGAAGGTTGACTACTGAAATATAAGCCGCAACTATTAATGGAGAAGGAAAATGAATAGTACGCTTGTCTCTATCCACACTCTACTATATATATACATTTAGATATACTTATGAATGTTATGCAAGGCATGATCATTATTACGTAGGATTGCGTATGTTTTGTTGGCTAAACCGCAAATATTTCGTGGGCGTCACGCTTTTTCCGCGAACTAATGCGAACTTGACATTCTTGCACGAGAGTCTTACGCGTTAATTCATTAACTAAAATACTTGAGAGATGAATATATTTTATCTTCCATTTCATAATACCACCAAATACAAGATTTTATCTTCATTTAAATAAAGAAAAAAAAAAAAAAAACAATATGTGCTTAAAAAAATCATATAAACTCGCGTACAATGCAATACAATTTTCAAACGTCATTAAGCGAATTCCATAACATGTCCTTGATAATCACCAAAACTGAGGTAACGGTTTGAAAAGTCGCATTTCTCTACGTTGGTGTGCGTTCCTTATACAATTTACTTACAACAGCAAGTAAGGATATTATACTCGGTCATAACCGAATCTTTCAACCGAATAAAAAGAAAAAAAAGCGCAATTTCCACACGTTATAAAGTTGGGTTCACAACAAAAGTGGTCACTTATTTATACATTGTATGCGTTACACTTTATGAGTAAGAAGCACAAAAAAGGGAAAGCAAAAGTACTTACAGTTTTTGTTGTATAAGCGTGTGGGCGGTTTGGGTCGTATTCAAAGTCTTTTGCAAATTTGTGGACGATATCTTCATCGTGATCGTGAAAACACACACACATACACACACAGACTCTATGCTGTTGGACACACAGATAGGCTCGCAGACAAACAGGCGGATATGCTTGAGTGCATTCCGAATTTGAAACTGGCCAAGAATTTGTATGCTTTGTGGGGTTTTTGAAGCTTGCTTTTGCGCGTTATAAAGGTGTTGAGAAACAATTTAACTTTAATACACTGTAGTGTGGGTGGGTGGGCGGGGTCATTTTTTCTAATTCTATGTTTACAGAGATATGCTACAGCATCGCTCATAGAATATGTGTTCAAGTTTACAAAACCAAGTTTTTATTCTTTTTCAAAAACAGAGATGCTTTCAGTTTACATGTTATTGTAGGCGTGTGCTCTGACCGATTTGAACGATTGTCAATACCAATCTGCGTGCAAAAACTTCCAAAGTTTCTGGCAAATTTGAAGTCCATAACGTTATATTACGAAACAGGCCTTATAAATACAGACGGACGGACATCTGTAAATCGTTTTAAAATGCACACTTTGTAGGGTCTCTGAAGTTTCCTTCTGGGCATTACAAACGTTTCGGAAAAACGAATATATCCCTCATCTCTAGGTATAAACGCAATTTCTTTTAAAGCTTCACATAGATTTTCATTCTCATCAACTTGGGCTATGTTACTAATATACACATACATACATTTCACTTTATTAATGATAGCTATTTCAAGTGAGAGATTTTTCCTTTATGAAATTTCTAAAAGCAAAATCGTGTAAATTAAGTTGTGTGCAAACAGCAGGACAGATGTTTATGCAAGCATAAGCGTAATATCGCTCGGTTGTTAGATTTTACAATTTTTGGAATTTTCAAATTCTTGGAGCCAAAGCTAACCTATAAGCTATAATATTATACTCTTGGCTACTTAGACAGCAGCAAAGAACACCGAAATGACAAGTAAAAAATAAAGAAAAAATATAATTAACGTATCAACGACTTGACATATTACTCGCAATCAAAAAGTAGTAGGATTAAGTATTTTTTTCTCTTAAGGTGTGCTACGATGTATTGTACTTCTTGCTGGCAGGTAACATTTTGAACAAGTTCAAGCATTATGCGTTGCTCGCACGAACCTACTCGACTACTTTGCTGCAGCAATTCTTCGAAATGTTTCCATCAAAAATTCTGTTTATATGTTTATGCGCTTGACCTCCGAGACTTACATGGAAATGGGCATAATCTTTTATTGCCTTTTGATCACAGTATGTATATCGATTGACTCGCTGTTCATATCTACATATATATAATCGACTTCATCATTTTCAGAGAAATTCCGAGCGAATTTGTTAAATGCGATGTACACCCAGAGAGAGGGCATACCGTGAAAACACCCAGAGAGAGAGAGAGAGAGAGAGAGAGAGAGAGAGAGAGAGAGAGAGAGAGAGAGAGAGAGAGTGATTTCCATCTCAAAGATGCTGGAGCCTCCGGTTGATGCGTCACTACTGATTCGAAATAAGCTAATATTTAAATCGTCTCAGGAAGGTATTTTTGATGACTATACTAGGTATGTAAATATGAAACCTTAATTTGGTCATAGACAGCGTCATAAAGTTTTGCTGTGCATATGGTGGGATCGTCAAAGTATAGTGTATTACGAGCTGCTAAAACCGATTGCGACTTTTACTGCAGATGTCTACCGACGTCAGTTGAATAAATCAGACGATGTATTGTTGCAAAAAATACCAACAATAGCGGTTCGAATGGGAAGTTTTTCCGGACCCATCGTACTCACGCATCAATAGCGCCTTCGTATTAACCGATCGATTTAGTATGACATGCCTGGCAAGTGTATGCGAAATGCTGAAGTAGTGAGAAAACGGGTCGATGATTGAATCGCTGGCAAACCAGCATCGTTCTTTCGACACGGTATCGCCATATTGTCAGATAGATGAGAAAAAGTTGTAGAAAGTGATGGAAAATATTTTCATTAGTAATCAATATATCGGTTTTTCACAATAAATGCCTTCTTCAAGTCGAAAAAATGATCAAACAACATGCAAGCACTCAATATAAATAATATTTTAGTAAGAGGATGAAATTCGAAATCAATTTTACATTCGTATTTTTATAAGTATATACATCCAATTCTGACTCCATGCTTGTCCTCCTGCATCGGTTGTGAAGTTTCGGAGCTTTTAGGGTCATAAAAATCAAGATAGTAGGCGGAAATGCAGTGATGATGTCCTTAGCTCAAGCTCAAAGGCAAAAATTAATAACGTTGAAAATTTGTTATTGTTAAAAGTAATTTGCGATGTATGCGCGCGTGATTAGCAAATAGTTTCTTTCTAGTTATGATATAAATAAATGAAAACAATTTTTAAAAAGGCCACTTACCGATCCGGTAATGGCTTTTAACTATATTATGGCTTTGTAACTAATAACCTCCGTATGTTGTAAAAAAACTTTTGCAATTATTTAAATCAACAGTTACCAAGAGAGAGCTATAAGACCAACATAATTTTTATATATAATTGTAGATAGTTCCAGCTCGAAATAATGCGAAATTTTGAGATTTGAGAATATCTCGAAAGTAAAAACTTTTACAAGATTTTATGGTATGAAGAATTTATTTGCTAATATAAAGTGCATCACTATGTATAGATAAGATTTTATTTATTTTTCGAAATTTGATATAAGTTTTTATAAAAATTCATAATGAAATTGCATTAATTTTCCCATTACAGTCATTCATTTATATATATATATGCAATCGGGTTGTTTATTATGTTATGTAAACTCGAATAGATCATGAAACAGTTGAAATTAATTGAAAAATCTCTAAAGACTTTATTCTTACATATGCTCAATGCTATGTAATAAATGTTATTACGAAAGCTTTTTTTTTTGTTCTTATCATTATTTTATTAAATTTATGACAGATTTACTCTACACAACAGGTTTCATTAATCTTTAAAGTGAATTCAATTTAAAATTGTTTACATGTGTGTATCTTTATGTATTAAATGAGAATCATAGCTTTCATACATATATATATATATACATATATGCAGAGACATACAAAGGCATGTTATGCTTGCTAGGATTTAAATACAATGTCCTTTTTATTCAAATAAGTATAAAAATGTATTACAATATATATTATTAAAGAATTGATTTATATACAATATATGTATAGTTGAATGAATGAATAAGTTTTCCTGTTAGTGTACCTACAATAGATGTATAGTGAGTCTGTCAGCAATTATTGTTGATCTCATTTGTTGAATTCTGCATACATTGCGATGGAAGAGAAATAATGTTTACTTGGAAATTTCATGTTAATACATGCACACGTTTGCACATATATATGTGCATATTGTGAATATGTAAAAATTGTTGGATGGATGGATGGATGGAAGGCTAGATGGATGGATGGATATGCATAAGTTTGTATACAAACAAATATAAATGAATTGTTTTAAATAAAAAATGACAGCCTTGAACTCAACATCAAATACATGAGATCTAGTATTTTGTAACATTATCATTTTTATGTAAATGCATGATAGATTATATATCGACTATGGCTAAGCTCGACGTCAGCATAATGAAGTGTATTTGATCTTTTGTTTTTAGTCCTACACATACTTACTTATACTTATATTCATTATTCTACTCAAGTTTGCTTATTCTTCTTATATATATATATATATGCGAATACAGGCATATTACACTTTCATACGTATGATAATATTTGCAACCAATAAGTGTTCTTTGATAAAGTTTCCAGACATAAAGTGAATTAGTTCGTAAACTCATCAATTACTTAAGTAACATTATGTTAAATAAGTTTAAAATTTCAACCAATTCATGCATGCAAAGTGGACCTTTATGTATTTACCACATTTACTAATTAGTTCTGGTTTTTTCTTTCTTCACCTTTTTTTTTTTCCTTTTTAACTAATTATTTTAATTAAAATATTTCTTCAGAATTTTAATCAATGAGTCAAACATGCAACTATTTTATTATTCAAAACGAAACAGTTGCTCTAAATAAAAGTTTACGTGTTTTTTTCTCCTTTGGATTACCATCGTAGCGTATAAGTAACATTTAACGCAAGTGTGTAAAAAGCAAACATGAACTTACTGGCATACGCAGTTAAAACTTATTTTCATTAAACTTTTGCAACGTATGCTTAGCAAAATATTGGTAGAAACAAAAAATACGACAAAAAAAAAAAAGGAAAAAATAAATAAATAATAAAAAATAATATATGGAAATAAATAATGGAATGTTTTGCGATAGTTATTAGGAAAAGGCATGTAAGATGTGTGTGTACAGTAGGTGCCACGATAACAGGTGTTTATCTCTCTCTCTCTCTCTCTCTCTCTCCCTCTCTGACTCTCTTTTGCGAAAAGTAACATTTTATTATTCAACGGTCATAAAAATTGTTTCGATGTAGTGTCGAAAGTCTGATTATTAAAGAAAAGTTCTTTTAAATGTAAGAAGTGCGATAATCGTTTAAGGCTGTGAACGGCCGATGTATGTATTTGTATAACCTAAGTGACTGAGAGACTGGACTGGTTGCTAAAGATGTTGCTAGATGCACGAGCACGAGCAGCGAACCAGGCTGCGTATTTCTTGATCATAGAAGTGTGACTAAATGTTGACGTCTTTCTATGCAATCTTACCGTAATAGAGGCGAATTTTCTCTGATTTCTTTTAAAGTTACGTCATTACTATTGTAGTACTCCAATGCCTAGGTCTATAATAAAGCCTAAAAATTAAAACCTTAAGGCACTAAAGTCTACGGCTATTGGTTTTATTAAAAACTCTATCGCACTCGAGTTTTAAACCCACGACCAATGAGTTGTTAGTCGAGGTCGTTTGTCTACTTAGCCACTTAGGCCGACACAAACCAATGCAAAGAAATTGTTGCACTATAAGCAGGGAATTATGACTCATTTTCTCGAATTTAATTGCAAACAAATTAATCAGTGTATTGAAATGCAATTTTTACACTTTCCTGTATGCATATATTTATTGAGGTAATTAAAACCATTTTTTTTTTTTTTTTTTTTTACATAATCGATGAAAGACAATATGGCGATACAGCAGTTGCCGTGAAAAGTTCATTTATTTCGATAGCATCTCTTTGGCCGTGCTATTAGCATATCAATTAAATAACTCTTAATTGATTGATTGCAAGCAAGTTTCCAATGCGGCTTCGTAATAACGATTCCTAGTGAAACACTTGGGATTTTTTGAAAATATTGGTTTAAAACAAAAAAGTTGTTTACAAAATTGTTTATGAGATTTGCTAAAGTGAATCAAATGAAAAAAAAAACGTTATGTTTTACTAGAGACTGTCATCATACGTCCATAGTTGAAATTGCATGTCAGCCATTTAACATTTACTTATGTTAATAGTCGAACGGCCATCACCAGCTGTTATAACCTATTTTGCTTTTATTTTTAAACTTAAATTGAAAGAGGAAATCGAATCGTTCCTAGTTGTAAATCTTACTTTTGACTAAAACATTTTGTCAATGAACAATTTAAGTAACAATTTAAGTAAGTACTGAAGTTAAGCCAACAAATTCAAGTCAAGTTATATAAATGAATTTTCATCTACAAACACTGATCGTCGTTCGTTTACAGCACTAATTGTTGCGCCGTCATTGCCAAAGTCGATGATTAACATGCTCTGCTACGGAGTCATTTTTGAGGGAAATGTCTTCACAGTAACGCATAGCATACTTTGAACCCAAATCGATTTCGATTGCAAACCCCGTTTGTAGCCTGCATTAGGAAACTTAAGATATGCATCAATTCCATTTTATGCTACAAAAGGCTGAAGAGGTCAAAAAAAAAAAAAGATGTATTACTAGTGGGCACGATAGATTACGTAAAGTCGCAACTAAAAGCTGATTCGCTTGTTGCTTTGGCCTTAAGTGTTACTTGTAGCTCGGTTGCAATCTGATATTAGTGCTTGAAACCTACAGCCGATTTTCTGGTGAAAATAAAATGTCGTTTCTTTTAATAGAAATTTTTTTCGCAACAATCTAAGTCCTCGAAAGATTAGTAGAAGTAGTAGTCGGCTAGAAAATATTACTATATCGGAAAATCTTCTTAGTAAACTATATCCAACCTGGCTTTTACATTCTCCATCACAACTTTGTTCCGATGTGCGTAACAACAAAAATGATTTCACATCGACCCACCTTTTATTATATCGATTAGATATTAAGAGTCATTTCTTGAATAGATTTAACCTTGTCTGTCCGCCTGTCTATCTGATGTTAATTTATATACTGAATTCTTTTGTTTAACCTACAGGTCGAAATTTACGAGATATTTTGATGAAATTTAGTACACGATCGTGTTTTGGCGCAGAGATGAGCGATATTAAAAATGATTACAATCAGATCACTTTTTTCCATATATAATGCCGTGAAGACGTGATGTAGGGTATTTAATTGGTGGACGCTATAATAATTTTGCATGTTTCTTATGTGAAAAAATGCCCATAACTAAAGGTACAAGACACAAGGATCATAATTTCTTTGTTGCTTACGCATAATAACTTTAAATATTTTAACTTGAAGTCGGTTTTATGGCTCTATCCTACTTTCTTATTCTTCCAGCCTTGTAGGAGTTTCACGTTCATCACAAGAAAAAGGCCCTAAAAGCTCATTAGCCTTTGCTGCCTGCTATGGTCGTTATGCAGTTATTTTTTATTATCACAATTAAATTAAAAGGTCCCGACTAGACTCTTTTTTCCCAAAAACAAATTATTATTATTATTATTA
Organism: Glossina austeni; assembly: GCA_000688735.1. Taxonomy (NCBI): domain Eukaryota; kingdom Metazoa; phylum Arthropoda; class Insecta; order Diptera; family Glossinidae; genus Glossina; species Glossina austeni. The sequence continues at coordinate 71,067 of KK502403.1, forward strand.
TTATTATTATTATTATTACTGTTCCATCAAAATGAATCTATTTCTTTGTCCAAATCTCTGTGGTGCGATAATTCTTAAATATGTCTGCATTATCGCTGCGAATTCGAAATGAATGCACGCCACGAATATATTGTCTCTTTTGCCAAGCAAATATTTTTATTGAATAGACGACCCAATAAATTACAACTATTTTTGTTTAGCTTTGTTTATGCATACATCCACTCTATAAATTTTATATAGACATATACATGTGAAACGTCATTGTATACATTGTAAAATTTGCACATATTTGCATAATATGCTTGCTTTACATGGCGGGCCTCAGCGCAGGAAGCATTTGTACGTTGCAGCACGTAAAGCATAAAAATAGTATGAAAATGTGTTATTTTCTCTTATCATAAATTATTTTGGCACATTAGCTGTTATTGCCAGAGGAATTGAGATGAATGACATCTAGACACTGGGTACACTGTTGTTGTATTTGTATAGATTTTTTTTTTTTTTTCGGGAGTTATTTTTTTTTTGCCATTTTCGCAGTTAGTGTTAGCGAGTGAAATTAAATGGTCTTTAAAATATAGTCTTCGAGAATAAATTTGCGATTATATGTGTTACGTTTTAGTTTTCCTTCTTAATGCATGTAATTTCGCACAAAGAGAAAGAAAAAAAAGGAAAAAAAGAGGGAGAGAGAGATAGTGAGAGATAGAGAGAGAGAGAGAGAGAGAGAGAGAGAGAGAGAGAGAGAGAGAG
>KK502403.1:73070-125708 GCA_000688735.1 Glossina austeni
GATAGATAGATAGATAGATAGATAGATAGATAGATAGATAGATAGATAGATAGATAGATAGATAGATAGATAGATAGATAGAGAGAGAGAGAGAGAGAGAGAGAGAGAGATTTTAGAGAGAGAGAGAGTAGAGTAATAAAAAATGTCAGATATGTTTTTTTGAGTTTCGTTCGCAAAGTATTTTATTAATCATAAAAGTGTCAGTTGTCAGCGAAATTGTATGTAGGCACGATAAATAATTTGTCAAATTTTATTTTAAGTTCCTATTAATTTCTGCATAATCACACAATAGTGGTCTTGAAGGATTAGCGAATACATCGGACTAAAACTTATTTAGATAAGCGTATACTGCGTAAAAAACACTGCCCACCGCTCGCATTTATTACAATACGAAATTTTGAATTTTTCTACCATAAGTTGAATGCTGAAACGTTTTGGGATCAATATCGTGTGTATGCGCAGGTGCTGAGCTTGAATTTATGAAAAAGTAAACGGCTTGACAGGCTGAGGAATCGACTCGGTGCACAATCTTAGTAAAGATATCATAGATCATAGATATGATGAGTAGAAGGACAAAATTGATTTCGCTACGAAAATTCAAAAAACTTATAAACTCTAATAAAACGGTTATAATATCTTTTGATGCTTAACTAACTGGAATATTTCTAATTATTTCTATCAAAATTTAATGCAGTTACATAAGTTGAATGTAAAGCTATTCTCATGTCTTTCTAATCTTACGGCAGTTAAGCTCCCACTAGCCCAGCCTTTATCAATAAACCTAAAATCACTTTAAATAAACAAACACATTCACAACTAAATTGATTAGAAATTTAATTATAAATTTTTTTTTTTATTTTAATAATTTTCTGCAAGTAATTCTTTTTTGTTTTTTTTTGTGTTTTTAAATCGCCTTATGTTTATATAACATTCAATTTAATTGGAAATTAAATTTTCAGTAGGTAAAATTTATGAATAACATTTTCATTTATCGATTGAATGCAAAATTTTCATTTTTGTGATGTATTCTTGCGAGTTGAATGCATTGTAATAAATGCATTGTAAGCACATGAATGAGATTTTAAATATTACTAAGTAATTTGTGGCTCCGAATTCATATAAATGCAACTATTTGTGATTGTTTATCCAGCTATGCTGGAATTGCTAATCCTATCGTAAGTTTATAAATAGTTATCCCTCTGCTCTGAAGTTCATCCTTAATAATTGAGATATTTAGGTGAAATGAAACCATTTTTGAATACACAAAAAGAAGACGGACAGACGGACAGACGGACAGACGGACAGACGGACAGAGGAACAGATAAACAGACAATTTTGGATCAGAAAATTATCCTGAACCAATCGGTATAATAAAAAGTAGGTCGGTGAGATACAACTTCCTCTCGGTGTTGCATACATTCGCACAAACTCAATTTACTTTTATAGCATAACTGGTGTAGGTAATAAAAGGCTGGATTTTTCGGTTAAGAACCGTAAATAATTTACGATATTCAATAAATACGAGGCTTAAATTTGATCAAAATATTTATCAAGGTTAGTGCAAGATTAGAAAAAAAATGAAAATACGGCTCACTAGCCATCAGTGGTTATTCAAGACTTGCTTCAAAGTTCGCTTTTTTTTTTTTATTCATTATTCCTGTCAAGTCTAAATAGTCTTTACAAATAAGGAAAAAATTGAAGGAGCCGGATTAAGTAACCTACAAAGTACACATAATGAGACAAAGACTTTAAATGAAACGCATAAATTGCTAAATTGCCTTCAAAAGTAAGGCTTGCAATTGAATTCTCATATAGAAGATCTTAAGACGTTAGGCTTGAGAAACTTTTGAAAAGCATCGTTTGCAATTAAAAGAAGTAAAAACACAATACCACCGTTAAATATCCTACACCACCTCGCTTAATGCAGTTATTCATGAAACGATTTTTAAAAGTAAAATTTTATATTCCGATCCGAGCTGCGTTTAGACGCTTTCGCCATTAGGCCAAAACACGCCGATATATCTTTTTCTTTCCAATATCTTGAAAATTGCGATCTACAAGTTGAATCCAAGAAAATAAGGCGGACAGACGGACAGACAAGTTTAGATCGATTCAGAAACTTTTACGTTTTATTCATCAATTACATCAATTATTAATAACAATTATTAAAAACAATTTCATTGTGCAACGATAATCATTACTATAATTAAGAATAAATGTGCCAGTAAGACTTCGGCGCAATCATCAACAACAGTAAAGGTAAATATGTAATTAAGGTAACAGATGTGATCATAAATAATGAATGACAATTTATAAAAGGTCTTATTAGCTACTTCTGCTAGTGTTGACGATCATTTTGATATGGAGGGGCAACGAGTTCTTCAAGTTTACAGCTTTAACAAAGAATAGCCTTGCGGTCAGGTGAGATCCGATTCATTATCCGTTCAGATTTTGCGAAATGAATTTTCTCGTGTAAATATCGTGGGTCTTCGAATCCGTATAAGCGTGGGAGTAAGAAGCACATTTCTAAATACATTAAGATATATCGGATCGTTACAATCCAATGTTTGCAGCAAAAACTTTTAGCAAACTTTTTTATGACAATCATGTTGTTGCAAATGTTATGTAGCTCACCATGTTACGTCTGATAGGAGCGGCGAACCCAACACATTTAATTAATCTTAATTTGTCGAAGATTGGAACATAAGATGAGGAACGCTATAGTTTTCTTAAAATATTATGAATACACTTAACTATGTAATTAAAATGTCCCTTCCTGCTCGAGCGAGAACTGAATTTAAAACGAAGGTTTGTGACCTCACTAGCAAACCCAATATCTTCGTCGACCATTTTACTGCATGATAAAGAAAAGGAATCATAACCTGTGGGCGATATTACAATGGCTTTAGTTTTGCTTGGATTTAACTTTAAACCCTTGAAGATCAGACTAAGATCCACTAGAAGTCCAGGCGGGCGTGCATCATCAGCATGTAACTGAACGTTTCAATCGAAACAATAAGCAACTAAGTCATTTATAAAGGCAGTCATTTATACAGGCCCCCAAAATGAATACTTGCGGGACAGCAGATGTAAGCAACCTTAGTTCCGAGGGAGCCAATTAACGCAGACTAATATCGATTTTCCAAATAAGATTTAATTAAATTAATCGCAGATTAACTGAAGCTATAATAAAATTCTAGCTTTTACAATAATAAGTTTTGGTCAAGAGCATCAGAGGCCTTACACAAATCAATCATAACAACAGTAGTCAAATTCCTCTTATCATATATCGGACGAATGTCCTCTAGAACTTCAAGCGTCGCCGTGTTGCAGCTATGCCCAGACTTATAACCCGATTGATTAGCACTAAATAAATTCTTAGTACTCTAATGCAAGTCAATCTGATCAGTTATCACGCGTTTAAAGATTTTCGATAGAGCAGGAAAAATGCTAATCTGGCGAAAGTCTTCAGGGAAGACAGAGGATGCCTTCTTCCCAATGGGAGTTACCATCACTACTCTTCAGCAGTTGGGAAACGAGCAAGTTGTTATAATATAATCAAATACAAGAGCCAAAGGTGTAATGGCGCTTGGGAGAACCAGCTTGATAAACCTGTTGCCAGACATATTTCGTCTTCGGTGAAGATTCTAAATTGAAAAGTTTCTCCTGATGCACAAGCAGGGAACGTTCTCTACACCCAGAGTTGGAATTCAAAAAGTGATTTTCTGTTATCTAGCAGCTATAATACAAGATGGATCTATGGTAAGCCCTTTTGGGCGTTCCATACGTCCACAAAAACTTAAAATAAAAAAAGGAAATAAAAACAAATCATTGTTAGCTATCATAAAGTTCGTCATAAGCTATTTAGAATTTTATTAAACTTATTTTTTTTACTCTGTTCATATTCATTCAAAATTGCATCATAATCCATCTCCTATCCATATTCTGGAATTTTATAACCATTTTTAATATAATCAAAGACTTTGTAATGTGAATTAAAATTGCTTAGTAATCAATTGCTTCCCGAAATATATTCCATAAAATAGTTACTATTGGTTTAATTTTTGTTTTTGTTTTTTTTTTTGCAATTGTTTTATAATATCAATAAACATTGAAAAAGAAATATTTAAATATTTGATATTTATCTGGTATATGAAATAAAATTCTAAACTTATGGAAAATATCCACACGCCATGTAATTTACTGCATAATGCACCACTCAAATGTAACCCAAATAAGATATAAGCGATTACATGTATAGGATATCTATGGTATTATATGTAATTATGTTTCAAATATATTTTACATTATTAAAGCACGGTATATAGTTGTCGCAGTAGTTCGTAGTTCAAATATGAAAACCAACTGTTTTTTTTTTTTTTTTCTTTTCTTTTATAGGGAGGGAGAATTCAAAAAATCGATGGAAAAGTTAAGTAAGTTTAAAATACGTTAGTAACTCAACTTTAATTATCGTCTTTCTTCAGTGCAGTTGAATCGATTCAATGCATTCTTTTACCTTTCGCACAAGGACTGTTAATAGTTGTAAATTCGTCATGTAACGTTGAGTTGAATTCATTTCTTTGCACGAAAGTACATATTTTCGTTAATCTAGGTTAATATACATATATATATGAGTCATTGCAAAAGTCATTGAACTTTATAATGCCTTGCATTTGCATTGTCTATCTAAAATCTAAAAACAATAATTGTAAACTTCAGCATTACGAAAAGTGGAATTTTTTCCTGAAATCTTTCAAACAAAGTTTGACTAAACAGTAATCGAGTATTAACATCTAACGTCGTAGTACTCTCTCAGTTCACTTTTTCGCTAAGCACCCTAAGATTCTAACTATTCTGGTATAATAAGTTTGGAACTCCTTTGCTGGAATTTCCTAATCATGTTAGTCTCTTCTCTGTCTACTCTTCTATTCTCCATTTTCGTAAATGTCGCGGTCGCATTTACTTTTACAATTTTTTTTATATTTTTTTTTAAGGTCCCTTCGTAAAATTAGTCAAATTGGATAAAGTAATCGGCTCAATGAATCGTTCATTATCAACCGGTTATAGTAACGGTCACTATTCTAGTGCACTCTACTCAAAGATATATTCATTAGTCTCCCTTACTAATGAATATATATATATAGGCGTTATGCGGAATTTCTGCGGAATTTCTTTGAAAAAGTCCCTCAGAAACAGTGCGCAACTGAATTTACACGTTGACATGTATGTGCGTCTAACGCAATACAAATTGTCGCTTAACATATTTGAAGAAAAAATTAAAGAACATTTTTTTATACACAGTAACGTGTTCCCGATCGTTCGTTCCCGATCAGAATCGAAGGAGATTTCTTTGTCCATTGTCCGGCAAGCGCCTATGATGCACGCATACCAGTGCTTTTCTCCCCACAGCCTTCTTTATTGTTGTAGTTAAGAACAACTTCCGCTTTCTTTACTATAGTCTGAGGAATAACTTCTATACCAAAGAATTTAAACAATTTTTTTTTTACATTTATAATAACAGATTTATTGGTATTATAAAGAAAACATATCACTAAACGATATTTTTATTGCTTTCTGCTGAAACTTTAACTTTTTATAATATGTCGACTCGATGTAATTTTTTGTCTCACATGACGAGTGTACACGTGAAACGCACAAAAAACAAGATATCGATTTACATCCACAATACGTACGCGTCATACGCAGGCAATGGGTCAAGTATTGGAGAAAAAAGTGTTTGTAAAAAATACTAAAAAAGGGCAACACTGCCGCCATTCCCGCGAGGCATGTTTTAGTGAAACGGCTCTGCGGAACTCATCGTAACTGCTGCAAAGTTGAATTTCAAAGAAGATCGTTTAATTTAAATGGCCCTAAGTAGTTCATATTGAATGGCCAGCGTGTGAATGAAAAATATTTTAACAAAAAAGAAGTCACTCTTGCGCTGGTGAGGAATGTTTTAATTAACTTGTCGAAGCAATCCTATGTCAAGCAGTAGCGAATGCTTTTTAAATCGAATGAAAAGTATGAACATTTTTGAATTTATGTTGCGGAACGTTTTATAAAAAAAGTGTTACAGACGTATTTTTTACACTCCACTACATTTGCGGTGCAAGGGTATCTTAAGTTAATGCGGATGAATACTGTACCCAGAAGCAGAAAAGACTTATCTGTTATTATCAGCCATTCCAAATTTATGTGTCATCCCCTGTGTCCCTCTGTCCCTCTGATATGTGTCTATGTGTTCTAGTGTTTAATATACTTGTGGCAGTTTTTGAGAAAAATATTTGAGAAATTTGGTACAGTAACGTGTGTTGGCCCAAGGACGAACCCTATTGAAAATGGTTCGGATTAGACCACTTTTTCGATTACTACCGATATAATGCCTTATTTGGAAGAGTCACTATTTGAATAACTGTATCAAGCAAAGTTGTGTAGGGTACTTAATAAGATGCAGTCATTTTTTTGGCAAATTTTTACCGCTGATCTACAATCCCATGACCATAAAACTGCCACTGCCACTATACGTTCTTGTATTCTCATTTTCTCTTGCTTGAAATTTTTCTGCGAGAGCCTGCCGCTTTTTCCGCATATGTGAGACGCTTTACACACAGCAAAATAGATGGATGAAAAAAAAAAAGGTTTAAAAAGTTTATGGAATACATAATTAATATCATATATAATTTTGATCTTTTAACAGAAGCTCCAATTCCTATATCTAGTCAAAGGTCACCGTAATCAAGGCAAGCTTGTCGTAAAGTTAACGGAAATGCTTGCTAAAGATATCCATTGGCGGATGCAAGTAATTAGACAGGAATTGGTGAGACATTAGTCCGCAACTTCCTTGAAATTCATTTGGAAAAGGCAATGCTTTCGGGGTACTTGAGTAAAAGTCTGAAATTTCAAGCAAACAATTTCTTATCTACGTAATGAAGTTTTCGGTCCGTATTCCTGTAAGTTGGAAGCATCTTTTCAACTAATAGAAAAATTTGTTTTTTTTTTTTTTTAAATTTATAATGATGATGATACTCCCTAACTGTGATATATTTTTGAGTTGCATCGATATGTACCTGCATATATATATACATATATACCTTGTATATGCATATATATGTTTTAAAAATTGAATGGAAAATCTTTAAATTAGAGAAGAAGTTGAATTAATAATCATTGTTGGGGAAAAATTATGAAAAATTTTAATTCATTCAAATATCTGAAATAAATTATTAAAAAAAAATGAAAAAAAATATCATATCAGGTTTGGCATCTTACACCTTTTGTTCGAGATCCTCTCAGAGCTATGAATGACTGCAATTTATCGCTCCTCGTTTTCAGTTTTTTGTTGTCGTAGGTTAAATTGCCAACTGAAATGGAACTGAGAACATTTTTTTTTTGTTTTTTGTTTTTTTTATTCTTTTGCTGATTGGGCAGAATACAGTTGGTTGCCTGAGCACTCGAAATAATTTATCAATTTCCGTATCCGCCCTTACCGTTTCCCTTGAGTCAAGGCGAAGGTCTTTTATAAAACAAAACTTCACATATTCATTTTACGCATGTATGTTTTTTATTTTTTTCATTCATTTTCTCTTTTTGTTATTTCTTTGTTTTTGTTTTTTTTTTTTTTTTTTGAATTGCATTGTGGTTAAAATCGTTGCAATCAGAATAATTGAAATGGGAAGTGGAGAGAAAGAGCGAGAGAGCGACACCGTTGGAGTTGGTAAATCTGAGTTCCGATGTTGGTGCTGGTCTATACACTTTTATGAATTCCATTTGAATGCGAAAATTTATTTTGCATTCTCTCCACACCTGTGTTATAAAAAATTTTACAACGAGACAGAGATTATAGTCGGCTTAGATTGAACATTCCGATGCCTATCGCTTGTTTGTTCTATTTAATGGGAAAATGCATGAGTTATAAAATTTTATTTTTGTAAGTATGATGTCGAAAATGACTTTGTGGCATTAAATTTTGGATTCACATAAAAGCATCAATATTTTTTTCCATTATTTCTTAAGAGGATTTGGTCTTACGGGAAAGCTGTTGAGTACGAAACCGTATAAGATTAAAAAGTTGACAATATTTGCTACGACATTAAGATATTTAAATTGTTGTTGCCGCACATTGTAGTTCACTTTATCTACATTAATGTGTGGGAAATATTCCTTTTAAAACTCACTACAGTATAAATGAGGATAAGGGAAAAACTTCCAATTAATTAATGTAATTATTCATTTTGATTAAAGTTTTCCGATCTACGTTCCCAAATAATAAGTTTTAGCGCGGTCTACACTTTACGACCGATCACTGATAGAAACCGTAGAAAATTGCAATTTTATTTCATAGAAAGAATTTTCAAAATAAGATATTATATGGGGTCGAATGGTCGAAAAGGTTGTCGGATCGGAATTATTTTCGATAGCGTTCGTCCTTGTCGGGCCAAAACACGTTAGCGTACAAAATTTCGTTAACATATCGCAAAAATTGCGACCTGTAGGTTGAATACACTTCTACATGGGCAAAAATCAGATGGACAGAGGGACAAACATGTTTTTCGATTGGTATAATCGATGATGGCCTTATCATTCTAATGCACTCTAGATGTTACATACATCCGCGCAAACTTGATGTATATACCACAACCTGGAGAGGTTATAAAAAGGAAACAAATATTTTTTTGGCACTATCTTGCATGTGAATGATAATTGTAATAGTCTGGAAAGGATAAGAACAAGCATTTTACATTATTCTTTAATTGTCACTTGCTTAGTGGCTCTTATTGAATTTTTTGGTTTTTATTATAAGCGTTCTAATATCTCTGCTAAATACAAAAACCAGCTCATTAAGTGGTTTAAGTTCCCGACAATATTTCGCGAATACGTATATACGGCATAAACAATATTAGGTGTAAGCGCTTTGTGAATGTGAATGTGTGCATATCAATTATAATACAATTATTTGTTGTAATTATTTTTTGCTTTAAAAAGTTTTTTTTTTTTTTTCTTCTTTTTTTCTAGATGATTGCACTCATTTGTTCATAATTTTAGAATAACTGAATTGAAAAATTACGTTAATTAATTCACAATATGAACATAATTACCGGCACATTTAGGACATAATTATGAGCGATTGTTACCGGTAAGAAGAAGAGAAAAAGCTTGAAATAATTCAATTAATTATGACACAAAATAGACAATAAATTTACATTCCAGCGACGAAAGGTGAGTTTATAATTTTCATAGATATATATATATATATATATATATATATGTACGCTTAAGAAATTCCGCAATATATTACGAATCAATTTGAAACTAAATTTGAAAATCATGATATAACTAAGCTGACGTTTATTATTGATGCCCTCAGGCATCCGTGCTAATAATGACATAGAAAGGTGAAATATTGCCCGTGTTCCTCGTAGATCGTAGCGGTATATTTAACAATGCTTCACGAATATGTGATGTAAGGCGTTGACGGTGAATTGGTCAAACGACTTGATAGGAAGCTTTTAGCCTTAAAAGACGATGGGTATCCAAGTTTCGTTCGAAAGGGTTTTATAATTTTTTCTCTTGTTATCAATTTAATTTATTTTTTATTAAATTAAAAATTGTAAAACCAAAGATTAAAAAGTTAAGTTTTATTTCGATCATTTATATTTTAAATTGAATAAACAAAACAAAACAAAACAAAACAAAACAAAAAAAGAAATAAATAAATAAATAAAAATAGAAAACAGGAAAAAATTCTTTTAAATGGGTAAAAAGACACTCAACGACAACGGCGATAAAAATAGTTAAACAATTTATTGATATTTATGTAGTGTTAACAGAGTGTAAAATGAAAATAACGGAAAATAAAGATAAAAGAGAAGCATAGCCAAATGAATTTTAAAACGATTTCATTTGCAATTCAAATTTAGTGATTGGCTTTTTTTGTAACATTTTCATACTAAGTAACCGCTTCATCGAGCCAATATACTAAGTTTGTCCTTCCATACAAACACGCTCAGTAATAGTTATCGGAGATTCCATTGTATTGTATATATATTGATCAGTAAAAGATTGCAAATTAATTTAGTCACATCTGTCTATCCGCCTGTCCGTCTTCCTTCTCTCTCAGACCAATTGTCTGTGAGTGAACGATCATCTACGATCGAAAATATTTGAATAGAAACAAGAAACTCATATATTCGAAATCGATTGCAGATAAATTAAATGACATGATGGTAGGCATGATGCGCACACCACTAGGTCGAGCAGATACTAATTGCCATGCCTACATTTAACAAAATATTATTATGTATTAGGTTTAGAAGATCTTATTATAATTGAATAACTCGAGTCGTACGTATTTTTCTTAATTATAACATTTGTCGCCATACGTCATACGAAAAGCGTATTATTGTTAACAGTCAAATATTGTACGGTACAAAGATATGAGGACACACCACAACACTCAGAATAAAGAAAATGATCGGTTATCATAAAATTACGCTGAAAGCTGAAACGATGAAGAAAGCAGAAGAAATCGTATCCATACTAGGTTCGGTAAAATGGTCAAAAAATTCAAATCGTATATAGACTTCTTTTTTGAACGAGTCACATATCTCATTCAAGGGTTGTTTAAAGATTCGCTCTCCTCCAGTCGTATATAATTTTTTATTTTACTATTGTTACTGTTTTTTTGTTTTGTGTTTTTTGATTCGCACAATGGCTATTTCCCGGAAAAGAAAAAAAAAAGAAAAAAAAAAAAAACTGTAGACCAAATATTGTTTTAACACTTTTAATTAAGTGCTCTATAGTCTAATGGATCTGTACTGTATTAGAGTCCTTTTGCGGTCAGAAACCCGCAAATTAAATACAATGCAAATATTCAATAAAATTAAAATTTAAAAAAGGAGAAAAAAACAAAAACAAAAAAAAAGAGAAAGAGAAAGAGAAAGGAAAACCAAATAGAATGTTTACTTGTACAGCTGCTAAATATTTATTTAGTTTAAAATTTTGTTGTATGTTTCATTGTTTTTGTATTTGCAAAAACACGAAATACATACAGACATTTAACTAGACAAGTGTGTTGTAGGGGCTAATAGAAATTTTTGGAAAAATAACCAATTTTTATACATTATGAGGAATGCAATTAGCGATAGTTTTGGTTCACTGCACACCATGTCAGTATAAATACAAAGCATATACAGGCGCGCATATCTAATCTTTATCGACTGTGAAAGAAGGCAGGAACGAAGGAGGTGCAATTAACAGAATCCACAATTTTGTTCGCTTGCTAAGAAAACATTTCTCTTTTAGTGTTTGCATATATTCTGATCAGCGATATCTATTGGCGAAAATGATACAATAATGGGAACCATCAATGTACACAACGGTTAGATTCGATAATTTCGACCTTTCTCTACATAAAACAACAGTTTTCCAATTACTTTTATTGAGGTATTCAGATGGTATTCGTATGCTAATCACGGGAAGCTTCAAATTACATTTTCGATATTCGTTACTTTTGTTGTTTGCCATGAAGAAATCTGCTACCGAAGCCACTCAAACACTTTTAGAAACTTATGATGATGTTGTTGCTCCAACATATCCCAATTATCAGTTTGGGTTTTAGCTGTTTAAAAGGGGCGATTTTGATGTCAACGACAAAGGACGCTCTGGAGGCCCAAAAATGTTCGAAGACAACGACTTTCAAAATTTATTGGACGAAGACAAACTCTGAAGAAAACCTTCCAACAGTTAAGCAGTTGATGAATCAATTAATCCAAAAGGAGGAAAAACGATTTCACATGAATTGACTGAAAATATCATTTCGAGCGGTTTTAACATCGCGGTTTTATTGCTTACCAGACTATCAGTGCTTTTCTCCCCACAGCTTTCTTTATTGTTCTAGTTAAGAACAACTTCTGCTTTCTTTACTATAGTCTGGGGAATAACTTCTATACCAAAGAATTTAAACAATTTTTTTTTTACATTTATAATAACAGATTTATTGGTATTATAAAGAAAACATATCACTAAACGATATTTTTATTGCTTTCTGCTGAAACTTTAACTTTTTATAATATGTCGACTCGATGTAATTTTTTGTCTCACATGACGAGTGTACACGTGAAACGCACAAAAAACAAGATATCGATTTACATCCACAATACGTACGCGTCATACGCAGGCAATGGGTCAAGTATTGGAGAAAAAAGTGTTTGTAAAAAATACTAAAAAAGGGCAACACTGCAGCCATTCCCGCGAGGCATGTTTTAGTGAAACGGCTCTGCGGAACTCATCGTAACTGCTGCAAAGTTGAATTTCAAAGAAGATCGTTTAATTTAAATGGCCCTAAGTAGTTCATATTGAATGGCCAGCGTGTGAATGAAAAATGTTTTAACAAAAAAGAAGTCACTCTTGCGCTGGTGAGGAATGTTTTAATTAACTTGTCGAAGCAATCCTATGTCAAGCAGTAGCGAATGCTTTTTAAATCGAATGAAAAGTATGAACATTTTTGAATTTATGTTGCGGAACGTTTCATAAAAAAAGTGTTACAAACGTATTTTTTACACTCCACTACATTTGCGGTGCAAGGGTATCTTAAGTTTATGCGGATGAATACTGTACGCAGAAGCAGAAAAGACTTATTTGTCATTATCAACCATTCCAAATTTATGTGTCGCTCTGTCCCTCTGTCCCTCTGTCCCTCTGATATGTGTCTATGTATTCTAGTGTTTACTATACTAGTGGCAGTTTTTGAGAGAAATATTTGAGAAACTTGGTACAGTAACGTGTTTTGGGCCAAGGACGAACCCTATCGAAAATGGTTCGGATTGGGCCACTTTTTCGATTACTGCCGATATAATGCCTTATTTGGAGGAGTCACTACGTGAATAACTGTACTGAATCTGAGTACTTGTTGCCCAATTTTGAAAAGTCGTTATGGGGATAAATGTGTTAAGTGAAGTGATATACGGTATTTAATAGTGGGCAGTTGAGTACTACAGTGATTTTACTTATTATAGATGATAATGTACAATCCCACGACCATAAAAATGACCTGCAATGTTTAAGCACTCCTTCTCACTTTCCTTCAAGATTCTTTTCCTGGAAAGTGGCTCTTTTGCTGCATATGTCAAATACGGAATAGCAGGTTTTACGTATTACGCTTTGCGAAATGGTGGCGCTAACAATTCTCGATGAATTCGTAACCAGTATTAAAATTTTCGTCTTACACTTTGACTTTCTTAGCAGAAGCGCTGAAATCTTTCAAATCACTCTATTCAACCATAGTCTCGATGAAGTTACGCTAACGGGTTGTTCTTGGAAAATGCTTGTCGATGGACTCAGAAACATTCTAAGGACGTCTGTTACGATATTAGAAAAGTTAGCACTCGTCAGACAAGATATTAGGCTGCGATTTCCTAAGAGGTATTCATTTGGCAAAAGTACTTTTTTTTGGAACGCTTAGCGAGAAGTTCGAAATTTCACGGGAAAAATGCGTGACAAGTGATGAATTCTTTGTACACATATTCTAAAGCGGTCAAAGTCACTTTTAAAAAAAAAGAAAATTTTTTCGTCGTTTCTTACATTTATTATTCTTACATTTATTTAAACGGTAAACAATTACTATTTGCCTACGTCACTCTGTCTGGCTTTCCTCTTTGTTTGAAACGCAAATAAAAGCAAAAAAAAAAAACTCTTCGCATTTGTGTTTTTTGCTATGTAGTAAAAATCTCTCACTTTCTATGAATGAATCACTTCTCTGAACACATTCGCACAGTTTACATATTGCAAATGGCAATGATGGCTTGATCCTTTGCTGATTATTTTGTTTTAAAAATATCGTATATGTGTAATTTTTTTCGTCAAACATATCATGGAGAGGATACTTAATAATATTGTTTTGCCTAAAGAATATTCATTCTCAATATTGATCCGCTGAAAAATTTACTATCTTTCCAGAGCGTCCATATATACAGATTGAAAATTAAAAGGCGAGGGAGATTCTTTGCTATTTCTTATATATGTATATATAAAGTGGTTCTTCTGGTGGCCTTTTGTAATTTATTCATTTTAGAGTTGCACTTTTAATGTCCAGGTAAAAGGATTTCAGTTGAATGATAAAAATATTACAGTAACTTTTTAATGTTCACTTATAATACAACCATAAAGGCACAGCTTCCGCTATTTAGTTGCAATAAAGTTGGCAACAAGAAAAAAGTAAAAAAGTAAAAAAAAAAATGAAAATAAAAATAAAAATAAATAAATAAAAAAATCAAGAAAGGAAATGATAATAAAGTGAAGATAGAATCCTTTTTTCAAAATGTTTAAATTTTAATTAAACTATTTCAGCTGGAAAATTTCAAATGAGGAAATATGAATGCAAACGGAAAAGAAATTAAAGAAGTGCTCTGAGATGAAAACCTTAACATTTGTAATTAGTAAAACGGTGTTGGAATAAGTGGATGGTAAGTTTGTCTTATGTAAAGGAAAGAGAAATAAGAAGAACTTTTTTTTATAGAAAAAAGAAAGAAGCAAAAAAAAAAAAAAAAAAAAAAAAATCTAAAATAAAAAGAAAACATAAAAATTTTTTCCTTATTACGAGAATTTATACTAAAAAGTTAGGGTGATAAAGCGGAATGGAGTAGAATAGGCAAAAAGTTATCACTAATTGAAGAAACGTGCACAAGTCTAATGTACTACTTGTTAGATTGAACCTGACTTCTCTAAAACTTAATCTAGAAGAGTAATTATACTGAATAACTTAACTAAGAGCATCTGATAATGATGTCAGTGCAGGCATTTGCAGATAAGTATGTGTAATATATCGGTCAATAAGTCCTGGAACGAAATAAGATAAAATCATATATATATATATATATATATATATATAGATATATATATATATATATGTATGTACAATTGTTCTTTTGGAAAAATGTAACCTTATGCACCCATATAGAGTCCATCCGTCAAATCTGATGCAATCAATGCGATTTTTTAAAGAATGAATTATCAAGGCTGGCAATATATGGCTTGGTTTCCACAATCACCTCACCATTTCAACCAAATCTTTTTCACTAGCGATTTGGAAAGAGATGATAGTCGCTGGCACTTAGACATGGGGAATGGGTTGAATGAAATGGATGGCAATTTTTTTGTCAATCATACATCAATGTCTTCATTCGCCTTGCATTAAAACGTTTCAAGTCAATGCTAAGGCTGAATGATTGTATGTGTGCACTTTAAAATCTACTGTATAATCAATAAACACAATTTAGATTTTTGTATTTCTTTTTCAAGATGCGCAACATAAACATATGATCAGCATTTGGTATGAAAGTGTGACAGGCGTCATCTGAGATGCCGCATTTTCTAAAGAAAATATCGATTTTTTTTTTTTTTTTTTTTTTAGGAGGCGTCTATAAGGCAATCCTGGAATTTATTGATCGATGCTTTGTTTGTATTTACAGATTTCATAAGAAAAGTAGTTATTCGTCCTGTTTTTTTTGTTCTAATTAAAATGCTCTTGAGATAAGAAAAATGCATCATTGTATTTATTTATTACGCCCATCATTATAAGCAGCAAAAGTATTTACTAATTACGTTTATTCGTTTATACTACCGTTCTAAAGTCCTATGAACGATATTCAGTACCTGAATTAACCTTAAATCCTAAACCGATTCTGTCATACCCAACCGGTACTAACCGGGTCGTTAGTCTTTCTAAAAATTTTTGCTATTTTCTAAGTTAAAAAAATTGATTAGAAAGCTTTGTCGACTTTTGATCATTGCATCGATTTAGATCGGAACATTGATCCCTTCGTATCTCAGCTGATCGCAATTAGGGTAAGTAATTTCTCGGTGTCACGATTGTAACCTTGTTGTTGAAGTTCTCCGAACTTAAGATAAAAATTTGCTAAACGGTACTATGTGTTGACTCTGACCGGCGCAGTGCAAGCATGAAAATGAACTTAAACTGCTTAGATACATACGTATATACGCAAGAATATACAAAAAATAGAAATTTTTATCTAAATTAAAAATTATTAATAACTTGATATCGTACAACTTAGAACTTATGAGCTGAGCTGAAATTTGGCACAGAGTGACCCAAAGGTTGAACTAAAAAAACAAAGGAGAAAAAATTAGTGACCTCAGTGATAGTTGGCATCTTGTGGTTCGTGGCAATGCATTAGAATTGCAATACAATTTATTTGATGTAAGCATAAGAGTTAGGTTTATTTCTGTACTGACATATTAGCTGAGTCTTGGAAATATTTGTAGCAAGTGTTCGATCAACATTTACTAATGCTTGTAGGTGACACGTTTAACATTTATTGTAAATGCGTTGTACTTTCCTTTCTTTCGATGAATTTTTAAAGGCATTTCAACTTTTATATCGTATTTCAGCCGATGTATATGTATTGGTTATAGTTTGTATAGTGCTTGTACGAAGATCTTCGTCATCTTTAAACATTTCCTGTAGACATAATTTAGAAAATAATAATTCATTAGTTTGAGTTTCTATCCACATCTTTTCGACCATGAATGTTGTGATAGCCGACGTCAGACAGAAGGGCGGACACACAGACACTGTTTAATTCATTTAGAATCTTTTTTTATTTTGTCTTATCAAGAATATGTATGCGTTACGCGGCCTCTAGCACATATCTCACAATTAGTAAAGAAGATGCAGTGCGCCTTCAATTCTCGATTGTTGTGGCAATAATCGTTTGTCGGTTTGTAACGGACCCGGCCGAAACTAAAATAAAAGACTTTACAATTGCAAAATATTTATTTAACAAAGCGGGCACTTATCATTCATTCCAAGGTAACCATATTGTTCTTGCTTGTAATTAATTGCAAGTTGAAAGACAACTAAGTGCCTGGGCAGGAATTAAATGATTTTTTTTTTTTTTTTAATTTTTTTTATACAAAAATTAGTAAAAAGCTTTACTTGTTTAAATGCACATTAATTAATTGTATCGATCCCTTTCTTTGTTATTCCCATACAACTTTCGACTGCTAAGGACTTGTCAAGTTATCATTTGATAGTTTAATTTTGGATCTGCGGTTGTGCGTCGTTGTTTTAAGTCTTACTAAAAATTAACGAATCCTTTAATCTGAGCAATTTGAACTCTTCTCTTCTACCGCATATTGGACATGAAGAAACTTTGGCACCAACTTTCACCACTTTTCGTTTCGATACAGATCTCTACTTGCAATCTTCTCACGACTATCAAGTCTGTAGGGAGTTTGTAGGGAGTCAAATCTCAGTATGGTGTTAACCTTAAGCCTTGGTCGTGGCTATAGTGTGTGCTCAGTCGGTAAAGGCATAGCATTTATCAGTTGGGCAGACAGATTTACTAGCTTACAGCTACTGGCTATCCCTTTCTCTTCTCCCATGTCTTTCCGGCCGTCATCGTGTTGCATGTATAGGTCGCATCCCCGGAGTGATCGATTGTATTAAAAAAGAAAGGAAAAGAAAAGAAAGGAAAAGAAGAACAGCTATTGCTTACTTGCAATTTCTCCCCTTGGAGGGGAGGCCGCACAAAGATTTGTTATTGAACGTATTTATGAAAACATGAATGAAAACATAAACTACGTTTATCTACGAAATTGAGTTGATAGCAGGAAAATTTGAATGCTGCAAAAATGTTAAAAAACATTTTTGAAAAATCGATTAGGGGAAAATTTGATTGATCTAAAGCCATACGTTTTTGTTAGAAAATCTAAAGATCTTTCATATTAAATTTGTTTTGATTTACTATTTATTTACACCATCAGACGTAACACACATATATATTATATAAAATTCTAATATCATTTATTATGTCCATTAAGGCTAATGAGTGATATCATAAAATAGAATGTTTAATGAAAGTAAAGTGTCGAAAAAGATTTATATCGTTTTCCCCTATATATATATATATATGTATATACGTATCTGTGTATATATGTGTATTGTTTTTACGATTGTATCTGTCATTCTCAGGTGCACCTTAATGCCTTAGTATCCAACCCTCATAATCTACAGCTATATACCAGTTTTGCGGCTTTTTCCTAAAATATTTCGGGTGAACTTCGAGGCTTGTTTGTAATAATATATGTACGTATACAATACATGCATACAAATGTATTTATATATAGGTATATATATATATATATATATATATATATATATTTATATATATATCTATGTATATATGTAAATGTATGTTTGTAAGTTTTTGTTCGTAGCAAAGTGACGGTAAAGCATGTTAATGCGTTGTACTGTTATCCATGCAGCTGGATGACAGTCATAAATCATTTAACCTTTTTTCCTTTATTTTATTTATTTTTTTGTTTGTTTGTTATATTTTGGGGTTTAGTTGAACAGAGAGAGAGAGAGAGAGAGAGAGAGTAAGCGGGGCTTACATACCTGTGAGTAGATGGTATGCTATCACTCATATTACTGAATTTTAATGTGCCCTGCAAGGCATTGAAATTGTTTGTGTATAAAGTAAAAAAGTTGCTTGAACTCTCTCTACAGTGTTTAATAATGCCTCGAAAGTTAACCAAAATAATTCTTGAAATTCCAAAAAAGAGAGTAAAACTTTCCAAAAAAGCCATTGTTTTGATTTCTTGATAAGCACAATAACTTGTTACGCCCAGATTTCTTATTTGAAAAAAAAAAAAAAAAAAAACAATTTTCTACATTAAAATCTATCTGTCCGTCTACGTTGTGAGCGTGTGTGTGTGTTCAACCTGAAGGCCGCAATTTTTAAGATATCTGGATGAAGTTGGGTACGTTGCCGTGTTTTGACCCCGGGACGGAAGCTACTGAAAGTGGTTCGAGCCGCACCAGTTCTCATATAACGCCCTATTTCGAAAAGTCGATATATGGGTAACTGTCGTGTTGTATAAGATATTTAATGGTTGGCTGTGCTTCACTAAGAGTCTTTTTACTTATTGTTGTTGACAATGAAATTAAATTTTAACGGATTTTTTTTTTTTTAAATTTAAAAGTTTATTAAAACAGAAACGGCAATTGGCCGTTTGACGCTGTCCTTAGAGAGACTTATATTTTGAGCTTTTTCATAGGAGTTGAAGTCCGGCTCGAAAGCATTCATTTATTGTTTCAAACCAGGAGCAATATTTAATGGTACCGTTTTTTTTTTGCGTTTGGCCCCGTTTTTTTTGTTCTTTTGATTTTGTTGACACAGAACTTGAGCTGTGAAACGCCCCCGAAAACCATATTACGCGCACTTATTATAACTTATGTCGTTGCTTAAAAAAAACTTAATTACAAAATCAACAAAGAGTATTTTTTAATAAGAAGAATATTGGCGTTGTGTTGTTGTATTATAGGTTGTATGTTGTTATGAAAAATGAAAAATTTAGCTTCATTTAGCTTCACCTAGATTCTTAGGCATAAGAGGCGCGTGCTTGATTTCACGCTTGAGCAAAAAAATTAAAAATAAAAATCTATTTGAAAAACTTAACCTTCTTTCGTCATATTTTTGCATCGCTTAATGGTTTAAGAAAAAACGGGCGGGAAAATGCCGTCAAATCAACTCAAGTCAAGTACGCTGGTGAAACACCTAAACAGGGCGGGAAGTTGCGAAAAATTTATTGTGCGACGAACGTTTACATTTCGCGTGTCATGCCTATCAGGTGACTTAAGTCATTCATATCATTAAACTCTTATCGAAATTGAGTAAAGTCTTGTGGTTTGTCTCGAAAACACTAGCGACAGGCTATGCAAAGCAATTCATAATAAAATTTTGAGAATAAAAATCGTCGCACGAAATTTCGTCGATCACTATCGACCAGTATTAATGAACTCTCCCCCCACAGCTGTACACAGCATAGGTATAACATATTCTGTTGACGTTGTAATCGGTGATTCGTTATAAAAGAGGTGTGGTTTCTTCTTCTTGTTTTGATTTCGTTTTAATTTCGGCATTTCGAGGTTCAAGAGTCACAAGAGGAAGCTCCGAAATTACTTTTATTATAAAACATTGTCCTTAAATCTTGCAAACAACAGATAAGGAAATAGCTTGTGACTCACTTCTGATATCTTTGTGATGTTGCTCAGAGCATGGCTAAAATTTGAGGATCCAAGCGTTTTTTTTTTGTTGGATTTTGACAAAATTTCGCTTATTACTCATTTTATTAGTATTTAATAAGATTGCAATTTGATTTGGATTTTTGGCGAACGAAAGTGAAAGAAGGTTTCGCTGGGCTTATAACAACACACACCACAAACAACATTAACAGTAAATAAAGTGATATATCATATAATTCGAAAAATTTCCTCCTTTTGTCGACTAGACGCAGGAGACTACTTTCGATTTAGAGTATCGGAGCTTTCTTTGTTCTGTCACGAGCGATGATTGTCTGTGGTGCTGAAAACTAACGCTAAAATTGCTATTAAATTCGTTGCGCATCGATCTCGTTAGTGCTTCTGTTTTGTTAATGTTACATGTAGCAGTAGTTTGCGGAATCAGATTTTATTATTTTTCTTTATTTTTCGGGTTTTGAGCGCTAGCAAAAGGGGATAAAGTGTTTTAACGAAAAGTAACATACATTTCATGTTCAGACCGTGTCTGAGATATGAAGTAATGTTGATGGTTAAGGAAACCTATTCACTGTTCATAGGTTTTTATAAATATAGATCAGAAGAACGATGAATGTTTTGCAAACAACTCATAGTTTATTTCAGTTGATGGATACTAAGAAATAAAACACAATTGTCGGATATAATTTTCGTCCTTTTTATGGTTTTTTTTTTTTTTTTTTTTTTTACATTTTAAAGAATGCAACTTTGAAAGTATGTCACGTACAAACGAATTCTGCACACGCTCACCGTTATGACGTTCAAATTTTTTATACATCGATGTCATTATGTTGTAATTTTGGAATATAATGATATATGCGATAAACTGACAATTTCGTATAATTTTGCCTTTTACCGCTCACCTACAGATGGACATATTAAGTTGTTCGTAGCGTTTGTGTAGCTGCAAATGCATGCATGAGAAATTTCAATAGTTTTATGTAAAATAAGATTCGTTATCGAATTATTACTGTCTGCTTTGTTTGTTCATTATCTCAAAAGTCTCTTTGAAAAATAAATAAAACAAAATCAAAAAAAAAAAGAAGAAAATGAACACAAATTTTCTGATTTGAAATTTTAAGCCTATGGATTAATTCTGGAATCGCTTTATTCCGAAATCAGTTTGAATGGTTTTGCAGGTGCGCTTTCCAGCTTTTCCCCCCGCCCACTGAAAAGAAAAAAAAAACCAAAGAATTACCGTCCCACCGACTACTTTCAATCTTCTCTTTACACTCATAAGCCAAGAAAAAAAAAAAAAATAAATAAACAAAGAAGAAGAAGCCAACATATATAAAATATATAATCCCAACACACTAGGGGAATAACAAATCGTCACTCTAAAGCGCATACGACTCTTTACTATTACCTGTCTATTAAAGAAGAGAGAGAAGAAAGAAATTCCTATTTTTTGATTTAAGCATTTGTATGCTGTGATGATGGCGGCGGTGGTGCTGGTATGATGCTGTGCTCTAGAATAGTTCAAAAAAAAAAAAGGAAAGTAGCAACAGCTACGGATTATATAGATGTTCCACAAAAAGCATATTCATACTAATATGTCTTTATCTACAACAATAGTTGGTAGATAACATGAAAATCGTTATGTAATGTGTCTACGTACAGACAAATATAAAAGAACATCTTCATATATTCATGCACAAAATGACATTTTTACTGCAGTGTTGGTGGTAGTTAAACAAGAGTGAAAAAAAGAAAACGCAAGATTTTCCTCTTTTATGTTTTTGACTAAAAAACAAAAAAAATTTACTTTTCCAACTTTTTTACTCATGTTATACTTTAATAGAATCAAGGTTTTTTTTTTTGCTTCCATGGATTTAGTTATTGCTTTAACTTTACCGAAAAAAAAAAAAAGAAGCCTGCAAGAGACAGAAGCAAACTTAATCCAAACTAATCCTTTAACACTTAAAGCAATATTATAGATAAACAAATAAAGATATTGCAGTTAAGTAAGGACGAAACTTGAGTACCCTTTAACAATGCACGTTCTACTTATTCAATAAGAACGATTAAGCTTAAGAATAATGAAATTCATTGTATTCTGAAATTTTCAGCATGAGATATAACAAATTTCTCAAATATTTTTAACGCGCAGAACTATGCATCGTAGACACATAATAACACATAAATAATCTTAGTGAGTATGAAAAGAGGAATCAAGTCAGAGAAATTTTTCTCTTTGTTTGTCTTCTTGTCGAAAGCGTAAACTTGCTTTCATCCTCATTAGACCAGCGAATCCTCCTCCACCCACAGTACCCAAATATAAATTCAAGAGACGCCCTAAAGCGTAGATAAATTCTAAGATTTTGAATCAATTAAGCCATGATCGCTTATCAATCTCCACTTTTAAAACCAAAAAAAAAAAAAAAAAAACCTAGACTTGTTAAGAGTCCTTATAACTATGCATTTAGCTTAAAAGCTAAGCAACAAAGTAAATTGATTTGATCAGAAATACGCCCACTTTATCATATCCATATAGGAGCGAGTACAGCTGAAATTTGTTTTAAATATTTCAAGCTCAAGTTAAGACTTTTCTTGATTCACTGGCGGCGCATCGACAAGTTTTGAACATTTGAAATTGTGTGGCTCCTCCCAACATTTATGATCAAGTGAAACTTTGTTGTTTTTTTTTTGTTTAATTGTAAGTTAAAATTTGATTCTCGTAATATGTTTGCAATCAATTGCACATCACCTCTGAAAGATGACAGACGAAACTTGTTCTTCTCTGGTTGCAGCAATCCCAGTTGAATATATTCTTAAGGTATATATGTACGCAGTGTAAATATCGCAATTAATTTAGTTACGATTAGGTGCTTATCCGATTTGGTAGTCGCACTACCTACGTGCTTGGACATGCCGCTAACCAAGGAAAAGTGGTTACTTGCTTAGTTGTGGTGGTTATCGCATTGACTTAAACAGTTAATAGAAAACATATAATCCAGAACGGAATTCAAGAGTGACTATAGTTACTTAAAGTAATAAGAAAGGCTTTATGAACTAAACTCAAGCCTCACGGGGTTCAGCATGTCCGCTCACAATTTAAGTCACATGTGGTTCAGGAAAATAATTGCATTCGATTGTTTGACGCATACTAGTTGCATGCAATTGAAGACATTCTCTGAGGAGATGATAGTCTTTACAAGCCCGTTCTAAGACTAAAAATATGATTTTGTTAGTGTTTGTTAGTGTTTATAAAAAGTAATCCTTAAATAGTTAATCGTCTTTTTTTTTTGCATATATATTGAGTCTATGAATTATACCGCGATAAAATTTTAAACGACATCGATTTCAGTTTGTTTGCTTATTTCTGCTGAATATGTGGAATGCTGTGCATTAGAAATGCTTTTTATTTAATTTTATTTATTACAGAACTTAAGTGATGCTTTTATTAAATCAGACATTAATATAATATGTCTTATAACGTAAATTGATTTAAAAACAAGCAAAAACGCGGTGGTGAGACACAGTCAACCTTTCAATACCCTACAACACTTCGCTTCAAACATTTATTCATATAGCGAAATTTCAAAATAAGGATTTATATGGCATGTGGTCGAAAAAATGATCCGATCCGAACCCATTTTCAAGAGGATTTGTGTTTAAACCTTGGGCCCTGTTTACCTGAAAGTTGAGCATGAGAAAATAAAATGGACACAGGGACGGACAAGCTTAGAATTATTCGGAAAGTGATTCCAAGTCGATCGGTACAATAAAAGATGGGTTTATCTATCCCAAATCCTTCCTCTTGCCTTGTACTAAAAGTACTGTAGGGTATAATAAAGAAGCAATACACGATAAAATAAAAAAATTAGACTTTAAAAAATCAAGTAGAGTGAAGTAAGAAACAAAAGAAACAAAAATATACAAAACGATATGCACCGATAATCATCGAGTATAGTGCTTCATAATTCCTCTCTCAAAACCGGCCGTAGGAATAACCTGTAAATTGCGAACGTGGAATAGAGTTTCACGAACGAACTGCTTACATAGAGAATTGATGCTCCGACACTAGCAAAGACTATCGTATGAGTTTAATATAAATAAAGGTTTCTTTATGATCCGATAAACTGAGGCTTGTCGAAAAGTTAACAAGGCTCTCTGTATATATATGATTAGTTGGTGGGCACGGTGCCAATGTCCTGCATTTTAATAAATCATCAAAATCAATATTAAATAAATATTGGGCGTAAATATTAATGCCTTCAGTTCTTTTTAAGTTCTCATGGCGTTCACTCTTTGCTTTTAATGCGTAGTCGCAAATCCCCTAGAACTTGTGCAAGCAGATTAAGTGTTAAGTGTTACTTGAAGGTTAGGTAGGGTGTTCTTTCTATTTTATAAGAAAAATATTAGCGAAATGTTAGTAATATTCCGGTTTGAATTCCCCTGCATTAGTTAGTACGTTTATCTCTCTTAGGCTGAAAGCGTTACTTACAATACCTGCCAGCTTTTAGCTCGCGAACCTCCTGCTATGTTGCTTGCTGAGTTCTGGTTCGACCAGCGTCTCGTTTTGACTTTTAGTAGATGCCGCCCGTAGATTCCCCCCTACTTTCCCATTGTATCATTTTACTGTTGCGTTTTCGCTAACGAAATTCGAACGTTTAATAGGGTGAACGACAATGTTAGCCAAGCACAGCTAGAAATTTTTTTTGTAAAATGCTGTTAAAGTTACTACATCCGTGAAGTATTTGTTAAGATTCTTAGAATGTACGAATTTTAACTATAACGACAAAAACGTGCACTTCTCTCGGGTTATGTTGTTGTAAATTTTGCAAAGTGCACAAAAAGAAAAAGAAATTGATGAGAAAATATTTAAAATTTACGGAGAGAATATCGTAAGCGTAGGTGTTTTGAAAATTTTTGGCCGATCAGTCACTTCATTAAGTTTCAATCGAATTTCGGTATTGTCACAAGGCAAGCTTGGAGTGCCAATATATATATAAATCAATATTTATAAATAAGATATAAAAATAAGCATAAATAACATATACAGCTACATACAAGGTGTACAATATCGAATATCGATAGATATTTTGCAATATAAATTCAATATTGTTTATATTCCGTTACAATACATTTCATTACTGTTCGTCGCATGCAATAAAAATTTGTTAGAAGAGCCATTAAGGCACAAAGTAAGTGTGTGTAAGTGTGTTATTTAGGTTGATAGGCGCATATTAAATGTTATACGTTTGTCTGTGGCTATAGCGATAAATGTGTGTGCCGTATAATGATGAATCGCACAATCTCTGCAATTTCTGCCCGTTATACGGGCTACACTGCATAGGCTTTCATGGTGCATTGTACCTGTAAGTAAAAGCTTTTGGCCAGAATTTCACACAAGCACTCCCTTAAAAATGCATTCAATATAATTCGATTCATTTTTGTGGTGTTATACTAAAATATGTATAATATGAATGTACACACGCATAAACATGCATACATTTATAGAGTTTTAAGCCACAAATGAGTTCACAAAACTATTGCGTAGTTCCGGTAACGGTACAATATAGCAATGAATATGTGCAGCAATCAGTATTAAGTTTTTACGAATAATAACGAAAAAGCTATCATAACAACCAAAAGTGCAAACAAAATAACAAATAAAGGCGAAAAAATTGCAGTATTTGATAATAATAAGTAATTATAGATGATAATTACAGTTAAATATTTGTCAAAAATGTTGTTTACAGCAATTTAGAGTTTAATCAATATTAACAATATATCCTGTAGACGATTTTTGCAAATTTTAATACATATTGAATTCCAATTACAAAAACTAATTGATCATAAGCATGTAAAGCGATGGCATCACACAATGTGTACCGTTCAAAATGCCGTTACGGAAACCCTATCCGCTTTAGATCGCATCATTGATTGTATACACAACAAACAATATCGGGCCCCTTAGTTCTCAGTAGTTCTTTTGAGGAATTGAGACTATATGCGATTTTGCCATTCGGGAATGAATTTTTCGATCCATATGGATCAGGAGAAGGTGCATAAGTTCTTCTAAACAATGTTGAACTATCTCCTATCCACTTATATCGCGATTGGGAGGATGACATCCGCTGCCGGACTGACCTGAAGACAGACGTTATATTTATTATCCAACAAGATCTTTTCGGGATTGGCGCCTACTTGAAGCCGAGGTAATTGATGGATACAATTACGAATTTGTAAGTCTGTTAAGATTAGACAGGAATTTTATTGAGTTGCTTAAGTAAAACTCATCGACACTGTTACACGTTTATATTTATCGTTTATTTATTTATTTTTATTTTATTTATTTATTTATTCTACTACTAAAACAAATGACAATCGAGTTCAAATGACTCTTAAAGTAAATCTTAAATTAATTATTATTAAAACTTAGTATAAGTATAATAAAACAAATAAAAGAAAAAAAAAAAGAACACAAGCATGTACACAATTAGCGCAGAGCCACGCCCACAACCGGTACATGAACAAATTGCAAATGAACCCGTAAGCCATCGCAACAATATTTAACAACAATTCATTTTCGAGTCATAATGACTTTTTAGGTATAAAGTTGGTTTAAAGACGACATAGACAGATCGAGTCCGATAATGAGAAAAAAATGATTTAGTGAATCGTTTAGTGAAGAATAAAAAAATCGCAAAGTATTTTATTGCTTGTGTGAGCGTCACTTATGCGGACCTATTTCGTATGGAACTTTTGTATGGTCCTAGGAAACGTTTCATAAATTGAACGCTGTCAGCAAATAGATCAACAAATGAAAAATATAAATACCTTATAACATCTCTGTATGAAAATGGAATGGAATAACAAATTAGTCTTTCACTGTTGGTAGGAATAATAAAATATTATGACTTATACATGTTGCCCTTACTGCGATATCCAGTCTTTGTTTGTATGGACACTATGAGGTTACGAAAGTATTGGTAAGACTTAGAACTACACGCAGTAATTTCATCAATACACGGTTGGCATCAAATCTTGTAATTTTCATTTCTCTCCATGTGTTTATATTTCCATCTGCGTAAGCGGTAATAATTTTATGGAAAGATATGCATTTGATATCACAAGATTTCATAATAGTGACAAAAACGTTCCGATACTATGTAAACTTTATTATTATTATATTAAAGCTCTCCTTGACGTAATGTAAAGCGAAGAGTTCTAAAGATTAAAGCTCTCCTTGACGTAAAGTAAAGCGAAGAGTTCTTGAGATCAGAAATTTCGTATTATTGAACCAAAAAGACTGGGTAAGGGGGTCTACCTTATAATCTTTATATGAAAATCAAGCCGTTGATCTAATAATTGATAAGATAATAAAATGCTACAATTTCAAAGGTGATCGTCTACTACGACCAAGCGGTAAAAATTTTATCAATACGAGCTTTGTATATAATACACATCCAAACGATATGAAACTAAAGTGATGGCAGCACTTATACTTACTTATACTTAAATGGTTATCTAAGCAATATATTTATCAAAGTTATGAGATCGAAAGCATAAATTCTGTGAATCTGAAATTTATGAATGAAAAGTGTATCAGTCGGAACAATAAATCTAGACAATGTAAGCAGAGGGCTTGTGAGTTAAACAACAGAAATATAAAAGGCATGGAACTAAGAATATTTACAGAATAAAAGGCTGAGCCAAATGTGTGGCGTTCATAGTATAACTTAGTGTATAAGTCTTTATGTAGCTTTTGTTTTTTGTCATTTGTTTTCAGCACTTTTTAAAATGTCAGCATTAAACATTAAAACATTAATTGTGAAATTTCTAAAGCCATACATTAATTATTAAAGAATACCATTAACAAGCTTTATTTATTTTTTTAATTATTTATTTTTTTTTTTTTTTTGGAGAGTTCATCTTACGTAAATGATTTTTCTAACGAATTCTGAATCATTTAATAATTTTGAATTACCTGATCAGATTTATTGCAAAGTTTTCCGAGAATGAAAAGTCATTTCGATTGATTTCGATTTTTTTTTTTTGTTTTGCTAATATTTTACTATTATTCAGGGTATGCCACCTATTCATGAAGGTCTTGGTGAAGGTTAGAAAGAAGTGAAAAAACGGAAAAAGATAGGAAAGTTAGGGCCGCAGACCAACTATCTTTAGATCTTTACGTACTGAACACTCACTATAGGTACGACCAAAACCAGCTCTACCGCACTGACGACTAACTTGGTAGTAACGATTCTTACCTATGCGGCTACTCTTGCGAACTTAAGAAATTATAAAATCACGCAATGACATCGGAACGTTCGGTTATAGGATCAAAGTGCTTTGGGTACCCAGTCATATCGGTTTATTGAGAAATGAGCGAACAGATCGAGCAGCGAGATCTGCTGCTTTTGAACTTTTAATTATGGACGATATTATGGAAAAATTGAACCTTGCGAGTTGAAAGGAATCTATAATGCTATCGTTAGCACTATTTCTGCGGTAATTCTCGCCTACTTTTTCCCTTACATCCAACAGCTATTGATAAAGCCAAGATCCAAATATTTGCGAGAATTCGCTTTGGCCGTGCGATGACAGCATACCAATGGATCCTTCAGGAGTCTGCTTTACCAATAGCCCATGTTACTAGTGCTTAATTTTTTTTTTTTTTTTGTTAATGTTTATTGCGATCACCGTACCCTCCTACATGGATTCGAACGTGTAAGTCGAAACAATTACAGCTAAACAGTATGAATCTAACCGGTGCAAACTATTTTGAAGGGATTTAAGATTTACGGACCAACGGTACCGGTCATATTTACCGATTTGATAAGAGCAGACATGTTCATATTCTACCGGAATCTTCCATAATTTCGTTATAAGTGTCAGGTATTAAGAGATGCACATCAAGTTGATGATAATCTGTTTTGGTTTTTCGTTATTTCCATTTTAAAAGAAAAAAAAAAAAAAAATGATATTCTCTTCTATTTAGCTCTTTTTACATCTGCTTCCTGCATCTGTACAAATTGCAAATAATAATAGAAAGTTAAAGGCGTCAAGCAGAAGTATTTTAATATGCACAACAACAACAACAACAACAACAATAACAACACTAATGAAACTTTTATTTATATTTGTTGTAAACATTTTTCTACACATACGCCCATATACTGTAAGAAAGGTGAAATGAACAAGAAAAAAAAAAAAAAAAAAAAAAAATTAAGTGAACTGTTAGAGAGAGAGAAAAAGATAACTTTTAGTAAATTTTATATAAAAAACAGAAAGTTTATTTGTTAGATTTCATTCTACAGGGAATCAGTTGGAAACACTTTAAAACTTTTCATTTATTGTATGAATAGAAACTTTGTTGTATGAAATTTCAATGTTTTTTTCTTGTTTCTCTTCTTTTTTTTTTTTTTTTTCCTTTTTTTTCTTAAATATAACAAATCCGTTATTTCATTTGATAAAATTCACATTATTAGTGGACTATATATAAGGTATATATGTACAAGTTTTTATATAAAAGTATTATACATGCTGTTGGGTTTGAAAAGAATTGTTCTAAAAAGTTACAAAGCTTTTGTACCAATATGTCCAGATTGTGTAAGAGTGCCAGGTGTATTTATCTGATCTAATCAAACAGGTAATAAGTGATTGCTTTGGCCAACGGATATGCTATAGCGACGAATGTATGTTAGTACATAAAACGCTTATATAAGAAGGAATTTTAATTTTAATTTTATTTATTTATTTATTTATTTTTTTTTTTTTTTTTGTGAAATAAAGTACAAGTCCGAAAATATAAATTGCTTTTCAAATAAAATTTCGGATTATTTTGAATTTCAAATAAATTGTTGTTAGGCAGCTAACAAATGATGTGGTAATAATTTTACGTTAGTCAACGAAATGCTTCACATAAAAAAAAAATTGAAATGTGTGCGTTTTAACGAAACTAAAGTGTCACAAACACACTTTTAATAAAATGAAACTTTTTTTTTTTCTACTCTCAGTTACTTTTCTAACATTTTTTACAATTATTTTGTTAATAAAATCGGTTTAGTAAATTGGAAATTGGAAAAGCAATATGTAAACCATATTATCGGAAAGTGAGAATGATTTCTATACTTTATTAGAAGGATAAAATGACATCGAGGTGGTGGCGAGTGATAGTATAACCTTCTGACCAATAAGCTTTCAATTTTCTCAAATGATTTTTATTTAATTGCCGAAACGAGAAACGAGGTCGTTTTGGTATCGAAGAATTTGTCGATTTTCTTTTTAAAGGTTATCGACTTATCTATGGATAGAACTGAAAGTTGAAACGTTACTGTTTATGTTTTATTAATACTATATGTCTGTCACATTTATATCAACAATTTTGGGCAGTAAAGTGGTTGAAGTGTGCGATTTCATTCTACTGAACTTAAATACCATTTATAGAGAAAACCTTCATGTTTGCACTTCACAGTAATCATACATTTTATAATTTCGTTGTATGAACGAAAGGACGAAAGCATACGACAAATTATAACTTTCTCACTAACTTATTCAATACCATACTTTTTGTCATCTATTTCATAGAAAAATATAACATTTTTTTCACTTCTTTTTCTTAAATGCTTTGTAATAATTCGTATGTTTTTTATTTATGAATTGTGACTTTCCGTTTTGACTTGTTATGCCTCGATAATCTACGGAAAATCGAGATTTAGTCGAACATAAAAAATTCGTAGGAAATGCACTTAACTGTGAACAAGAAAGAATATTATAGTCGGGCAAGGTCGATCATTAAGCACTCTCCACCATCTCGTCTACACTTTTTTATCATATAAGGATTCAGTTGCCGTACGAAGGGTTATATGAGAGCGGGTTCGAAAAAATGTCCCAACCGAACCAAATTTTTCACACGAAGTTAGAATGTAGTAAACGGGATACAATCACGAGCGTGTGTTGTGAAAAAATCCTCAAAATTGCAATTTTTTTTCATAAAACGATTTTTAAAGCTATTTGTTATATAGGGAGTGGTCGCTTAAGTGAACCGATCCGAACCATTTTCGATAGTGTTCGTCCTTGAGTCAAAGCGCTTTAGCGTACCAAAATATTACAAAAAAAATACTTTAAAAATTTCAACCTGCAGGTGAAATATAAAAATCCATTGACATAGATCAGATGAACAGACAGTCGGACAGACAAGCTTAGATCGATTGAGAATATAATTCTGAATTGATCAGTATAATAAAACCGCACAAACTTAATATATCCTGCACTGCAAGTGGTGGAAAGTATAATTAACAATAGGAAATTGGCCTCCCAAAGCTCACTTCTTTTCGATCTTAACAGATATAGGGTTTATCCGAAAAGCAAGCTCTTACATGAAGAGAAAGCTTAATTTCGAGTTTTTTTTGTGACGGAAACAGGAAAATGTTGAAATTTTTAGGAAGTAAATAAAGTTTACTGACTTTGTATCACATCATGTAGCGTTTTCTGCATTCTCCCATATGCGGGCCTACATGAAAAGTGTGCATTTGGTGCCTTATTATCAAAATGATTATAATATTCTTACGTACTTTAACAGTGTGTCCAACCGTCTCTTTGTCAAATCTTAATTACAATTTAAATGAAAATTTGAAAATATTTTTAAAGCCGCCTAATCACCAAAGGGATGCCACACCATCAAGCCGAGTAAGAAAAACAAGCATTGACTAAGCTCATCACTGTTCGAAAAAGCGTTATGGCAACTCTTCTGCCTCCAAGAGAATAATTTGTCAACGATTGATGATTTGAAATGATGTCGCATGGACATCGGCGTTGCTGAACGCGTTGCCCTCCCAAGAAAAGAGATAGAAATCATTAAAAATATCCTCAAAGTTATTTTCGATAATCGAAAGATAAAGTTTCAACAAATTGCTGATATCCTGAAGACATCAAAAGGGAGTGCATTGAATATTTTATATGAGAAGTTGTCCATACGAAGCGGCCGACTGGGACCAACCACCACAGTAAGTGTGATGTGGTGAAATACGGCGATGGGTGCTACTCTATAATGTCTATGTATTTTGTATTCGTTGATGTATTGATACTTAGTAGCGAGTTTATTAGTTCTTGATGAACAGATTTATTAAGCTATTGGACTGTGAAGACGACACCGCACATAAAAATTGCGCTTACTTTTGCTTTGAGCAAAAGGATAGAGCGTTGTTGCGACAGTTGCGTTCGTTCGGTAAATTTCGAGATTCGCACTATTTGTTAGTTTTTCACAGCAAAAGAGCAGTGCATTCTAGTGAAAGTTGAGTAAGATCGGGCCTATAATCAATCAAGATATTTCTAAGCGCTAAGCAAAGAGCAAAGGGTTATAGGAAAATGTTCGCCGTTTTTATGCCCAATAAGCAAAACCAATTAAAGAAATGCATCTCAATGAAATTTTTATTGAAAGTTGAGTTTTAGGTTTTATGAGAAGCAGACAAATCCTGCCTGAAGCAAAGCTGCAAGTATTGATATCGGAAAAAATTATGTTATGAATTTTTTGGGATTGAGGGCGCATCTTAAGAGCATCATGAGCTTTTGATTCCAGATGATGATACAATGAATTTCAACTCTTAAGCGATCGTACCCAACTGTTTAAAGAAGACCAATTAGAACTTCTCGAACGAGAAGATTGCAGACGTTCTTAACATATTTATTTATTTATCACACACAAAATGATAAACAAAAGTTAATACATCAACGAACGTTGAATGACCAAAAGAGCTGCCATTAGCAGTGCGATTGTAGTAAGAAACCGAAAACGGTATTTTTGTGGTGTTAGTATCTATCTATCAGGTGATAGATATGCTTTAGGCGAATGAAAAGAAAAGGAAAAGGAAAACGGAAGTTGTAAAGTTGGGAAAAAAAAGGCTTGCTCGCAAAGGTCGAACACGCTTTCGGTTTACTAAAATATCAGCTCTAAATAATATCTTTTGTAAATACACTGAGAAATGAAATCACGATTATCGAGATGTTATAATTTACATATATTTTAAAGTGCCGAAGATTACCCTAAACATATGATGCTCTGGATGACAGTTCTGGTTTAAATATGTTGTTGAGACAGTGTTGCACGAAATAAATGATACTACATATGTAGAGTTGCATTCCATAATGTTTCGTGCAATAGCAATAAATGCATTCTATCTTTTCAGTTTCGAAGGGTTAATAATTTTTATTCAGTCTATCAGCACATTCATAAGTATTTTATCAAATATTTAATCTTTACGCACTAAATTTCCTAAACTATGGAAATGTTTAATTTTTTTTTTTATTTAAATTTATCGCAATCCTAAAGATAATTTTAGATAAACTGATATTATATTAAGACAACGGGTCACTAAGGCTCATTCAAAAGCGTGTATACGTGTTTGCCCACCAACGAAAAAAAGTGCTCTACAATTATGATTATAATCCGATCTTAAAAAGAAAGTTTACTTATAATTGCCATTGATACGATCATCGTATTGTATATGACTTGAGAGACTTGCGAATCGATCGATGTTCAAATATTATTAAAGCTAATGGAAAATTAGGCGATATTCTCAAGTGTTAGCATTGCATTGTTTTAGCATCGATAAAAGAAGCAGGATTAAAATATTTTATATATGAAATGTGTATGCGACGTATGCGTATGTGTCCGGACTGCAGTGTGCATGCAGAGAGATTGATTTAATTAAAATTGCACAGCAAATATTTTTGTTTTCTATAACAAATTCTAAAGTGTGCATATATAAGCAGTAAGTTCATGTACGCTTGACTGCATACGAATACGAGCGAGCACATAGATATTATTTTAATTAATATGCCAAAGTAATAACCACAACAAAAACAACAACTTGATATAATAAATGTAAAAGAAAAATTGTTGAAATTTTCTTTTTAACGTATGTGTGTGTGCATTTGTGTAACATATGTTGGCTGCATAGATTACCATTTTTCCCAACTTTTGTTTATAAAGACATGTTCACACACACAAAACTTCACAGAGAGTTTTAAGAAGAAATATAACAACAACAACAAAAACAACAACAACAAAAACAACAACAATAATAATAATAATAATAATAAACATGTAAGAAAATTGTGTACAATTTCGGGCGTCTCTTAGTTGTCAACTACATCAAGTAAATATATAATAAGAACAAAAATGTATGGGCGTGTCTGTGAAACGATCGAAACTATTATTGCTGGAAAACTGCTTTACAAAAATCCTCGTGAACCTTTATGCTAATTTTGTCGAATCGTGTTTGCTGAAAACTATTTATCATCGATTTTTTTACTTTCGTCTACAGGAGTCTTTGTGAGTGGATTAAATTGGTTTGTGGACATAAACGCTTGAAAATAGTTGTTTTTTGTTTTTTTTCTCCTCTTTGTAGTCCGATTTGTAGCCGCGTTACACTTATGTTCGTATTTAATCTATGCTTTCCACCTTCATTCGGCGGGATGGAGATGGCGATGGAGATGAATGTATTTAACAAAATGAGAGTCTGCATGTTTTACGTTTGATGCAGAAGTCTCTCTAATAGTTATTCGGGAGTGTTACGTGCAATGTAGGAAACGCAACATATTGTAGTATAGGGAGATGGGTTGTGGTGTGTGTTTTTTAAATTTTAAAATGTTAAGCACTTTCTTAAATTTTATATAAAATTGCTGTAAAATGATTGCAACAAAACGTACATACTGACACACTCTCACTAAATCTCGTTTAAGTTTCTTGGGCGCTAACCAAGTGAAGCTGCAATAAATTTTTATGGTCCTGTATGTTGTTTAAGGCATTTATATTCTGTTGAGTAGAGATGTATTGATAAACGTATACGTATACGTATATGAGTACTTACATGTACAATAGCATGTTTTGTAAAATGTTACGGAGAATACATATTAGTATCTAGATATAGTCATGCATTCATTTATGGGACGATGATAAAGATATATATTTATATGTATATATATATGTGGGAAAACTGACTGAAGGGGACAAAATTCAGAGCAAAGCAAGGGTTAAAGCCATAAATCTACTAAACAGTGAATTTTGGTAAATTTTTGGCTTTTGCAAGATTGTTAACACAATACGATAGATATATAAGTCGAACAATATTTTGTTTTTGTTTTGCCGTGCGGTTAGTATAAAATTAAAACCCATAAATATATCTCCGTTATACAATGGAAAAATATATTTTCATTTTGTCTTGTATACATTTTAGAAGAAGGAATTGCACACAACATTACCTAACCACTTGTAAACCTAGGTAAACTATTGCTTTGGCCAAAATTTTTAAATAACTTAGTTGCTCTATGTCATTTATTATAAAAGAGTTATATAAGAGAATTTAAATATTCCTCTTTTTTATTTATTTATTTTTTTCTTTATTTATATTTAAAAAGAATGGAATTGCATATATCATTATGTCGTAAAGAACATTATTTAATTCTCCAATTTTATATGATAAAATCAATATTAACATACGTGATATTTTGTTATGCTTTGATTCTCTGCTCTGTGTTTGACTTATGGACATAGGGAGTCAAGTTAAAACTGAGCTAGTAATATAAGCAAATGAAATTTATTGGTAGTATTGAGAAATATAAATAAATGAAAATTTATCGACAGTTTTTTTATTCATATCAAACTATTTTTTTTTTTTTTTACTTGTATTGTTGTTATATTGTTCGTATTCCTTTCCAGTGTATTATTTAAGTATCATCAGCATAGCAACCAAAAAAATGCGCACTTTCTTTGGGTGATTTCTAAGGCATAGAGCAACTGATACGCCAACAGCTTGCCGAGTGTTTGTGCAATAACCGTAATATACTAAAGCAATACTCAGGATATCAGGAATCGCGATAAGAGTCAGTTCGAAGATTGCTTGGAATTTTTCCTACAAATTTTTCTTCATTGCCAAAAACCATGTTAAAGAGAAGTATTGACAAAAAGGGAGAGTATACCGTGTTTTGTCGCCGGTGTTGGTCAAACTTGTGGCCCCAAAACTTTTAGATCAAGTGACTGCCAAACTTTGTGACTTTTCTTCTCAAAATTGAATCGCATGTTAGTTTGTTAGTGTTCTAAAACAAATTCGTTTAATAAACGCTTCTCAAAAGAAGGTGACATACGGCAAATGATCGAAAAAGTGGTCTGATCCATACCGCTTTCAAAAGGGTGCATCCCTGGGCCGCTGCAACATGTCGATATATGATTTCATTAAAAATTGCAACTTGCAAGATTGGGCACAAAATAATTAGACAGATGGACGGACAGACGGCAAACCAGTTTCAAAATCTAGAATCATTTTCGGAATAGGTGGGTCGCTCGTTCTTCTGGATCTTGCGCACATCCGCACAAACTTACTATGCTACTGTTGCATCAGTGCTGTAGAGTATATAAATAATGTTGATCAAGCTTTTATTTTAATAAATTAAAAATAGAAAATGCATTGTCGCCCCAAAGTCTCTTGTACGTGTTACAATGAAAATCTTTGGACGTTTAGAAAAAATTGCATTTCTTACAGATCCAGTTTTTAACGGAATTCCAAACGCAATTCTCATTACGGCAAGCGATGTGGGAACAGCTTGCACTCTACAGTTTAATATAAATTATGTTTACATATGATTAGGTTTAAGTTAAGAACGGCAGATATACGATGATACAAAATGACTGCTTTCGAGTGAGACTTCTCGATTAATTGAGTACGAGATATATGATGATCGATAGTCATATCGCGTAAAAAACAAAAGAAGTCGATAAAAGGGTACCATCGTAACGAAAGAATTCTTAAATAATATAAGAGTATGTACGTCTGTACAGTTAGGAGTAAACATGTTACATAAAATGTAAATTAATACATAAATCAGAATGAATACAAATCCATAGAGAGAAAGTGATTGGAGTTTGGATATTCATTTCCAAAAATGGGGTAGACATAGTGCGTAGACTGATGATTTTTGAAAGCGTTAGTAAAGCAGTGGATACCAAAGACAGCTATTCAATGGAAAAAAGAAGAAATGGACCGGCTATGGAGGCCATGGTCCGGTCCGTAAGTGGCCAGATGATCAAGTTTTGCTCGTTAGGTGAAGAGAACAAGTGAGGAAAATAAATTTTCTTGCCCCGACAACTGAATCGCCGTTGTGTGTGCCATTTTACATTAAAGTAGATAATGATCTAGAATTTAGTATAATTGTATCTGACAACTATCTAAAAAATGGAGAAATTTGAAAATTTGCATATCCATGTAAGGCTTAATAAGAAGAAGAAGATTTTTTGAAATACTAAAATTTTTCTATTTAATCGTTGAAGTCAACGTTCTAGCCGGCACTTATTATATTTGCTCTCTTTCCGATTTCATTTGTCGAAGATATCTAAAGCCTTAGCTTCGGACAAACTGAAAATAGAGGCGATTTCATCGTCAAGTTTCTATGTCTAATTTTTCAATTTATAAACATATATACTTGATATACTAAATATATTTAAGTTTTAGTGCAGATATTATATGCGTTAGGAATTTATTTTTTTTTTTTTGTTTTTTATTTGTATTTAAGATTCAATTTGCTTGCTTTGAAGCTTTTATCTGATTTTTGATTACACCATATGTGTGTGTGTGTGTGTGTGTGTGTGTGTGTGTGTGTTTACGGTAAACATACCATTGATTACATGTATTGTGATGGCTTTAGTTGGATGC
Organism: Glossina austeni; assembly: GCA_000688735.1. Taxonomy (NCBI): domain Eukaryota; kingdom Metazoa; phylum Arthropoda; class Insecta; order Diptera; family Glossinidae; genus Glossina; species Glossina austeni. Next base: position 110,823 of record KK502403.1, read on the forward strand.
CGCGAATAAAGTCAACTATTGTGCGATTTTCATTGCATTATTCGCATAACAATACGAGACTTTGGCTCTTAAGAGTATCCTTACAAATGAACACGTGCTATCCGTGCAAATGCATGCAAGCAGCGCTTCATCAAATATGCGAATGCATCTCATATACTTTCTTTGTCGTTACAATCAACGTATCGAGCGTAATAACAGCAATAGCAATAACGTTAAAGGTTCTGTCAAGATATGATGATGCATATGCGATACGATACGTATGCACGCGTATGTGTAAACGTTTACGTTTACGTTTACGTTTACGAAACAGGTCAAGGATAAGAAGTGCTATTACGTGAATAATGAATTGTATAAATTACTATTTAATAATATTGTAATTCGTTTTTTAAACAAGTGCCCGAGTATGCTTAAGTGTATATGTCCATAAATTTCAATTGATTTATTGACCCCTTTAAATGCCATATGGGATCGAAGCTTGGGCAAGTTTACAATTTTGCTTACCTCTCTCTCTCTCTAACACTTACTTGTATCGCGTTGTATTTTGCAAGCAAATGTAAGCGAATTCATAAATAAACAATAAACGGATGTGTATGTATATTGGCAGGTGTGTCAATATGTTTTTATTTTTTTAGTTATTTAAGCTTTTAATTTTGGCTTCTTTCTAAACCTTTCCTAGCATGCTTCGCGGCTAATTTAGATTTTATTCAAAAAATTTCTTCAAAAAATTTCTATCCACAGCAACTTAACTGCAAGCGTGCTCACAGTTGCATAATATGACATAATGAGTACTTATATAGCAGACCCGTATGAACAGTAGCACTTATTTCACGCATACACTTGCAACGAATTTAACAACATATTAAGTAGCAGTTATCGTATGTTCAAGTGTCCTGTTCTTCGTGATTAACGCGTACATTGCCATAAGTCAGTCAGTAAGTTACTTCCGCATTATTGCTATAAACAAGTTGTGTGCTATTTTCGTTAAGATATACGTGCGTCCAATCCCTTTTATGAATATAAGGATGTGTGAATTTGTGTCATGTATGTTATGCTTTATGCATTACACTCTCGGTTCAGTTAGGTTGTGTTAAGGATTAAAATTTTTATGCAACTGCATAATATAAGCTTTTGGAACTTATCTCCATCTTATTTTTCGCTCCAAAAGCGCGGAAAACATACATATAAAAAAGAGAAAATTCAGTTTTGATTATAGTTAAAATATGAAGCATTAAAATGATGTATACTTTACCTGCCATCTACTCTTTCCTCCGTTTCTCATTCTCAATGTCTTCGTTCTTCTATGTTCTAATGTTAACCCTCTATCTTGTACTGTCTATCTTGCACATCTACTCTTCGTCTTGCATCTTCTACCGTCTATTCTCTATCTCCCGCTTTCTATGTTCTACCATCGATTTTCTATCTTTCGCTCTCTCATCTCTATCGTCCAATACCTATGTTCTATTAGCTGCCGTCTACCATCTATCTTCTATCTTCGGCCTTTTGTCTTCCACCATCTATCTTCTATGTTCGGCCTTTTGTCTTCTACCATCTATCTTCTATCTTCGGCCTTTTGTCTTCTACCATCTATCTTCTATCTTCGATATTCCGCTATCCATCTTACGTCTTCTATCCTTTACTTTCTATCGTCCGTTTTTTATCTTCTACTTTGCGCTTTCTATCTTCTACCATCTAGTTTCTATTTTTCTCTTTCCACCTTCCCTCCTCTATCTTCTCCCGTCTATCTTCTATTTCCCGCTTTCTATGTTCTACTATCTAATTTCTATCTTCTGCTTTCTCTCTTCTATCTTTCAATATTTATCGTCTATCTTCTGCCCTTTACAACCTAACTTTCATTCGCGGCCTTTTGTGTTCTGCCGCCTATATTCTAACTTCCATCTTCCGTCTTCTACCGCCAATCTTGAGTCCTCTATCTTGTACCACATGTCTTCTGTCTTCCGATCTTTCTCTTCCTCCGCCCTCTATTTATATAGTTTCTATACTCGATCCGCTACCACCTATCTTCCGTCTTCCTTAGCTTACGACGACGAGTGAGGCATCTAATGTAGATAAATTTCTTGGTGAACTAAACGTTGAAACATGTATTAGCAGTGAACATGTATTAGTAGTTCGTCGAAGTAAGAACTCGACCTTTCCTCAAAACTAGTTCTTACTTCGATTTTGAGAAATAGTCGAGAATAAAACGATTTTTTTTATAAAGTTGAACTGAGTAGAGAAATTTCTCTTACGTAGATAAGTTTCCGGCTGCTTAGGAACTAAAAAGTTCTTATTAGAATGTTTTTATGAATTACAAGCAAACTAATGAAACCAACATATCGCTATTATTTTACGACGAGTATAAAATTCACATAAAGTTAATACTACTACCATCATAAGTATTACTGGTAGGGTTATAAATATAAATTGTGTTCGAATTTGTATTGCATTCGTGCATATGTTCATACATGTGTTCATACATGTTACTAGACATTGCATGGATTTTATAAATATTGATTGACATTTTGTTCAGTTCTCTAGCGCAGACATTGGTATTATATAAACATGAAGATTATTAATGGGAATGTATATACACACATTTTTGCGGACAGACAAAGGAAAAACAAAAAAAAAAAGAAGCCAACTTTACATAACTAAAAAGTATAAAATATAAAATTTTATGAATAAATTTATCTATTAATCACTCTGCAAGCAATGTCGCACTCATTGAACAGTGAATAAATTCTTAATACATATATAGAATATTCCCGGTATTACTACCGGTTGCTGTTAGATACTTATATAGAGAGAATTTTATAATTAATAGCCGTAACTAATTTTAAATAAAGTTGAGCAACCATACAATATTTTTTTTATTACGATAGGACCTTGACGTTATGAAAAAACTTTTAACAAAGTTTACTGTTTATTGACCTGCAGAGAGAGAGCACATAGATAAACAGGGAGAAAAAAAAAAAAAAAAGAAAACTTTCCATCATTAAATGGGAGTTGATCAAATTAATCGAATAACTAAAGTTTGTTTGAAATTAATCTCGTTTGTATGTTGATCAACTATTTACATTTTTTCATCAATCTTAAAGGAATTTGTTATTAATAATAATTTATAATTAAAAAATAGTTGTTGCAAATTTTAAGCAAATAACTATGAACCGCGAACAATTAAATTCAAATTTAAATTTCATAGACATTTAGCAACTAACTGAAGAGGATCTCATCCCGACAACCCGAGACTAGATGCATAAGCATATCGCTAAAATAATACGTTTACTGCGAACATTTCTTAAAATATTTCAGGGAATTTTTTTTTTTTTTTTTTTTGCAAACTCTGCTGAAAATTCCTGCAAAATAAAGAAAATATTATCCTTCTTAACCATTGTTTGGACTCGGAAAAAAGTATCGAGCAATGTCATCACATGGTTTCGTATATCGTCGTAAGACACAGTTTGCCGGCTGATGAATTGAAAGCAGCTCAAGGGATGGCAGTGCTTGCGAACATAAACAGCGATGTCACGCTTGAATTAATTAAATAAGATCGCTTTACGATTTCTCGTGAGATGACAAGCATTCTTAGGGAGAGCATAAATTTGTAACTGAAAAAGAGCTGAATGTTTCGCGCATAGCCTAGTAGCTAAGAGTTGCGATTACAAAATCAATATTCGCGGGTTCAAATTTTTCAGTTCGGTACGATGATCCTATTTGGAGTGCTCTAGGCGGTAAAGGCTTACTACCACCATATCCTTTGGGCCGCAGCATTTCTCTGTCTATGTCTCTATGTTTTCCCACTTCTTTCTGGCAATCGCCGTAATACACACATAGGCAACATAATCTGAGTGATTGGTTATAAAGAAAGGAAAAAAAATAGTGATGATAAGCTTTCAAAAATTTAAGAATTCTTAACCAGTTTCCCATAGGTAATAAAGATTGGATGTTTACCTGTAAACCCGAAAGGGCAGCGGACTGCGTCCTCTAAAATGAATGAAACAAACCAGACAGAGGAAATTGAAGTTAACGTTAAATCTTGAATCCTCATCCCTCATCACTTTTCGCAAAGCGCAAAGCGCGAGCAACTGATTGGCATTAAAAATATCGAATTAAATGATAATTTGGTTTTCATAGGTTAAAGGCTGGTATAGGCTGGTATAGGCTGGAAAGCTATTTAACTGAATAATAATTTTCGTTACGAAAAAGATTAGTTGAGCTTTTCCTATGGCATTTTTTTGACACTCATCTGCTACATTATGCACTTGATATATTTTAAAACCAAAACACAAGGGTCAAGGGTCAAGTATTTTCCAGATACATATATGTAACGTTGTGGAAGAAATGCTATGCAAAGGTGAAAGATTTTCGACCATTAGGAAGAATAACGCTAAACAGATGTAGATTTCTTTTCGATAATTATAGAATTATTGTAATTATTATGGAAAAATTCAAGTAATTTTAAAGAACATGCAATTCTTTTTAAGATTAGCAGGAGATCTGAAAGAGTCTGAAGAGTCTGTTAAAAGTGTTTACTAAGCATTAGCGTTATTATGAGAAGAAGTTTGCCCGCCATTTGTTTAATTTACAGTTATTGCTTTATGCAATGTGCAAATTTATCTTGCTTTAAAGTCTATACGTTTTTATTGCCATTGTTTGTGAAAGAAGAAAATTTCTCCATTTTAATAGATTCGATTTATATTCTTTTAATATATTGTAAAGCAAAGCAGAAAAAATTTAATCTATTTTATACGGGGAGAGAGAGAGAGAGAGAGAGATAGAGATAGAGCGAGAGAGAGAGAGAGAGAGAGTAAGATAAAGAGCGAGAGCGAGAAAGAGGGAGAGAGATAGTCTGAGAGACTGAAAACACAATATATGTGGGGAGCAAGTATATACATGTATGTACATGCATCCATCTATAAACGACACACGTATAAATACACGTATAAACGACTATGCTATATATATAAGAATGCATATGAATGTGCCTGCGTGTGTAACGAATACAAATTATTTTGCAAACTGTATAGGGTTATATATAGATGTATGTGTATATGTATATGTACAATTTTCACGTACAAATGAAGTAACCGTAAAATTACAATACAATGAAGGACAGCATTCTGTGGCTTCTTGGATACAAAAGTTCAATACGTAGTAGATTCGATGTGCTGCTCTATGTTGTTGTACTCGGTTATTGTGTTTTCTATGCTTATACTGTACGTACAATAATGTTCGGTATTGCTATTGCGTTTTGTTAGTATTGATGTGGGTTTGTTGTTGTTATTGTTCGTATTTTTTTATTTTTGTTTTTTTGTTTTTTTGTTTTTTTTTTTTTTTTTTTTTTGCATGTAGACGATGGTTATGGTTGCTGTGGTTGTTTGAGGCTTGCCAGGCTGTAATGACTGCAGTATGTGGCTTAAGAGACTCTAAATAGTTGCAAGTCGTAGCTGGTCCGAAAAACCGACAAAACAAATAGAAAATTATAAAGAAACTTAACAATAAGTTTAAGTCAAACACGAAAGAAGAAAATTAATAGAGGAGGCTTGAAATGGAGTCTTTCAATATTCACCATTTATGTTAATTTTTTATTTTTTTTTTTTTTTTATTTTCGTACACTTGACTTATAGCACAAGTATTGGCTTGCTCTTAAACTGATTAAAGTTTATGGCTTTTTACAAAATGTTGAGCGTAGTAACTGCAATCGGTCGAGTCTTTATCTTGAGTTTAAATTTGAATATTGCTTGTCCTAAAGTAAGAGAAAGAGCGGAAAGAAGGCCAACGCGCATGGGGTGAGGTAATCTGTACGGATATAAATATTTTCTCTTCATACATTCTTACATTCTTTTACTATGTTTATATATTGCTATGTATGACACAAAAAGTTCCTGATTATCGTTACTTAATGGAATTTAATTATAAAGTGCTTGTCCCCGATACAGATCGATGTTGTTAATAGTTGTGTTTCGCTTGCCTTCTATAACTTAAATGAAGACTGAATTGAATTTTAACGAAATAATCCTTGAGCTCCGTTAGTTATATGAAATTCAATTTTATTTTGAACGTGGAAGGAAAGCATATTTTTTTTGTCTACAAATTTGGCAAAAATTTTATGAGTCGCGAAAGACCCCTTGGGTAACCCTGTTATGTGAATTTTGTTAACCTTTTTTTTTTTATTCGTTAAATTGTTAAAAAAATACCGTTTTTAGAGGATCGAATTCTTTATGTGACTTATAAAGTCATTTTTCTACATAAAGCTATTATGTAAAACCATGTTTAGAACTACCGCTAATTAAATTTCTAATGACATTTTTCTTTAAACCAAGTATTCCTCGAGTCGAGTGCATTTCTAATGCGATTTCGATTTATTCAATCTATTGACTCAATTTTGATCGATAACTTTATATAGCAATCTGCTCAATTAATGCGTGTAGGGTGTTTTGATTCTCGTCAAGATGAACCAGATTTTGTGGTCAATTTATGAAGGTGACTGATGCAAATGTTTATACCCTACACCACTTGTACAACGTGGTATAAGGCTACATTAAGTTTGTGCGGATGTATTTAATACCTAGAAGGACTTGTGATAGATCTACTACCCGGTATTATACCGATCGATTCAGAATAAGTTTATGAATCTTAAGCTTAAGCTTCTTGTTTTCTTCTACTCGTCACAGACCATTAACGAGCTTTGGCCCAAGGACAAATATTATTGAAATTGGCTCGTATTGTTATATGTATAACTATATTAAGCGAAGTACTGTTGAGTATTTAATGGTTAGCCAAAGCTCACTATAATCTTTTTATTGTTTTTAAAGACAACTATTGTTAGCAAATATTTGTGCTAAAGCAATAAATTTATTTTGAAAATCCTAACTGATACGTATATATATTGTATGTAAATTTAAAAACTGGTTATTCACTTTTTTCAATTTTCAAAAACATTTTTTTAAAATTGTTTATTTGAATTTAAAAGAAAACATCAGAAGAATTTCTCGATGTTTTTTTTACTCATGGTCAGAAGCAGCCGTCGTTATTGGGACACAGTTCTGCTCCAATTAACTAAAATGCAATAACATCGAGAAAAAAAAAAGGAAAATCTGTTCTATAGTATGACTCTCATTGCGTTATATTCGCACACGCTTGCACATATGAACATGCACAAACAAACACTGTAAAACATTTGCAATTTCCGCAATAGCCTGCAGAGAATTAATGAACAAAACTGACAACCTATTAACATTATGACACATAAAAAAAAAAAAAAAACGCTTTATGTGCTGTATGTATGTGCGTTCGGATATACGTGCTATGTGTGTGTGTGTGTGTGTGTGTGTGTGTATGTGTGTGTGCCATTTATGACATGAAACTGAAAAACAAAAGCCAAAAAGCTGAAATCCAAAGAAACTCATACGTATATGGAAAACGAATCACAACGTAAGCGGTAATGATGAATTTGTAATTATGCATAAAAGCATAAAATCACGAAAAGCTAATTTGGCTCAAAAGCTCTGCGTTGAGGGATTTTGACGAAGTGGAATGCATACACAATTCCCATCTTAGGTTGGGAGGTTTGTTAAATACCCATAATTTGGTTTCAAATATTTAGATTGGCATAACAACAACAACAACAACAACAACAACAACAACAACAACAATAAGAACAACAACAACAAAAGAAAAACTTCAATAATAATAATAATCATAATAATAACAAGAACAAAAACAACGACAATATTACGGCGTATTCTCTTTAATTACACAAACTGGCGCCCATGCAAAATAAGTATTATATTGTAAGCATATGTATGCTTGAATGTCGGGTATTTACTTGTTAGCCAGTCAGTCGGCCAGTCCGTCCGTTGATCAGTACGTCACTTCGTCAATAAAACACTGTACCAACAACCATTGATTAAAACCGCCAAACTGTTTATATTCGTTTATTAAGTTTTGTTTGGCATGTGAGCTCCTTCAATGTGTGCGTTGGTAGTGCACTGTGTAGTGGCGTTTGAGGACGTATGAGTAACATTAATTAAAGTGAAATAGTAGTAAAACACTTTGTGACTGCATGCATAAACACATGGGTAAATATTAAATGCGAGAACATAATGGTTTACCTCTTATCCCTCCCTATATATGCGAACGCAATCACACACATTCGTATACACACTTATACATATTTTTACACGCTTACCTTTATAAAACAAATAAGCGCGTACTTATACAATGAGAGAATTGAAAACAAAGATGAAATTGAAAGCATAATGTTGATGCTGTTATATAAGCGGAATTCTTTCTCGTTAAATTCCTTCTCAAGCTTGCAGCTATCAACAAAAAACGTGAAAAAAACAAACGAAAGAAAAAATAGTAAGTTATTCCGCTTTTAAATAATCGAAACCTTTACAGATCAATGCGAAATATTTTCAATTTTAAATTAAAGATGAACAAGAAGAAGATCGGTATGCAAAATGTTCTTAGTTCGCATGTCCGTCTATCTAGTACGTTAATACGCGGCATGCACGCTTGCATTTTTCATGTAAACGCGTCTTAAATTTTCTTAGATTTCGTAAATTTACTTAACCGCTTTTTAAACAGTTTTTAAAGAAACGACACGTTTTTTGATAAACTCGTTATAGCAGTAGACTTAGCGAGGCGTGTTAGTGAAAAATATTTATGACACTTTATTTGTCCGCAGCCCTTATAAGCCTCGATTGTTTCTATTCAAAATTCATTACGGACACAGAGTTTACGAAAAAAATTGTTTCCCTTCAGAAAATATTTAATCAAAATCAATAATCAATTGGAGCGAAATTTTTCCATTCATATAATTAATTATTAAAATCCACTAATAATCATTTAGTCTAACCATTTTAACGAAAGGTTGCTTTCTTAGAAACTGCTACATAAGTATGCCTAATACGATACCGTGCTCAAAATCTAAACTGATGGTAACAATTTTGTGGCACTATATGCATAAAGAGTTTAATTTCAGTTGACGTAAGTATGTATAGGCAATAATGTTGAAAATTCATAAAAAAATTCATATGAAATTGAAATAAGATGAGAATTATCGAAAGTCTTCAATTCTTATAAGAAGAGATTAATTACTGAGTCACAATAGCTTTGTCAATTTCTCATTCATTTTTGATCACATCTCTTATGCTTTCATTTATGCTTGCTTTGTCTGTCTGCATATACTTCCATCTGTTTATCGTTTCTATAATCTCCAATTGTCCGGTTATCCATCTAACATAAATCTTGCATAAATCTATCTCCGTTTCTTTGCCCGCCTTTCTACACTTTAAGTTTTATAAATCGATATAAAAAGACGTAAATTGAGATTTGATCAAATCAAAGACGCCATAGTTCAGCTTTTGGATACAAAGTTAATTTTGCGTTATTCTTGGATTAGGGAAAAGTTATTTAAAGAGGGTTACGATCAATTTACCGCTTTGATTGCACTTAGTCACTGGTTAGTCAAAAAAAAAAAAAAAAAAAAAACTGCACAATCCATTTGGAATCGAAATTTTGGTACGCAAATCGATTGTAACGGTAAACTCACTACGATTACTAAATGATTCATTTTCAGTTTTAGAGTCTTTTTCTCACACAGCATCTAATATCAAAAACTATACAAACATATATATGTATATATATATATATATATATATATATATATATGTGTGTGTGTGTATATGTGTATACATATACGAGTGGTATTGTTTGTTTGTAAAATGCATTCTGGGATCAAACTTGCTTTTATTCGTGCTGCTCTTGTTCTTTTATTAATTTACGTGCAATTGACATTTAATCTCATTAGCATACTGTTGTTAGCCATTTGCACAAAACAGCTCCCGGGGTTATTCAAATGACGATTGTAAATATTTTTAAAATACTACTTGTTTTCCATGCCTTCATTGTACGAAGAAGAGGAGCAAAGAAGTGGAAAAAATTCGCATCAACTTGAACTTAATTTTTCTTTATTTTCTTTTGCTTTTTTTTTTTTTTTGTGCGCTTTATTATTACGTATGAGAGGATTTTGCGAACATTTTTTATGACTTTATTTTTTCTGTTAATTTATTTTGCACTTTATAAATTTTTTTTACACCAAGAAGTTTGTCAACTCACATTCCGATATATACGTTCAATAGATTGAAAACTAAGCAATTGTTTGCTTCTCTAATCAAGACACCATTTATCTTAAATCCGTTATTTACTGTTCTCTTGAGATTCAAAAACAATATTAAAAAGAACAGCATTCTACAATTCATTTTATCCAAATCAAGTGACAATTGTGAACAAATGATAATTTTGAAAAATGTTGCTTCCAAATCAATTGACACTTTTTTTTAATTTTCTATCATGCAATCAATGATCGTGAAAGCTTTTAATGCCTAAACTATATGATTTTTATATAAATCGTAGTTGGTATGAAAACTATGCAGTATATTAGAACACCAATTAAATCATTCAAATATTACAAGAATTTAGTTAAAAAAAAAAAAAAGAAAAAAAGAGATAGAAACATTGTAGTCGGCCATGTTCGACTATTAAATACCCAACTCCATATCGCTTAGTACAGTTATTCGTACTGTCTTTTATTTTTGTATACAATGACTTTTGAAAATAAGGTCTTATACGAGAAATGATCGAAAAAGTGGGTCCGATCCGAGTCATTTTAAATAAAATCTTGGGTGAAAACATGTGGGTGCATCAACTTTCATTAAATATTAAACACAAAATATACACGAACAGTCACATGTATGGCAGACAGCAGACAAGTTTAAATCAATACAGAAAATAGTTCAGAAAATGGTTCTGCTTCGATCAAGTGCTTCGGGGCGTTGTATATGCCGCAGCAATCTTAACAAACCCTATACCACGAGTGGTGTAAGAAGCAATAATCTTCGCCTATCTTCACAAAGTATTGATTATTATATCACTTAAGAGTATGGAATTTAAGAGTGAATTGTCGAAATCGATAAATCATTAACAAGAAAGAAATTCAACGCAATGTTGATGGCCACTCCAGCTGTCATCCAGCAATTGTATTAACACATATTTAAGAAAGCTTTGTCAAAAGACCCAACAAAACTAACTAAAATCCGGAGACTTTTTATACCTTGCATCACTTGTGCTAGAAGAGCATAATGTGTGTTTGTGTGAATGTATGCAATAATTAGAACGCCTTCTATTATACCTGTCGATTCAGAATCACTTTCTGAATCAATTTAAGATTGCATATGTCTGTCCGTCCGTACTGTTTTGATGTATAGATCGCACTTTTGAAGATATTTCGCTGAATTTGCCTGCACTGACCGAAGAAGCAGCGCCCCACTTTTTCGAACGCTTTCCATACAACGGATAACTCTTTGTATAAATAAATGCAAAGTAGCGTTGCTTGAAAAGACTTCACGCAAGATGGGTATCGCATTCGTTAATAATCGACAAAAAATGTGTTCTTTTGACCGTTTCAATTAAGAACATTCCAAGCAAATTTCGTTTAAATTATTTCTTGTTAATTATTTTAAACTACATATATGTGCTACGTATAGGTGCTACATATATTCTTAGCAAGTGGTATCGCATTTTTAAATAAATAAAAATCCTACAGTGAGCCACGGTCCACTATCCAATACCTCATGCTCCTGCGCTTAATACAGTATGTTGGGTTTTCAAAATAAGGCCTTATATGGGAAAGGGTCGTGAACATGCCGGTGTATGAAATTTTAACAAAACAAAAAAAATTTTAAAAATTACGATTTTTAGATTGAGCACAAAAATACAAGACGGATTGATAGGCAGAAAAAAGGGTAGACGGACAGGTTTAGATCGATTAAGAATCGATTGGTATATTAAAAGCTATTTTTACTTCGGGGTGCTGTAAACATGCGTAAAAACTTCATATACCCTGATGCCACAAGTAGTATAGGGTGTAAAATAAATCAAGCAATTACAAAGCATAATAAGAATGCAAAATACTGTTGTCCTGAACGTTGTGTTGTATTGCGAATCACAATAAGTCTCAGAGGTTCGCCTGGATGATTGGCATAAAATCAATTTTTGTTAAATGAAAAGCATTTTACTCTTTGTTTTATTAAATATATTGCAGTTGCATATAAATAAAATTTTTGTTATTAAGTAAAATTTTATTTGCATATCATAAATTCGGACAAAGACATTTCAGTTATATATAAATGGGATACATTTTATTAGAAATTTATACTTTAGCTAATTTTAACTGATTCCTTAAATCGCCCTAAAAATGTCAAAATATCAGCAAAAAATTTAAGGTCGAAAGTTCGTGTTTGTCGAAGATCCGATTAGGAATAGGGACAAGGGAGATATATAAATATATATAAAGACATATAAGCAGAATTCATCCATCATTTTCTCACATTTCTATAGTTTACTCTTATCTCACTTATAACAATTGCTTCTTTTGCTTGGTGTGTTTTTTCTTTTCTTTTCTTTTCTTTTTTTTTTTATAGCAAAAATGTTTATTTATAATTTCATATTATATATAAATATGTATAATTGTATGTATTTATGTATGTGTATACAAGCAAAAGTATATTTTTGTTTCCTCATTTCTCTTAACTGGCTCTATATCTGACATGGTTTTTTTCGCATAACATTACGGAGGTGAGAAAAGGTCAAGGACAATTCAGCTGGCAGTGCAATGCAACAGTGTTTTTTTTCATTTCTTTTTATTTTGTTAAGAAAATACACACATATATATTTTGTTTGTGTACTTTTAATACAATAATAAACAATAGCGTTTGACTGAATATAAATTTTATGAATGGGCCGAACAAAAAGTTGTGAAAATTTCGCTTAACAAATAACGCAGAAACATTATCATAATCTGCACTGCGTTCTTGAATGTATGCTAAATAGGAGTGGCTGGTTTGCTTTCTAAATGTTATCATGTATCTACGGTGGGTATGCAAAATGTAATGAGTCTTTATACACACTACCTACTACTGATAACAATTAGAAACTGCATCTGTTCTACATGAGGTATAAATTTCTGACATAGTTGAGTTACGTCCGTCTTTCCTTCTATACATTATTTTGCCTTATGTACATACGTCAATTTTAGCACATTTTTTTTACTCCTGATGGATTTCAACAAATATTTTTAGAAAATTGAAGACAAAGTCGCCATAAAAACAAAAGATGAAAGTTGAAAAAGTTACGGTTAAAAAATTTATACGAATATTCGTTAAACGAATTTCATGCAAAAATAAATACGATTAGACTGGTGGGACGAATATTGAACATAGTTCTACCGTTTTTTCATTTCGATGAAGAGTTTAATTCTTTTCTTTTTTTCATAGTATAGGCATCTTTAAGAAACAACCGTACTTAAGAACGTATTATGTAAAGATTCTTTACCCAAAATCATGTATCAAATCTGAAAAAGAATAAACCAAAAAATGTAGAAAAAAATTACTCAAGGTATCGTCTTTTTAATTGAATGAAATTTTAAAAGCGATGTTCATCATCAATCGATCTCTTATTTATATATAATATCTGTTATGGACATCTATCTATTCGCTCATGCATAGTGACATTGGGTAGAAATAAGTATAAATCCACCACGTGATACTTCCAGCGTCATGGAAGTGTTAATAGAAACATACCATTTTCCCTATAGGACGGTGGTATACTACGTTACTCAGTTCTCGTATATTTATCGAAATCCCCATCATCCTGATGGTTTAATCGGCCATTGCTCTGATAAAATGTTCGTATCGCTTATATGCAAGTGTTTTTAGTAGAACGTTGTCTTACTAAAAGCATTTAGAAACTGTTTCAATCTTTTTAAATATGACATTCGTCATCAAATCGTTTTCAAATCCCCCCGTTTTCCATTTAAATTTTTTTTCAATTCTTCTTTAATTCGTCTTTAATTTTTTTTCTCCTCAATTTTTTTTTTATTCTTCCTCAATTCTGGATCGATTCTTCCAGAGCGCTTTTTCGATTCTTCTTTAATTCTCCTTTACTTCTCCGCCTACTCACCTTAAATTCTTCTTTCATTCTTAATCAATCCTTTTCTGATTCCCTCTCAATTCTCTTTCAATTGTACCTGAACCCATTGCCAGTTCTTTATTTAAAATATTTTCCTACGCTAATGTTTATGGTTTATCTTGAGCGATTAGAAGGATGATAATTTTTGGCTTCACTCAGTTTAGCACTGAGGTGACAATAATAAATAAGCATGAGTTTCCCGATACTTTTTGACCATATGATGGAAACCAATTTCTCTTATGCAAACAAATGATTCTCTCAGCCCAGCTACTCAGTTAGTAGGAAATTAAAAATTCTCAAAGAATTCGCTTGATTCAGAAGATTTCAAATCACTGTCCAATACTTACTAATAGTAGGTTATATGTGGTGTCAAATGCTTATGTTCACATATTTGATTTCTTAAAATATCTCAAATCTTCTTTCTTTCTTAAAATATCGCAAATTTTCATAAAGAGCGAATCTTTCAATTACTTTAGAAATACATTTTTTCAACTCGTGTTAAATATTAAAAATCGCGAAAAAATTCTGCAGTAAAACTTTCACAATTGAGTCAACTTTGTGCGATTGCGTGAATTTAATCTGAAAACTAACAATCAACTGGCTGACGGCAAATTAAAAATAAAAAAAAAAAAAAAAAAGGTATTTTAGATATTCTTATTTTAAATATCCACTAAATAATACCACTTGAGTCCGTGTAAAGGTCATGAAATTAAACTTTTCTAAAGTTATATCGAGCAGTAAAACTACAATATAACGTATTTTACATTAATATTCATGTACATATACATGTATACATTTGTGTTTACGAATATGCACTTTCGCATGCAACTGAAGTGTTTAACAAATTTGTATATA
>KK502403.1:130460-160936 GCA_000688735.1 Glossina austeni
TGTGTGTGTGTGTGTGTGTGTGTATGCGCATATTGTGGGCGTGTAGGATGAATGCCAACTCTAACAAAAATACATTTTGAATATGCTTAGGGCTACGCGTCATATTATAACAGCTCGAGAATACAATGAATGAAACGAGTTCGTTGATAGGTTAGTTAGGTGTTTTAAATACATCTGCACAAGTTAAGGTTACGAAAGCATCATTTACGGTAACAGTTTCCTATCTATAACCCTCTGCTTATAAAGAAATAGATATATATATATATATTCGGGTATATATGTATACCCGAAAATTGAATTAGTTTATGACTTAACGCTTTTCTGACTTTTAAAATATCTACCAAGATAAACACTTGCATAGCACTTAGATCCGTAAACATAAGCAGAAAATGTTATAAATGTCTTTCGTTTCAGTTACAAAAGGAATTATTTAATTAGGATCGTTCGCTTGTACATGGTCTAGCATGTCCTCACACAAACACCCTCACATACACATCCTAAACTACTTAAATGCAAAGGTATTTTATTAAAATTACATACTCTCTGAGAATATGAATCAGTTTAAATGAACTTTGTGTGTTTTTTAATATTCTTTAATAATCGTTCATAGAGCAAAACTAACAGCCGTACTTCAAGCAAAATCATATAAAATCAAAAGGCAGTTAGAAGCAAATATCAAATTGATTTTGTGAGTTTTTTGTATTCGCACATATACAGATTACACAACAATGAAGATACGTAGAATTAAAATTAATGAGAGAGAGAGAGAGAGAGAGAGAGAGAGAGAGAGAGAGAGAGAGAGAGAGAGAGAGAGATACCTGTTATTATACTGATCGATTCAAAATCACTTTCCGCTTAACTGACCATCCCTCCATCTGTCCGTCTACCCGTTTTGTTGTCTTGCGTTCGACCTGTAGATCGCAATTTTCAAAATATTTTGATGCAATTCGGTACACCGCCGTATTATGGCCCAAAGTCAAACGGTAGTCAAAATGTTTCGAATCGTAAGACTTTTTCGACTACATCCCATATAACGCTTTGTGTTAAAAAGTTGTTATATGAATAACTGTAGGCTGGTGAAGGGTATTTAATAATGGGCCGGGACCAAGTGTCGTGCTTTTGTTTGCCACACTTTTAATCAATTTCAACTATATTACCTTACAAAAGATTGTTGTTGAGGAACAAAAGTGATCTGTTTCCCCTTGAAGTTTCACTTTCCAAGCAATATTTCAAATTTAAGACAATGCTATCGAATATTATTAAGGATATGGAGTTGAATAAAAACAAAAATAAAGTCCCAGCACTTTGCTATTCGGATAGCATCCACCATGTTTTTTTTTTGTTTTTTTTTTTATGACATTTCAATTCATTGTTGGCATAAATTAACAAAAATATTGTATTGTAATACTCTGCTCTGGGATATCAAATTTGATGAACAGTCTCAAGTACAATGGCAAGAAATGAAAAGAATGCCAGTGATAAGCTCTTATGACTAATCAATAGTCACAATGCCAAAAAAGGGCTGTAAGAAAAAGATTAAAACTAGACGTCATTGCAACTATCAAAAAAAAAAGAAGATTTTTTTTTTTCATAAATTATGATTATTTCTAAAAAACAAAAAACTATTTATTTCCTGCAAAATATTTTGTTACCTTTAAATTCAATTCCTTTTAATGGAAACACGGCAACGCCAGCGTTTCATTTGATCATTTGTACACGTTTTGTAGTTCGATTAAATAATGCCCGCCAAACGTATTTAGCATCTTTCTTTTTATTTTCTTGGGACGGCAAGACGACTTTCTTCACAAAAAAGATATAGCTGCCCAAGCAGAAGAAGAAGAAGAAGTTATATTAAAGGAATATCGCATTGATTCATTTTTTATTACAACTGATAATGCATTCCGCTGCGAGCGTTTCGTAATAACATTTCTCACAGTGGACAACATCGCGATGACGCTCGTCTTTAATTCGTAGAGCGTTCAATTCCATCCTCTTTTAATGTATCAAAACCACTAAGTCATCAGCATTTAAAACGTTTATCAATTCTTCCTTTAATACTTGACATGATTTTTATTCGATACCATTGATACAATTGACCTTTAAAATCTCTTCGGCTGCTTCGAGACACTTTAGCGTTAATTTTAAAATCATTGTTCTTCTAACTATCACAAACAGATATATCCCTACATACTACTTCTGATAAGGTATGACACCCGCGAGTTTTCTTTAGAATTTTTGGCGTTTTTTTTCATGATATAACGCTTCCGCTAAATGTTGTTGCGATATGACTTAAGATATAACAAATTTTGATGTATTTTAAAGCGCTTTCTAAGCGTTTTTATAGCCTACGCTACTTGTGGCACACGGCGCACTAAGTTTGTGCATATGTATGTGACATCCAGGACCAGCTAAGAATGATCAATCTTTCATTTCATGTCTATCCGTCCATCCATATGTCTGTTTGATATCTTTCCATGTATCCTTGTATCCTTCAATCTATAGATAGCAATTTTTCATATTTTTTGACCTAACTTGGCACACTTATACTTTTTTTTTTTGGTTCAAAGACGGACACTGTTGCAAACGAATTTGATTGAAATACTTTTATAACCAATCCCCATATAAAGTTTTATTTCGAAATATCGTTATATGAATAAGTGGAGGGTGACGCAGGGTATTTAATGGTGTTTTTATATTATGCCAACTATTATGTTAGAGTAAACTGAACAAACACAAAGTTATAGAAAAATTTATTTCATTATTACTATTTGCTTTACATTGAGTTTTAATTATTGAAAACATTAGTTCTTTTCTCAATTATCAAAAACAACAAATCGATACAATTTTTTTTTTTAAATCAATTTTTCCAAAACGAAAGCTTATCTCGTCAAAGAACATGTCTTTCAAAATAAATAATCGTACTGTGGAGATGGTTAAGATCGCGTTGGTCAATTCTAATGCTTTAACTTATCAAAAAAAAAAAAAAAAATCTTTAAATTAATGCATTCTTTCTTAACGTTATGAACTAATTGCCATCTGTTTTTTCTTTTTTTTTTAATAAACTAAACACTATGGATTTGAATAAAATCACTTTATTATTTCAAATAATAAGATTACGTAGTCAGATTTAATGAAAACCATTAGCAGGGAGTAAAAACGCTATTGAAAAATATGTCAAAATCCTATTTAAGAATTAGCAGACTTAAGAAAAAAAAAAAAAGGAAACGAAAAAAAGCAAATATATAGCAAGACTTGTCAAATCACTCAATGTAATAAATACTGTCTACGTGTTTATATATTGTGTGTGACACAAATCAATATTGTAGTTATCCTTTATTCTCCTTCTTTTTTTTTTTTTTACCACATTTCAAATGCATTGTGTTAGACATTTCATTGACATCCGGTTCTATATATATACATACATATATACATATATATTCATGTAATATCGTTTGTGGCTCTAAACTAATCGCGTACGCATACGTATCTGTGTTTCTATATTCATACGAAAATATATGAAAAAAACTTGCATATATATATACAATATATATATAAATATATATATATATTTATATTATTTTTTTCTCTTCAGAGCCTAGCTGAGTAAACTAAACTTATTCTCTGTCCCTTTCTCTCTTCCTATTTGTTTTTTTTCTTTCCTTCTCTCTCTGTTTATCTCTGTCTCTCTGTCTTCCTTTGCAACAGTTTCTATACATCTCTTTATCATGCTATCCCGGTTTGCCAGCCCCTATCTAAAGTGCAGTCGGTCGGTAGATATAAAAATGTTTGCGTTTTTTGCAACTTTTGTTCCAATATTGTCACTAACAATTTTTTCTTTATTTCTCTTTAGCCAGGAAGCCACAAAAATGTTGAGTTTTTTTTTTTTTTTTTACCATTAACTTGTTATATATATCCTTGCACTAAACTACGTAATCGTGGTCGCACATACACTTACAGAAATATTTTATTTGTTTTATTTTTGCTATTATTTGAAAATCGAAGGGAAGTTCATGATTATTTTTTTTCTTTTCGCTTTACTTCTTCCATTCATTCAATCATTCATTCATTCATTCATTTATTCATTCATTCATTTGTGTTTATTCATTTATTTTTTTTTTTTTTTTTTTTTTTTTGCCTTCAATTTTGTCCTTACATATTATTACTATTATTGACGAGCACTCGATATTTGTTTTATGTTTATTAATAGCATTCTTTTGTAGGGAACATGTAGTGGTATGCGGATTTTTAAGTGTACAGTTTTTAAATGGCAAACGGATTATGTTTATGCATGTGTAAATGTATGTGTGCATGTGTATCTTTTTATGCACATTATTTTTTTATGTGTGTTTGTAAATCGAGCAAACGAACCTATACTCCTCGCCTTAAGGAGGAGAATTTTCGATAACTATTAGCTTCTGAATCACCCACATACGGGATAGTAATGCGGCTTTGATTAATATTTAGGACAATATTTCGAAATAACGTTAGCTAAAGTTATTGGTAATTATATCTGAGATATATCTGAGATTTCAGTTATATTTTCCTTACTTTTTGTTCATTGGGAGGACGACTTCAACAATGCGAAGGTTAACAAAGGCAAGAACTCTACGAGTTTCAAAGTGAATAAATTATAGATAAATTGCATAACAATTCTTAGGGAACGCTTTGCTCTGATCACAAAAATGCTATTAATTGATCTGAAGGGTCAACCAATTTTCTCATTCATATAATTGATAAACTTTTTAAAATGCATACACAATAAGAATAATATCAATAGCAACTTACCTCCAATATAAGTGCATACCACGAATCTGCAAAAAAGAAAAGATAAGACACAATTTATTATGAACGCACTTCATACAAATCTAAGCTAAGGTTGTTAAGGTTGAGGGTATTAAAAGCTGAGTTTCAAGTCAGTCAAATATTGTTTTACTTTTCTTTTCGGGGTATCACGCAACCCTCAACCGGCATCTACTCCACTTTTAAACATACTTTCGTTTTTTTTTTTTTTTTTTTCAATTAAAACAAACGTAATTTTTCTTTTGTAAAAAAATAATTGCAAATGTGTTTCAATCTTATTTAAGGACTTCTATACCAGGACTTATAAGCTGAACTAACGAACATGCGAAATGTGAATACAAATTAATTTCAATTACTTCATTAAATGCATTTTTTCCTTTTTTCATTTTCATAATTCGATAAAATTTATTTCAAACTTAATCTCAATCCTAATCTCAGACCTTATCAGATTAAGGCTTCTATGTCAAAAGGGCTAGCCTTTTAGTATGGCGATCAATGCAGAATTATTTTGGGTGCTGCATACATCCGAACTACGTTAATACGTCCTTGTATCACAAGTGGTGTAGGGTCTAATTAGCTGCTGATACCATCCATTAATGTGATTGTTCTTAACAGTGCTGCATGCTATCAGCAGAGTTAAGTATACAAGAACAGGAAAAGACACCAAATGATGAATCATTCGCAAAAACACTCTTTCCTCTTTCCTCTTTTATACGTAACTTTTATACGTAACTCGACGGCCGTCGTGTGCCTTTTCGTAGCGTTCTTTTATAATCACTCTGCGATAAGGATTGCAATAAATTGATTATGCTGTCTGTAAGCTCAATACACATGTATGTGTAGATGCGCAGAAATATGGATAAATTTTAGTCTATTTACTACGCGTATGGGTTTAGGGTCATAGTTACTGTAGATGCATTTTGGTGGTCATGATCGTGTTTCGTGTATTTCTTTGATGTCGTTCACGATGACGACGAGACGAGAGGGAATGAAGGGAATGAACAGTCAAAAACTTTTATATACATAAAGTTCGCTAACGAACGCATCATTTTATGCGTTACACGTATGCATTTAAAGTGCTTTTGCAGGTGCATAGATAGAAAAAGGAATAAAAAATTCGGTTTTATGTGTTCTTCGCGACGATTGTGCGACTGTAGTGAGGCCGAGGTTTATCTACAGGCATGCAATGCAAAATGATTTAACAAATAATACGCCTGATATATTATATAGTCTAGCTAGTGATTATTCAAAATTTGACGAATGTATAGTTTTTTTTTTTTTTTTTTTTTTTTTTTTTTTTTTTTTTTTTTTTTTTTTTTTTTTTTTTTTTTTTTTTTTTTTTTTTTTCTTTTTATGGAACCGTATGTAGACAAACTATTTATTTTCTGAGTTTATATGTTTTCCTCATTAAAATTAATGAAATGTCTGTGTATTTTCAACTTTTTATATTAGAGATATAAAGGCACAATAGTATAGACTGAAATAAACAAATTACAAAGCGATACACCCACATATATACTATATCTACACATATACATATATATATATATATATATATATATATATGCATTTACACCATATACGAAGCTTTGAGAAAAGGATCACACACTTAAGATAAAATATAAATAAACAAATAGAAGAACACAGTTTCTGAATTATATTCATACAGTGTATAGTATGTATGTAGTGAAATTTAACTGAATTTTAATTATAAATGAAGAAAAANAGAAGAACACAGTTTCTGAATTATATTCATACAGTGTATAGTATGTATGTAGTGAAATTTAACTGAATTTTAATTATAAATGAAGAAAAAAAAAACAAAAAAAAAAAAAAAACAAAACATATAATATAAAAATAAAGGACTGTAGACTTTTAAAAAGTGTTTTCATGTTACTTGATCCTAAGACAAGTTGCAATGAAAGGATTCCATTGATATCAAAAGAAACTAAAGGAATTAAATGTGGAGAAAATTGCAAAAAACTACTTTATTTTTCTAATCAAATTGCAAGAATGTCTTCATTTTCTATTGCAAGGAAGACCCTGAGGACAGTCGAAGAAACATAGTAGTAGTAGTAGTAGTAGTAGTAGTGGTAATACAAGCAGATCAAACAAGCAAGCGACTCTATCTACTGCGTATTAGAGTGGCGTCTATAAAGTGCGTAGTGTCATGTTTCCATTACCTGCTCCTAAACTAAATGCATTCCAGTTGTTGAATTTATTATCTCTCATTATATCTCACACCGTTTGCGGTACAAGGGTATATTAACTTTATGCAAATTTGTGCAATAGCCGAAAGGACTCGCCGTTTAGCATGCCGATCGAGGCTGAATCACTTTCCGATTTATTCCATTTAAGTTTGCCTGTCCGTCTGTCTGCCTCTCCATCATGTTTTTCTGTGCTCAATCTACAGACAGACAGCAATTTTTGAGAAATTTTGCTAAAATTTCTGGTACAACGACAGGTTTTGGCGTGAGGGCAAACGCTATTGAATATGGTTCGGATCGAACCACCCTTTTCAACCACATTCTATACGACACCTACTTAATTGCATTAAGCAAATTGGTGTAGGGTTGAGCCGATATATGTATAGTGCTATATAGGTTTCGACCTTTTTCGTTGCCGTAAAAACAACTGAAAGAAATTAAATACAAATTTTATGAAATTGACACAGTACTCACTTATGTACATTGCAGGCAAACGAACAGACAGACCTCATTTTATGCGGATACATTTTCTTCCTTAAATTTGCATTTCGTCGAGGTGTCGAAATTATTGCCTCGGAAAGCAATCAAATTCCACTAAATGAAGAAGACGATATGCACACTAACTGAGTGTTGACTTGTTTCCAAAAATGTTAATTGTTAAATAAGACATCCGGGCGATGGGACTCTTACAGAGGTCTCGCTGGGATCTATCGCAAAAGATTTTCTTGTCTTTATAGTTGCATTGCTAGAAAATACAGAAGTGCTAGCTGAGGCCGAGAATATGACAGTATGAGACCTGTCAAGATCTAATGCCGGAAAATCTACGATAGAATGGATGTCATCATCGACATCCAAGTTGTAGGTAACTGCAACGTTTCTTAGGTTTCTACGCTAATAAGCAAATTTGTGGAAGAGAAGAAGTGATGACAGATTGTGAGGATAGCATTGCATGGTTCACCATTCCCCGTCATCAGAGGCGTGCTCATCCAGTTTACCATCGAGAGAGGTAAAGTTTTGTTGCTGTCTAAATATTGGATCAGCCATTCAAAAAATGTCTCCATATACGTGTAGTCCCGGCGATGATTAAGAAGGCTTATAAGAACAGTAGCGATAACAAAGGCGTATAGCACTTGCGTGCGTTCGCGTTGTAAATGGAAACATCTGGAACGACGGACACAGCAAAGTTACTGTGGCCGTCGTAGGTAACTCAGCAAGTAAAAATCCAGAAAAATTTGTCAGGTAAGATATTGCTCGCATTAGATCTCTTCTAGTAAAGACGATCGATTGCTGTCAACTTCATATTGCTTTGGATTTTTTGCTAAGTCATAAGAGCACTTGTGCGAATGAGGTTCTCAATGCTCTATCACTGCTTTCCGATTAAGATGCCAGTTAAATAACATTTTAATAACATTTTTATCTTTATCATCCGTTAATGGATTTGATTAAAATAGTTATGAGTAAAAATTGTTAAAGCATTTAAAGTAAGCCGTTATGTGATTTTACTTAATAATGAGCCAACAGACGACAAAAGTTTTTAAACTGCTTTTTTAGGCAAATTAAATGAAATCAATTTGCCCAAAAAAGAGAAAGCGCTCCTCATGACAAACACTCCGTTATTCTATTTAACAAATTTGTATGCGTTAACCTAATTTTTAAAGGAAGTAAGAAGAACAACTTAAACGTTTCAGTGTTTCAGTGTTTCAATGTTTCAACTAACGCTACAGATTTATGCTCATATAAAACGCTGTTACTCTATTCAGAAAATTTAGTTGAAATTTTTGGAAAGATGGATTTTTCGACAGCAATGGTTTTTTACTGTTTTTTTTTTGTGTTTTAATCCGATAAGAAAAGAAAACAAGAAAATTAGGCTTTGAAAAAGCGGTATTGGCCCCGAAAATGAAGTTGGAGGAGGATGTTCTTCATGTCTATGATAATCTAATTTTTTAGTAGAAAAATCGGAACAAACGATGCCTTGAATGTGTTGTCATTAGTAACACATGTGAGTGCAGTTCATTGCCGTAATGGTTTCTTATAAATTTCAGGCTTTGTAAGTATTGTGGGAGCTGGGCACGTCTTGGAAGATCTATGTTCACTGAAAGGGAAAGACTTTCTTACGAAATGAAAAAAAAATATTATTGTGAAACAGATATTAAATTTTCTTTCCGATTGAATACACACACACACACACACACACACACACATACATATATATATATATATATATAATATGTATAAATCTGTATATTAAAAGAGAAACGAATATTTGGCTTCAGTGAAAGTCAAAGAAAACCGTAGAGTAGTAGACTAGTAGCACACATTGTTATCGAAAGTCGCATTGTTTCCTCCGTTGCTCTGAACGAAAACTAGATGGAAGCCATAACTAAGAAATGAAATCGCAGTTAAGCAGAAGAGAAAATAAATCCACACACATATACACATAGTGCATAAAATATGAAATATTTAATTTAAACTTGTTTTAAGTAGTTTTAGCGCTTCATATATGACGTATGTAGGTGAAAAATTATATTAATTGGTGTGTTTGTTAGAAGAGGATCATTGTTTGTGGGCAGCGATTTAAAGCATGGGGAGATGTACTGGTGGCCCTAAAGATTGAATTCCTATCTCTCTCTCTCTCTCTCTCTCTCTCTATCTATCTCTTTCTCTCTCTCTCTCTCTATCTCTCTCTCTCTCTCTCTGGTGTGCAGAAACTAGACACAATGCATAGACATATTCTTCTTTTTGTCTGTTATTATTTCCATCATTTCATAAACTCTTTCTGGCCATGACAAGAACGATCAAGGCCCTCGTCTATATTCTTAACCATTTCGATGCCTATAACAGAAAAAATTTTGATGTAAACAAAAACCGTAAAATTTCAAAATCACGTAAAAAGATACCTTATTGTATTATATAAGTATATATATGCTTATATATATATATACATATATATATATAATATATATATGATGTATATATGTATACTTATAGGCGCATATATATAAATATATATATAATGCATATATACTTTTGTTTTATTTAATTCACGTTACCGTCATAAGGTTAAGTACAGGTAAGTAAACACTTGACAACTACCTACTCACATATAATGAGGCGGCTTTTCCTATCTTGTCGTTGTTAAAACAATGGCGCAAATACTTTATGATGTAATTTGTAAACGAGTCATACATTTTCAGCTCCAAGCGAAAAAACTTAATCTTAGTAGTGTGTAGTTTATGCATATATATATGCACGTTCTACATATCTACGTCAAAGAAACACAAAACACAAAAATAAAGTAAAAATAAAATTACAAAAAAAAAAACAAAAAAGGGAAAATCTAAAAAAGGGTTTTAACAAATAGACGTTTTAAGCATATTTAAGCTTAACTAATTTATACATTAAAGTTTCGTACACATATACTATATATATATGCATGTGCATAGGTATGGATAGCATTTAGCGCTAGCACTAGCACTAGGCCGCCTTTTTAATTATATTATAATGTATGAAACATGAACTTTTTAGTTAAACATGACTTTCAGTAAAATTGCTTCTTTTAATATTTCCTCGAATGTTTAAACATTTAAGTTAATCGCTTACTTTGTTATATTGAAGGTGTTTAAAAAGCAATGTTTCACGCCCACATTTTAATTAAAGTCTAAATATAAAATATCAAACTATCAAACTATTATAGTTTAAAGAAAACAACCATGTAGCCAGTAATCCAGTAATCAAGTGGAATTTAGTGCCGCATTAAAAGAATGCGTTAATAATGCGTTAATACTTGAATTTTTGATTCGAAAGATGTCGTGCATCCTTAGTTAGTTTCAGGTAGTTTATTAGAAATTGTCTGAGTCAAGTGTTCGTGTAATTGCGTTTTTTCTTTTTCTTTTTTTTTTTGTCTGATAAGGAGCAATATTGCGCGTTGAAGGCAACCGATGTGGAAAGGAGAGATGAAGAAATTTCATGGTACTTCATGAACCTAGGAATCTGCATACAGGCATGGGGAAGCGACCTCTACTCCCCCTATTTCAATGCCGCCGGAAATTGGTCGCAAACGTAGCAATTCGCTGTAAGGCGTGACAGAGAAACGGTCTTGATTTCTTTTTTTAATAGGAGAATTGGAAATTGGACAAAGCCGTAATTTGGAAACTTCATGTAGAGATCTAATCGAAAACGCAACCACACTCCTTTTCGCATCTGAACGTCCCTTTGGTAAACTATGGAAAGCGTATAAATCGCAAAAATGATACCCTTGGCTTATACGGCCATAATTCTTCTTATGCTAACCTATGCCGATCGGGCTTGTTGCTCCAAGATTAATTCAGTTCCTCGTATGCGTTGCTGTGTTTGTCGGTATGAGTTCTTCTTGCTTAGATGCTTTAGGAATACTTGTCCATTGTGGAATATCCACAAACTAAAACCGAGAAATCGGAAGGATCGTGTGGTAGCATCCAAAAATCAATCGATTGTTCAAACACCGAATAATTGGGTTATAAAACAGATGCTATCCCGATTTCTGCGAAGAGGCCACATCGCAGAAACCTTATTGAAATGGCTCAGTTGTAGAACCCGAGTTATTAATATAAAAATGGGACACTGACGATGACGATGATGACATCTTGGTTGGCATATTAGGTTCGCGATTTCAACAGCCCTTATCGCTCAAAATGTACTCCCTCTGAGCTGGAACAATGTCGATCCCTGACCATTTGGGTAACGAATGTAATGAAAGGGTGGCAGTTTACAGTTTACAGTGGAGCTAACAGGGCAAGGATCGAGAACTATTCTGTAACGTGCCAAGGAGCCTTACTTAAAAACAGGTATTGCATTAGGCCCAGAAATTCTGATTTGATTTAGCTATGTGTGTCAGTCGGTCTGTCTTTGTCGTAGGTGTTGTTGGCACTCTCCTGGCATCAACTTCTAAATTGGTAGAAACATTGGAAGTCTCTGCACGCAGGTTGGTATTACAAATGGGTCAAATTGGTCACAGCAAACGCACGCAATGGTGTCTAAACTGAACGCAACTCAGTTTATTTTTACACAAACTTTTGGATTTTTGCTCGTTACTCGGAAATTATTAAACTTAGAACCCTGAAATTTTCCACATTTGCTTTCCGAAACAGTCTACTTTTTAGGTCTGAAAATTAAACCAATCGGCCATGCCCACACAAAATTACAAGTGCATAAATATTGTTTTTTTCTCCTTGTTGAGATTTTGTGTTCATTTATCATAAGGTAAAGAAGAGAGAATGTTTAAAACTATTTCGTACACTCCTCAAATCAAGACATGTTATCTGCCTACCAATGGGTCAATTTTGAAGACACCGCGATTGCTTCTTTCTTAATAATATCAGCGATATGGGTATCAAATAAAAGAAGTTGGGGAGTAGAATGCGAAAAATATAGTGGTGAGTATGCGAGATTCGGCCCTAACCGAACATAACTTTCTTACTTGTTTCAGCTTGTTTCGGCTTCAGTTTTTATCATTTTTGAAAAACATATTTACCGCTTATGTCAAGCAATGCGAGTAAATAATGCAACTTCCGAGGTCCACGTCGTGCTCTTTCGCGCAAATTCGGTTTATGGCACGCACGACTATCGAAAGAAAATATACTCAGCGGAATGAGTTAATAAACGCACACAAAAAAAAAAAAAAAAACAAAAACGCCAAATAGTTGTTTACTTAGTAACTACGATGGAAGAGCTTTTAAAATTTTCTTTTCTTGTAGATAAAATGTTTACGAGCTCACTAAATTGAGGATGTATGTCGTGAGTTCATATCTTCACTTTGCAATTGCACTTCACGAAATCTACTAAACTATAATATAATAGAAATGCAGAAATGTTTCTTCAGCTTTGCACTCTTGATATCCTATTAAATATATTTTATTAACAGTTTCTTCTTTAATTTTTATTTTGCTTTTCGTCTTCTTCTTCTTCTTCTTCTTCTGTTTCTTCTTTGTTTTGTAATATTCTGGCAAAAATGTTATCTTTGTTTCAGCGTAGGTCTGTTTAGCTTAACCTTCAAGCACGAAATGCTCCCAAAGTAAATTTCATCAAGTTAGAAAACATCATTAATTTTAAGTTGTCGCTTATTATTTTGAAGTGCAGAGAGTGCTCGCGTAGACGGTCATTTAATTATATAGATTATATGTAATTGAATAAACATCTTTGCTTCAGGACACTCTTACTATTATTTCTGAATTTCTCTCTTTTCTCCTTTTTAATAAAGTCTTTATATAAAAATATTTAGTATCTACGTCAACGCTTGATTTGCATGTTATTAAAATTATAATCACAACTGACGTCAAAGAGGATAATAAAGTGCAACTGCATAATGGTAACACAATGCAAATTTCCTGTAGGCGTTAGGGCTGCTAAATGATTGATATATGATTTTGGGACAACAGTACAGAATTTCGACGTCGATAACGAAATCAAACATAAGCGCATGTATTTATATATAAAGTACGCCGAAAGTCTAACATCTCAGGTCTTTATTTGTTTTTTTTTTTTTTTTTCGAAAAGCTTCACTTTTCCACTTCAAGACAAATCAAGACAAGTGAAAAGCTCATAGTGGGCCAGGGCTCATTATTGGACAGCCTATGCCCCTTCGTTTAATACAATTATTGAAATGATGATTTTGTAAAATGTGATCAAAGAATTGATCCGTTCCGAAATATTTTCATTACCGTTCGTTCTTGATTCAATGCCCGTTGCTGTACCAAGACGAAACCAAAAATACAAGACAAGCACATAGGCAAACAATAATAACAAAGAGGTAAACCTAGGTCAAGTCCTCTCGAGTGTTGTATACAATCGCATAAACCCAGTGGTGTAGTGTATAAAAAAAAAAAAAAAAACAATTTCAATCTTCTTGAAAAAACAAAAGATTTAATGAAATAAAATTTTATTTTTAAGATCCTTTTTAAAGCTAAATTATCATATTATGCATGTAGAGGTAATATTCTTGCATGATTGAATCGTGTTAGACGGCAATAAATCGTTGGTAGTAGTTCGCGGCGAGTATTATGTGTTAGGTGTTAGAGCTATAGCTAAAGAGTTCTTTGCACACGATAACCGAACTTATAATTTTTATGGTCCACAGCTACGTAATCCACATCCCACAAATTCAGAAAACTCAATCTTGTTACTTGCACGTAAAAAAAAATATATGATTGCGTTAGATACCGGATTATCTACCATCTGCTCGAAAGGGCGATGGTATTAAATGATGCGAGACGGAACTAAAACAATTACAGCAAGACGTTTGAAAACCCGATATACAACTTCGTAATGAGCGATATAACTTGGATAGATTCTTTCGATTTGAGAAAAAAAAATCGCATGGGATGCCGCTGGTGTTCAAAAATCAAAAGCTATTCCAAGAAAGATGAAGCGTGCGTGCACAACACAAGTATGTGTTTCCTAGTACCCATAAGACAGACACGTCGCCTCCGATATTCCTGAAGACAATAAGACGGATAACTTTGAATGGTATACCCTAACACGTTTGGCAATTTTCGTCAGGAACACAAAAACAAAAAAAGAAAACATTCACTTCGACAATATAATACAAATACGCAAATGCATGTCCACCTCTGCGATGCGTAAGGAGGAGGCATTGAAAGACAAAATTAAATAAAAAAGGAAAAATAAAAATAAAGCAAAAATAATAAAAAGCAAGTAAGAAAATAATATTCGGCGGTCACTGAATCTCGCATACCCCTCACTGGGCCTTTTGCATTCTTCTGTCCAAAGCTCTTTTATTTCATACCCATATCGCTGGTAGTATTAAGAAAAAAGTAATCACGACGTCCATCATATTCGTTCCATAATTGACCCATTTTTAGGCAGATAATAATAATTTAATCATAAACTTTATAATTTCTGGGTAACGAGCAAAAATCCCCCTATATTTGTTAAGAAAAAGAGAGTTGCGTTCAGTTTATGCTCTATTGCGGGCTTCTGTTCTGACCAAGTTGGCCCATTTTCAATAGTAATCTGCGTGCAAAAGCTTTCAATGTTTCTACCAAATTTTAAGTTGATGTCTTCATTTTTGTGACCAGGAGAGTGCCAATAATAAATACCGCGCAGACGCACAGACGGACAGATATGATTTAATGAACTCCGAATTTTAGGCCAATCAGGCATGTAAACACTTTATAGGGTCTCTGAAGCTTGCCTCATTTACGGTGAGCGGTGATCACGTAAGAGCTTTTATTATACCCTACACTACGTGTAGTACAAGGGCCTGTTAGGTTTGTGTGTATGTATGTAGCATCGACAAGGACTTGAGATAAACTCATTTTTTTTAAAATACCGATCGATTTAAAAGGGCCTTCTGAGTCGATCTAACCATGTCCGTATGTCTCGTTTTCTTATGTTCAATCTATAGGTCGCAATTTTTGAGATATTGAGAAAAAGTCGTTACTTGAATAGCTATAAATGGTGCAGGGTATTTAATGGTGGGCCGTGGCTTGCGATAATTTTTATTTTCGCTGTTGATTCACGGCGATAAATGGAAAAAATTCAAATGGACTTAGATCGCATGGTTTTAGTGGTCAGCTTACTACTAAAGAATTTTTTTGGAATTGCACGGTCATTGGATGTCATTGGATGCCAACAAATTGATTGCGTCACAAAATGAAAATCCAAGTCGAAATTATCTAATTTATCCCGCAAAAAAACATCAATTATATTTCTGTAGCGTTCTTTGTTGACGGCAACTGCGATACGATGTTTAAGCCGCACTTTGGTTTGTAGCAACGATATTTTCAACAGTATATTTACGTCTGTGACGGATTGGGTTCTTAACCTAACATAACAAACGCTACCAATTGACTCGAAGTTTTTAATTATCATTACGAATAGTCAGCTTTGCAGGTTGTTTGTGTTGACCATAAATTTGCTTATTTAGTCGCGAAACACGTAATAAATTTTACCCTTCGGTAACTGCATATCTTTCCATCGTAATCTGACAAACAATACTGAGAATAAATGTCATTATTGGTGGGAGTGTGACGAAAATATCGACTGTATGATGTTTAAAAAGTTAAAGCTCCAATAAACTTGATATTTGACTTCAAATATAATTTAAGCATATAATGTATTTAGGATTAGATTATACCCGCAACTTGGCAGCATTTTACAAATAATTGTTATAAAGTGGCTTACAATAATTCTACTTCACTTATTTTCGTCACAAAACATTAAAGAGAAAACGTTAATATGGAAGGGGATTAAAAAAAAATGGGCCCTAGTTTGCAACAAGTTTTGTGGAGTTTTTTAAAAGATGGCGCGTTTTATTGCCTGGATTCGAACAAATGGTTAGATGTTATACGTTTGAATTATGTGCAAGAGAGATGGAGAGAGAATATAGAAAACATCATTAAAACATTTGACAAATTTCGATCTACAGATTGCGAAAGACGCATCATCGACGCACCATCGACGCATAGACAGACATGCTGAAATCAATTCAGATATGATTGTAAATTGATTAGTAGAATAAAAAGTGTCTCTGTCTTCAGTTACAAACACACTTTATATAACCTTACAATCAGTAATGTAAGGCATACATATTATACCGGTCTTGGGGGATAAATCTGTCAATAGAGCTTAGTTTAGGAGATTTTATTGCAACTGAATGATATATCGTTCCACTTGAATTTTTCGATTTTAAACTGACGGCAGTAGTAAGAAAAATATTGAAAAACGAAGTCGGTTTTTTTCTGTTCCTACAATTAAGACGATAGTGATGATGAACATACGCTTAAATCGATTGCTTTGTTGCCATCGGTCAGGAGTCTATACATAGTAGTTTAACACAGTACGTACGTTCTCCACTATGTACTTCTGTATGTTACAAATATTTCGTAAATCTGTAATAGGGGATAGGCTAGGAGAAGATTGATTTAAAAAAATGACATTTGTTTTAATGACCTGAAAAAGCTAAACTTCACTCACTTGTATTAATAAATTTGGCTTCTATATGCAATTATTTTTTATTCTTTTATTTTTTCTGTAAAATTGCAAGGCAACCTAGTTCTCGGTTTAGTTTTCCAACGATACTTTGCACTTAAGTGTTTTGAAATTTTTCTCATTTTCTTACAATTTCTGCTGCTAACTGACCGAAAATCGATGAATCCTTTTCAAAGAGAGTGGAAAAGTATAACAATCACTCAATTGTCTTAAGTTTATTTTTTACATTTCGATTCTTGTTTTCCGATTTTAAATTTCATTTCAAAATAATAAATACAACCATATGCATGTTTGCATATGTTATCCATGTTGAAAAAGAACAAGAATTTTATTTAACTTATTTATTAATTGACATAATTTCTTTTCTTTTGATCTCGAGCTTATTTATTTATTTATTTATTTATATTTATTTTTTTTGAAAGTAAATTTTAATGTTATTATAATTAAGAAAAAAAAAAAAGGAAAACTTTAGAATAAATTTTATGTAGTTTGAAACCTCTCCCCCGTCTACCCATATAGATGCAGGTTCTTGGAACAAAATATAAGTGAATTTATGCTGCACGAGTAGATTGGAACTAAAGTAACTGAGATAACAAAGAACATAAAATCTAATTGCGTGTATATGTGCGTACGTGTGTGTGTGTGTGTGTGTTCTAATATTATCAAAACGTGTCTATCTGCAGACTTGCGTATCTCTACATTATTAAAGTCCAAGCTGCAAGTCATGTCAATTTCGTTGTTGCACTTGCAATAGGAAGCGAAAAACTTAAGGTAGGTAAAGAAAATTTCGGCTTTTCCCCTCGTTTCTCAAACTTATTGGCGTAAACGCGTAGGTGAAATGAAATCTTTTGCAAGTAAAAACATTTTAACATATAGAGAGACTGCGGCATAAAAATGATTAAAACCACTTCACTTCACTTCACTTCACTTCATATAAACGAAAGGTTAGAGTTACTGGCAGAAGGGCATTGAGAATTCGTCTGAAGGCTCATAAACAATTTTTCTTCCTTTTTCTGTTTTACTGAATTTCATGTACAGATGTATAGATGTATAGAAGTGAGTGTATTGCGTATTGTGTATTATACTTGATGTTAAGAGTTTTGAAAAGTTTTCGTGCCTTAATAAAACCCAAAACTGAGAGACAGAGAGGAAGAGAAAGCAAGGGAGTTTTAGAGAAAGTATAATTCATAAAATATGTCGAGAAATATTTGATTGCAAGCATTTAATGGAAAACAAGTGGAGAAAGTTACCGAAGGCTTGCAACGAATCTTTGTTATCTAACACCTTAGATCAAAATCTTTTAAAACCTGAAATTGATTTATTTTAACTATTCGTTTAATTTTACCCGCTATATACCCGTATAATCGAAGCATGTATAGCAGTTAATAAAAATGGAAATACGAACGAAGATTAAGAGCGAATATTTATTGATATTTTAAGAAGATTCCTATTAACAATCGATCCATATAGAGCAAGAGTTGAGAAATCATTAACGAGTGGAGGTTTTTTAGTTAACGGCCGTATATCATTTTAAAAAATTGAAACTTTTTATCTATATGTGTATAGTCAATTATTCGCCAAAAGGGAGTTTGCTTTAAATGTCCTAAACTAACTTAATCTGTTCAATATGTTCTGCGGACTGTCTTATCTATTATAGGCTATAGCCTGTAGGCTCTGATTATCTCAAGATGTTACAAGCAAATTAAAAAAAAAAAAAGTAATAGATTTTAACTTTTGTGTTGAGAAAGTGAATAAAAAAGCGTTTGAAAATTTCTTTCAATTTTATTATTAAATGTAAATTTGAATATTTTGTTGTTGATAATGATTCTCCAGGGGATAATTTTCATACGCAGGCATCCTCACTTCCATATTTTTAAATTTTCTGCATAAAATAAGTAACAATAGGCTCGTTTTCTAGGGAATCTGCCACCTCTGATGTCTTTAGTATGGAAGCCATAGAAAAAACTCTTTATTCATCGAAGATGCATAATCCCTGTATTCCTTTAGGTATCCATATTTACTTTAGGTCATAAATCGTTTTCGAACATAGTTTCCCTCACATTTTTTTGGTTTTGAACAATTTGTTATTATTATGAATATATTGTTAAAGTGCATGCTTACGTACATCAAATCTATGGTATAAACGGCATTGTTGACGTTACAAACCAAATCAAAAAGTTAGTATAACGTTATCGTTTCTTAGTGGTTATGGAAAGGATCTTTAACAAAAATTTTAATGCTTTTCTCTTATACACGCTTTACGGGTTGTTTGAATGTAAGTGCATTCGTACATATAAATATATATTTGAAGCATTATATTAAAACAAAAACAAAATGAAAAGAATTTAAAGTAATGTCTCTGTAAATAGAACAAGAGAATGTCTGGCTTCTATCATGATCTATTTTTTAACTTCTTCATTTATGTTTGCTTTCTTGTCTCTCTCTCTCTCTCTCTTATTCACCAATAACTATTTTATTATATTATTCAATTTTTATCGCAGACAAATAAAAAAAAAATTTTTAACAAATATTTTACAAAAAGTGGGCTTAAGAGGAGCCTTAGATAGATAGATGTTAGCCGGGTAATATGATAATTGCGAGGTCAATCGAATTATATATCGAGATGGAAGATTTTGAATGCCAATGGTATCGCGTAACCATTGAGGAAGAAGAAAAGAAAAACGCGTTGCTGACATTTTTATCTCACAGCAAGCTGATGTAAGTCAGCCGCCAAGACACGAGTTATCAATCTTGGGCTTCTTTCTTTATTGCCATCTATCTTAGGTCAATACATTTCAAACAATCATAGATAGATCTCTCTCTAGTCCTAACTGTCGTAAAGCACGTGTAGGGGGCATTCTTTGAATGATTCACCATGAAAAAGCAAGCAAGATACCGATGCAGATCTATTGCATTTTTTGCCTTCTTCGCTCACTTTTCATTATTGGACTGCTCGGAAAGGATTTATGAATTAATTGAATTTTTAATGATAAGAATTCCGCTTTTAAAAAAAATGAGGGCAAGACGTCATACAATCAGATATCCGTTATGTACGTTATTCTTAAATTTATTATACAATAAAAGATCTTATTATTGATATAAATTTTCTGTTTTTAGTGTGGCGTACTGCACACATTATCCTTATATTCTACACCGGCGTACGAAGAGATCGTTTTGTATATTAGACCACTTCAGAAGTGCAATACCTTGAGGGCATGCAGGCAGAAGAATCGACCTCCATGCTTTTGTAAACATCTTCCTACAACGAGCTCTTCAGAATGCCCAGATATTCCTTTTTTCTTATAGCATCTATGACAACATAAGAAGAAATTTAAGATTTTTATTGTTTGAAAACTTCATATAGTTGCAGAACTGTATCTCCAATGGCATCATAGTGTCAGCGAAAATCTGAAAAATGTTAATGTGCATCTTAGATTGCGAAACAAATCCAATAATCAATTTCTTCAGACCATGAACTTCTAGAGCATAAATTATAAGCAGCATAATCAAATCGTTGACCAGTCTAATTTTGATTTGAATAGACATATAGAGGAATAATCAATGAGTGAAACTTTCACACAGAGAATTTATGTGTGCATCAAAGCGTAATTTATTATCGATAAACATCCGCAGACATTCCAAGCTATTTACAATAATTTAGCCAGAGAATTAAGTTTGAAGTCTAAAGTCTTAAAGCTCTAGCATTTAAGACTATCGGCCTTTCATTGAACTCTCTACCACATTTCAGATTTGAACCCATGATCATTGAGTTGTTAGTAGAGATCCTTTGCTTGTTTAGCCACTAAGACAGATAAAAAAAAAAACAAAAAAAAAATTCTTATAAAATAAAAACTAACCGCAAATTTTCTTTTTAACATTTCTGGAAAACACTTTTACATTTTATATCAAATGTTGACGATTTGTTCAAATAGTTGTCAACAATAGTGAACGTTAAAATATTACTTCACAATATCTTCATAGTCCGACCGCTACATCTAAATACTGTTATCTGGTTAATTAAAACATAATGTTTGCACAACTCTTGTTAAAAAATGTTGCTGTGAATAATGAATTATTAAATTTTTATTCTCTCCGTTTCTTAATAATAGTAACTGCACGCGAAAGCAACTAAACGTTCACATATGTGGCCAGCAGCGTCAAGGGGTTAATAAAATTCAGGAAATTCCGTAGAGACAACAACAACAACAATGAATGAAATTGTGAACTGTGTGCAAAAGTCTACAATGAGAACTCACTAAGATCACGATGTCAAATTCTTTTAGAAAGTCGCACAGACATGTTGCAGACGTTTGCAAGCGGTAGTAGTAAGGACAGCTTTTCCTTTTCATTTTTTAGGTTTATTCATGACGATTCCGTGGTGGTGATGTGGGTTAACAGAACAAAGGGACATGAAAATAAACAATGACAAGAAATATTTCGTAAATGAATTGCATTTCCTTGGATGCTTATTCGCTTGTCGGCGATTTTGTAGTGAATGCCTTAGTTTTTTGCTGTTTTCTGGTCTGCCCATAACATAGTAGGAGAAAACAAGTCCAGTAGTCTAGATAGTTAGATACACTTCGTAGTGAATACACATGACCGGGTCATAACGCAGCTCGCCTGATAAATGTTTCTTTCAACGGTGGCACTACTTTAGTGATACTATTACCCAGGATGATGGCAGGATTTCATTGGGAGAGCAAACAAATCAGAAAGCATAGTTTGACTGCGTGGTGGTGCGTGGCAATAAGATAATTGATACCACTATCTTTCCTATCCATATATCGTCATGTTTCTCATATTTATACCCTACAGCACTTAAAGCATAGTTAAACTACATTCGTGGGTGGTGCCGTCTTAGATAATCCGTCTTATTTCGATTACCGTTTACAAGCGGCGTTGTCTTACCATTTCTGCTATAATAAGGTGGGAAGCAGGGAAAAGTTTCGTCTACATTTCCATGACACGAGGACAAGACGTGGCTGAATAGTGCAATTTAAAGACGCCTTTAACCAAATCCAAATTACAGAACAATTATTGTAAACTATCTTAAGATGCATTTGTCAAAAAACAAAAATTAATTTGTTTCGTTATAAGAGAGTAAATGCGTTTCTGATCGCGGATCAATTAAAGCAAAGTAAAGCAACAGTACGTATGTTCAGTTTTCACATGGTTAGACTTCAGTTTAATAGCGTCTGCTGTACCTCTAAACTTAAATCACCGCTTGTCTGTCAATGTATTCGACTTTTGATTATTTCGAATGTTCATCGTTGTCCAAGCAGGTACTGCCATGTTCCAATTCAGCTATCGGAACTTTTAGTGTAGTAAACAATGGTGTAGGGGTCCCCCAGACAGCGTCAAGCTCGTCTTTGATTGACTTTAAAAATCAAGCCCGATACTGAGTTTTTTCCACTTTTCACATTTAAGAAAAAAAAGAATCCGATTATCGCGTTGCTAATGATATGACAAAAATTTTGATGAATACACAGCAACGCTGGGACAAACATCTTTCCCAGCTTACACGTACAAGGAATTTCATGCTTATGTCGGAAACTTTTCCGTCGACCAATGTAAGTAAAAAATTCTAGGACTATTCTAGGATATGTAACCGTCAGCGTTTTACACCGGATTACAATGTTTTAAGTTGTTGGTCTATAACCAATTAAGACCATCGCGCTGTACTAAAGTCAAAAATGGAAAAAATTAGCTCACTTTGAACCAACACTTAATGGGTAATCTCTGAATAAGTTTATCGCCTAAAATGTATCAGTTAACTTTAAGTTAATCAAAGACATACTCCGTTCATTTGATTGTATTGCTGATGCTTATGTTAACCTACAAACTGGATGCGTGTGCATAGATTTTCAGCAGAATATATTCTTTAGTGAGCTCGATTAACTTCTTAAAGTGGAATTTAAGTTTTTATGCGCTTGACAGATTTGATTCGTTGTTGTCCTTGTTGTTGTTATTGTTGTTTGTAGCAACTGTTTTCAGTTTAGTATGAGAATTTCTGTTGCTTTTAAGCTTATTCATGATGTGTAGCAATTTTTAGTGGCACTTATAGAATGCAAACCTGAGCCATTATGGTGATGAAATGCTCCGAGTAGCTGCAGCAACTGCAGTAGTCAAGCAAGAAATGAAGAATTCGCATAATTTCTCACCAGCGATTAAGTACCTAACGTATGTATGTATATAACTGCATATTTTTGTATGCGATTAAATAAGGATATATAACTAAGAATGCTGTACCGAAACTAACTAAATAAGTAAGTAAGGATAACGTTATTGACTAAGTGTATATGTTAATCATAGTTTAAAAATAACTGTAACGTTACGTACACGTATCTACTAAAAATGCCTGATGTTAAAAGTGTATGAAAGTGAAATTTATTAGATGCCATTATGTAGGCATTATGAGTCTCTTGGTAACGTTAAAATGCAATTAGTCAGCAGAGTGTCTCATCATCACAGACAGAAGATAATAAATGCACTCTACGAGGGAAAATTGCTTACAATTAAAACTTCTTTAATGCTATCAACAGTAGTAGAAGCGATGACAAAACAGAAAAAAAGAAAACAAGTAGATGCGCACACACATGCAAAGACAAAAACACACATATATATATATATATATATATAAGCACATGTATGAATATGTGCATCTATATTTTTTTTTTTATATAGATATAGATATTTATATAAAAGCATCAGATATTTTAGTATTGAAGAAGAAGCAGAAAAGAATGCATTATTCATTTGTACTATTAAACCGAAAAATGTATGCAAGAGTGTGTTCATTTATGGCCCTGACCCTAAAAGCAAGTATGCAGGCATTTAAACATTCATATATATATATATCTATATATATGTATATATATATATTGTGTGTGTGTGTATGTATATAATGTATGTATGTAACTTTCTTACTAACTTATGTGTAGTATACATTTACATACATTTCACACTATGCATATGTATGTACGCCTATCTATATGCGATTGTATGAATGGATGCCATATTTATTCATTTTGAGAAGTTCCAAACTCTTTGTATGTGTAAAAGTTTTTGTCTGCGTTCTTGACAATTTGTGAGCGCAGTGCTCTATCATGTCACACATACAAGTGTCCATACAGTTAGTTATAAAATACATGCACTCGAATTGGTTTTCCTTGTAAGTTATTCTCCCTTGTATTTCTCGCCCCCATTTTGTTACCACATCTTTCCAGTACCCCACGAAAAGAACAGAAATTTTTGTTGTATAAAAAATAGTGCATTTCTGCTGCCAACACAGCAACCAGCAACAGCGTATACTTTCGCTGACTTTCGTACTGAATTAACAAAAGTATAAAAATTTCTATGGGCGCGCGAGCATGGATGCTTGCGTCTATATATAAATATAAATATGTATGTATGTATGTATGTATGTATGTATGTATGTATGTATGTATGTATGTATGTATGTATGCATGAATACATCTATATGCTTACATATATATATATATATATATATGTTTGATTAAGTATTTGGTATTTTATAGCGTGCCCACACTGTTGTCACGATTGCAATCATCTTTATAAGTGTCGTTACTTTTAAGAAAGGCAAGAAAAAGCTCCCAAAATAAAAATTATATATATATATATATGAATATCTGTATATGTTTATGTATACATATATATATATATATATATATATATACACACACACACACACACATATATATATATATATATATATATATATATGCTATATATATACTATATATATACTATATATATATATACATATATATATATATATACTTATGTTTATTATAAAGTGACGCCAAACGAATTTAAACAATGGCTTACGAACGGAAACGAAACAATACATTCTCGCCTTCTGTTGCAGACATAAAGAGGATAAGGCCTAATTTACAATGGAATGTGTGCGGAAAAGAATGGCGTTATGAAAACAAAGATAAGCTCAATTAATTGCTATTATAACATTCGAAAGACTTTCATATCTTATTGTTCCCGATGACTGTGCTTTATAATGGAAGATATGCTTATTCATCCGATTTTTCAGCTTAGTTCTAGAACTTGATTTTCGACATTATATGTAGACGTTTGTAAAAATAGAGCAACTTTTATAAATCCCGTCCTATATAGTTTACAAATAATCTTATGATACTTCTTGACGCTGAAAAGTTCATTATATAAATGTAAGATCTCTTACCCCATCATTAATATAGTAAAACTTATGAATCCACTTCAAGGATAATACAGATATTCTATGCACAATGCTTATGTAATTAACAATAAGTGGATGGATCCATTAATTTGAAAAGAGGGATGAGAAAAATTCGAAAGCACTTTTCCCAAAACATTTTTCATGTCTTAAGAAAGAGCTAAGTGGAGATCAGGCAGATCAACAATCATTGCCGAATTGATTCCATTTATCAGGTGCGTGAGTGAAGTGCTTACGGAAGCGTGATTTTAGGTATCACGATCTAAATCGTAACAGGTCACGTAGAACACCTCATACTTAAAACTAATAGATGTGCAGTACGTTTCACAAACGGTATGGTTGGACTTGAGCTAATACACCGGAAAGGTGACTGAATTTTCCGCAAGGCCTTTACACGCCTTCATAATTCTATTTTACTAAAGGTATATACCCCGCCTCGCAAGGGTAGGCTGCTTAGTCACGAAAACTGATGAAAAATGTTTCATTTCCAAATCGTTCAATATTTTTTTGAAATTTCCATATTTGCATTGCGTTTTTTATTGGTTGACCGATCAAATCAAAATTGAAAGAGATTGCAGTCAAACCCGACTACCGGCCGGTAGGTAAACAATTCTGATATCGTCAGAGAAGATAAGCACTCATTAACGCATAACGAAGGATTTAAGAAAAATTGACTGCATGTGATGCAAACTAAAGAATGTACTCAATCGAGTTTCACTCTATTGGTCTTCATGGTAGCATATGCAGTACAAGCCATTCTTAAAATTGCTGAAAACAAGTACTGAAATGTGGCCAGTTTACCGAACAATGAATTTTGAAATTTACAATTTTGAGATTTTTTGTACAGTTTGTGAAATATTTACAAGTCTTTCGAGACCTAGTCAGTTATATTTATACATTTTGTGAGGGCCGTAGTCGTTAATTTGGTCCACATTTAGTTTTAAGTCATATTTTTACGTATTTAGCGTACGCTAAGCTTATAGACGTAACGTTTGAATATATGGAATGATGTGAAATCGGTACGGTTATCACATTCGAAGTAAGTGAGGTGATGGCCTGCTGTCTAGGACAGCTCGCTTTCGAAATAACATCTATACACTGCCACGAGGCTTAATTGGACAAAACCTAAAGGTTTGTGAGTTAATTTGAAGCGTTAAGTGCCGCCCACCAGATTGCCAATGCTGCACGTGTAAGGACCCATACCAAAAGCGAACTATCAGGTATGAAGGTTTGTGTATAGTTCAAACCCTCCCCTCTGAGCAAGGCGATGCTTATCTGCATTTCCACTTATTTAATGCCTCCCACTGCCATATACCGAAGGGACGCATCAAGTGCTCAAGAAGGCATCCTCCTGGTAAACTGATGGAAAGTATCATCATATTTGCTGGGAGCAATCATATTTTGGGTAGCTCGATCTCTGTGGACTCATAATTATTTTACCCATAATGCCTGTCTTGCACGCTTCCTGGATTGCCATCCATTCCTTCTTTCATTTTAAGCCACAAGGAGCAGACATTAATTCAACATAGTCAACACCTAATCACACTATTGCTTCTCCGATTCCCTCAATAATGCGCAGACCTGTTTATTAAATCTTAAGCCTCCATAGAAGCTGACTTCTTAGTACCGGAGAAGGCTTCTAACACGCTAGATGGCTTCTCCGTCGCGCGAAAGAGATGCTTAAACTGATTCCGAAAATGCTTCGGAACCTACTGGTGCAATAAAAATACCAAATAAGTTAAAAAACCCGGACATCCACGTAGACCTAGTATGCCCCCGTCAGAGTTTACGTACGGGAATTTAAAAATAAAAATTTTCTATGGCTTTTCGCTGATTTTAGACTGCTCTCTACAGCTTATACCGAAGTTATTGTATCGATGGAGTGTTTAATACCTCACGATCATTGCATAGAGATAATGCTCTTAAATCTGTCTTCCACTCGAATATAATAAGAGATTCTCTTATGCACTAAGGATCAGTCATTTCTATTATTTTAGAACGAAACTGCCTTCGATCGCTCGTTATTGGTAAACTTGGTCGGAGTTTTTCCTAGTAACAGAG
Source organism: Glossina austeni (assembly GCA_000688735.1). Classification (NCBI taxonomy): domain Eukaryota; kingdom Metazoa; phylum Arthropoda; class Insecta; order Diptera; family Glossinidae; genus Glossina; species Glossina austeni. The sequence continues at coordinate 157,743 of KK502403.1, forward strand.
TGTGCGATGCCGGTCGATGCTGTGCATTGTTCACCGTCAGTTGGCGAATATGTTAACGCTACGAAATAGTAAACACTAAGCCCACACAATTACACCTTTTAAATATTTGTGGCAGAAGTATAGGAATTGAAGATGATACTCCTTCATCGTCATCACTCATACTCACCAAACTTGGTCCGCACTAACTAACGCTCTTCCGGCAATTTGCGCAGCTTTTGACTAGGAAAACATTTAAACGGGCTTTATGGGAATTTAGTGATTCTCCTCCGCTGGGGTTTTTTACCATTAACCTGAATAATCTGCCATTTAACGCGGCAAAGTGTATGGACGATATGTGTCCACACTTTGATTAATAAAATAAATTATTATTATTGCGTTTTCTTGTACAAATTTCATCGTTTGCGACCTAATATATATTTTTCGTTTTCTTCTATATAATATTTTCATAGCGATTTAATATAAACAAAATTATTTGAGCAAAAATCTTGAATTTGAACCATTTCGCAATAAATAATCGAAAAAGATTAGCCACATATTCTGATATAAAGTGTTTATGGATTTTTTGTACTGGCTGCTATACTCACCAGAACGATGAACGATAGAATATGAAAAAGACGCTCATTCGCATGATTAGTTTATGTAGTTAAGGGCAATAGCTAAGCTTTTCTTATTTTTCATTTATTTACACTGGAGCACACGTTTCGAGCAAATTTGCCCATGAATGTGTTTGTTAAAAATGTAATTATTTGGTAGATGAAAGTATATTTGGCGCCAGTACTTTCTTGTTGACGTCTGTAACAATGACTCATGACAGTTTATCTGTATTAACTAAATGTATACCAATTTTGTTGAAGAATAAAATGAAAGTAAACTTGCGTGATACCGAGGTTTTTATATATATATATATATCCCTAACCCACACAATGTATGGAATGGATTAGCAGTTTTTATAAACGTATGAGTTCTTAGTAAAACATTAAACGTTTTTATTAAAAATAAAAGTTGAATTTGTCTCATCATCATCATTACGCATTAAAAGTAACATCCTCCAAATGATCGTTACAGCAGCAATGTTAGGTAGTTTACCTCGTTGCCTTATGTCGGCAATTGCTGTTCAAATCGTAAATTGTTCATTAATGATTATTTAATGGTATCACATAATATGAAAAATGCATCTTTTACCTTTTTTCATAGCGCGTTTTTATGAGTTTAAAGGAGACATGATTATATACGAGATTGGGTATGTTATTGCGTCTATATATTATATAATGTATATATATATATAATAATAATAAATATAAATATATATAATAAATATAAATATATAATGTATATATATATATATACATTATATATATATATATATATATATATACGTGTATGCCAAAAATAACTAAACACAACTAAAAAAATTATTGTAGGCCACAGCCCACTATCGCCACGGCCCGCTATCACCACGGCCCTCTACACCAATTCGATTAATTCAGTTATTAATATCATGAGTTTTCAAAATAATGCCTTATATGCAAAGTACTTGAACAACTGGTCCGATCTGAACCGTTTTTAAAGGGGTCCGTCCCAGGGCCGAAACATATAAATTTCCCCAATTTCATAGAAATATCAAAAATTACGAACCGTGGGTTGAACCCAAGAATACAAATAGATGGACAGATGGACATACAGAATTATTGTTTGAGTTGAACGGTAAGATAAAAGGCAAGTCTATCTCAAGTCCTTCCACATGTCGTGTACATCTACGCAAACTTAATATACCTTTGCACCGCAAACGGAGTAGGGTATAACAAAAAGCAAAAAAATTTATGAAAATAAGTATCTTTGTCTTGTAAGAGGAGCTACACTTGAATTGAGGATTGGCTTTTTCAATTGTAACGGCACGCTACCTAAATTCAAGATAAAGCGAAAATCTACTCACTCAACAGTTCGCACTTTTTAACTTTTGCGATTTACAGGAAGCCGGCCAAAAGGTCACTTATTCGCTTTTAAGCATGAAAATTTCAGCATGGGACAACTACTTTGTAGATGTGTGTCGCATTTGTTCAAAGTTGGAAGAAAGATGTTAACGGGTTACTACTTCAAAGCATTGGTCAAATTGTAAACATTGAAGTTCGAATTGCTGCCCCACATCCACTGTATTGTCTTTATCCCTCTTTATATCTTTTAGGAGAGTTCCTCTGGAATCACTCGGAGGATGCCCCATTATAGTAATACGATGATGGTCATAAAGAATTGGAGAAAGACAGATAGAAGGAATGTGGTGGCTGCAGCCTAGTGAATGTCTGTCCAATAGGTAACTATTGCGCCTTTACCGGCTGAGCATTCACTCTAACTACAACCAACTCCACGGAGATATGATTTGCAGTGATTTGCAAACATTGGCTTGGTAGTCGCGATTCTTATCTACTCGGTCACCCATTGCGGGTTGAAACAATTTTGAATCAAATGATGAGATCATAGTGGAAACTAAAGTGTAATTCGAGCATCTTGATCACTAGGTCAATAAAAAAGGATTCGAAATGTTACAAAATTCATTGAGTGATTGTATCACTCCTTAAGCAAAGTATGTTGATGAACAAACTTAAATATTTTCATCAAAATCTTATTCACTGTCGTGTTATACATTTTTCTTTTTTCTTGTCTATTTTTAGACCAAAAGTTTTAATCTGAAATAATTTTTGCTTAAAGTTAACAATTAAGTGGCAATGGTTTTTAGTTAAACAATAAGTATTTTATTATCATTCTTACGGCTTACCTGAAATAGTAGTGAAATAGTAGTTGTTGTTGTTGTTGTTGTTTAAAACATTTGCAAATTTTGTATTTAACAAATGGCGATAAGTAGCGAAATGCCAAATCCGTTAATTGTTGTTAGTGAGAAGAGACAAAGAGAAAGTGAATTTTAACAGAAATGTCTTTTTAAGCTTAAGTAAGTATTTCAATAAAATTTCTTTCGTAATTTTTTCATTGTTATTATAATTTTTCTTTTTTTAATTTTTTATTTCTTGTATCTTGTTGTTGGTGTGTAAAAAATTACAAGTACTTTATGACATAACGAAAAAAAAAAAAACGAACTCTTTCAAGAAGAAAATAGTTAAAGCATTCACAAAAGCTCAACTAAGTATTTACGTGTGTACAACAATTTTTCATAAATATATACAAATACATAAATATACATATAT
>KK502403.1:161347-209920 GCA_000688735.1 Glossina austeni
ATTTATGTATTTTTATTTATTATTATTATTATTATTATTTTTTTTTTTTATGTAACTATAGTACACTAAAAAATACAGTGTTTGTGGCAGAAATTTTTCAAAATTTTTCTCATTATTTTTTTTTTTGCTTTGTTCTTAATTTATAAATAAATAACATGCAAAACATATATTTTGTTAATATTTTTTACAAATAGAGAGAAAAAGAAAGAGATAGAAATATATAAATGCATGTGTAATAATGGGTAAAGAACACCGTGTGAGTAATTCTTCATTTAATTTTTCAATTCGAATTGATTTTTGCTTAAATTTAACGGCCTTTCACTTAAGGTACAGCAAGTCGCTTAAGAATAATTTAAAATATCAAACCACTTTCTCGATAGCTACCTTTACAATCACCAAATAAACCTTTCCATATATATCAACGGGTATTATAGAAAACCGTAAACTTACAAGCAAGAATTATTAAAACGCTGCACATATCCGATTTTGCTCCCTTGAAAATAAGATCGATTTCATAAGTTTTTCTTTACTAATTTTGAGGTTATGTAGTGGCAATTGTTCGAATTTCTGGTAATAATTTAATACGTGAATTATTCATGCTTTAGGGATATTTGCATATAAGTCCAAATTTGCTGTCAGAATTTTCTTACGTTTCGTTACGTTAACTGCGTGTACGCTAATCCGACATATATAGAAATTTTTTATGATTTGCGAACTCGTACAAAGGAACTTCGCATTAACACAGTACCTCATAATGATCTTTCACGAATAGAAGAAGAGCGCAACAACTCAAGAAAATTTTGCGATAGTAAGCCAAATTTTTATTTATAATGAGAATTATTCGATTACATGTCTTTTTTATGGCGTATTTTGAGCAAAGAGTTGTAAAATAAAAATGTATGTTCAACAAGTGCCGTGTAAGTGTAAATCGTACTATATAGATAAGTTTTCCTCAAAAAACCATATTCGACTTCTTTCTGATATTGTACGCAAACCAAAATGTTAAGTGAAATTCAATTACAGGTAACATCCTATAACGCGGTTGGCAAAATGTCGCAATCCCCTTTTTTGCATTGGATCTAAGTCGACTCGATTTCCTATAACGCGGAATTTTTTAAGAATCTATTCGTCGCGTTACACGAGGGTTACCTGTATATGTATTTAAACTGAGTTTTCGCCTCAGTACAGTATCGTGTATTGTTTGCGCCTCCTACACGGTGATGCCGCACGATGGAAGCAGCGGAACCGGGCAAGGCGAACTCTAAATTGAAGTGAAAAATTATGCACAATCCTTCGGCAAAGACTTACTGCTGATGAAAGCCCCCATATTGCGGGATGCTTAAAACATCAATTGACCTTTTCATCTCACATTATTATTATGAATTTATTTTTACCATGAAATTATGAAAATCGGACCTTTTCGCCTTGTAACGATTTAGTTTTCACAAAGACAATTGTACGATAGGAGCATCGCAAAATTGTCCTAACCGATCCAAATTTTGCCCGTGAATGACGCAAAAATCTTATCCAGCGATTTTTGTTGCGAGATACTAAAAAGTATAATATTTTTCATGCAATGCATATGGAAAATAATTTGTTAAACGCGAAGTGGACGAAAAAGTCTTCTATGGTCCGATCCGAACCATTTCCAATAGGGTTTTTCCTTGGAGCGACGGACATCAGTTTGCCAAATTTCGCCAACATATCGCTGAAATGGCGAAGTGTGGATTGAAAACAAATGGACATAGACAGACATCAGACGGACAGACACGCTCGATAGGTCGATTCAGAAAGGAGTTATGAATCGGTGTAGAAAAGCCCCTTTGAGTTCTGTATACGTCCGCACATATTTAATATAACTTTGTGTCGTAGATGATGCAGGGTATAGTAAAAACCGAATGCTTCCAACGATAAACATATAATTTACCTGATCTGGAAATCGATAAACTTAGACGAATATTAGACAAATAAAAATTTAAAATTTATTACGATCATCTAAAATATTATCACCAAAATATATCAATTTCGCTAACTAAGCCTCTCACAATTAAAGAAAATTCTTCGTAATATGTTTACATAGTCGTAGTGGCTTACGATTATGAATTCAAAACATTTTTCCTTTGTTTACTTACTATAAGCATAGCATTCTTAGCTTCCAATTCATTTATATTTTGCTATGAGATAAAATTATTGCAACCAAAGTAAAGTTTAGCTTATCGTTTCAAGTTTTCTGATTTTAAGATTTTCCATGAAAAATAGATAGGCACACGAATATTGTTCGAAGAACTTAGGATTGCATGCTGGACAAAAACATACGCTTGGCTGATTATTTCTTGCTGCGTTCTTAATGCAATGAAAAGAATTATAATGAAAAGAATTTAAGAGACAAAAAACAGCGTTTCCTTATAAGTTGGTTGGCTATAATTCCATGCTTATATGTACATATGTGTACATCTATGTACATGTATTTGGCATATTTGTGCATACGCAAAAAGATGTCATGTTTTTATTGCGAAAAGTTTCTTGAATACTGGCCCATTGTTTAACTGACTCATTTCGGGCTCTCTTTGGGCAGATTATTCAAAAAAAAATATTAAAGATAAGGATATTAATTTCATTAATACAATGAACAACAATTCTCTGGAAAATATTTCTACAACGAAATGAGAAGAGAGAGGAGAGTGCATTACTAATAGTAAAAGTCGTCCATGAATCAATCGATTTGATGTGATGCGTTAACTGCGAAATTTTAACGTGAGTGAGAGAGATACGTGCAAACAGCCATGCTTAGCATATATCTTGCGGCACAATAATACTAATTATTCGAAAAAATTTTGATATTATCTTAGCGAAAATCAACCACAAAAACTTCACGAATGCAAACAGAAAAAACTCATCGCAGCCCTATCGAAAAACTCAATGATTGCGTCAAGTTATTACGAAGGATATCATAAAAAAAAAAAAAAGAAAAGAAGGAACGTATACAGCCCAAGTAGACACAGATCTCAACCATCAATGGGATGACATCTAAGCCCCGATGCCTCCACAATGTAATACAGTAAATATATATAGAGTAATATATATACAGTAATATATATATATACAGTAATATATAATATCATCAGATGTCCAATAAAATATGTGTTTCATTAAAAACGCTGACCGTCGTGACCCTAAGGCATACTTAGGTTTAGATATAGGATCAAAACTAAATTGTATGCAGCGTGTTTTGAAAATTCCTGACCTAATAAGGAATTCAATTGCCTAAAATTCGATATTGCGAATTTTTAAAAATATTTCCCACACTTGCATTAATTCTTCCAAGTTGTAATAATTGCTTCAATCTAAGCCAATCTCTTAAACGCAGAAATACCCCATGCAACTGCAAACTATAAATATTTCAATTTAATTGCTAAACGCTAAGAGTTCAATGCAGTTATGGCTCGTAGCGAAATACAATTGAATTTGAATGCGGGAGTACGTAAAAGCGGAAAAGCGGAAAAGTTAAGCGAAAAGGATGAGTATTTTGAAATGATGCTATCAATAACTAGCTAATCCGAAGACAGTTTATTGCAAACATTTACTGAGGTCATTAAAAGATTGATGAAAAAAATACAATCGATTAACTAACAATATACATATAATATGTATATGTATGAATGTATGTATGTATGTATGTATGTATGAGATACTTGCCATAAGTTGTAAGTTATTGAAAACAATATTTTTAAATTCTCATTATATGAAAATTATATGCATAGTAGGTCAGAGTGGTTAACAGCGCCAATGCATGCCTGTCCGTCAGTCATAAAGCTAAGGCATCGTGAGTTAATGTTAGCTTCTCAACTTTTATTTGCACTAGTTTTAGCTTAAATATCAATTAAGTTGACTTTCATTGTTTGGCTGACATTTTTCTATTATTCCATTATTACATAAGTAATTTTGTGGCCTTTTAAGTAAGTATATAATGGGGTAATAAAATGTTCTATATATTTTTATGTACGATATGAATATATCGTAAAATTATATACGATGATATATCGTAAATATAATGCAAAATTATTGCAGAATTGCAGATATCCGATGATTCATTCATTTTGCACGCACTACCCGAAAATAAGAGTATACTCATTTTGTCACAACGTTTGCAACATTCAGAAGGAAGCTTCAGAGACGCTATAAACTATGTACACTCTTGATCAGCATCAAGTTCTGAATCGATTTAGGCATGTCCGACAGTCCATCTGTATAATGTCTAGTGTAGACCATAAAAAGGAATCTATCGGTTTCAAATTTGGCAAATACTTTGGAAGTTATTGCTCGCAGGTGTACACTCAAAATAGGTCAAACTGGTTCAAGCACACGCCACAGTACGACATGAAGTGCGAACACATCTGTTTTAAAAATCCAAAAAATGGGTTCTTCTTCCTTTTCAGCTTTTTTTTTTTTATCTCACAAGATATTCTGCTATATTCGTATCTTGAATTTTTGCTATTTTCCTAATATGCGATTAAACCGATATTTTGTATCTTACTTATGGACGATAGTTAGAACTTGAGAAGAGTATTAAAGCGTATTAAAAATTAAAATTTCTTTTTGGATTTTCTCTAATTTTACTAATTGCAATTGGTCGTAGATCGTAGAAAGTGTCGTGAAAAACGTAAATGGCATTTAAATGCTTAGTCTCGTTGAGATAGTCGCGATTCTTTACAAACAATATAAAATAATGATTTGATTATATCTGAAGTTTGCCATATGCTAGAAATTATTTCAATTAATTTGTTTTACGCGTTCGCAATTAGCACAATTTACTTACCCTATGGGAAATAAAAAATTCTTTAAATGCAAATATAATTTTACTCCATTTTTAATGTTCTTTTTATTATATCTTTTCCGTAAAATTTCTTAAGAACACTTACGATCTACTGGTGAAGCATAATAAGTATGTATAAGATTTTGATAAGCTCGAATGAGTTTGGCTTTGTCCAACAGTTTGGTGGTAAATCTTGAAAAGACAGCTTAGTTTAATGTAGAAAGAAAACCTCAAGCCTCTGAAATGAAATTCTTTCATAAATGTGCCTAAAAGCTTTAAAAGTCTGACAGTAGTTCGCCTAGAAATCAACATCATTGTAAATGCACGTAATATTTTACTCAATAGGTTTTCGGTCTGACACGTATAATTTTCGGATAGCACCAGCCCTCAAACAATACATATAAGAATATCACATGATATGTTGACAATTAGTTTACTGATTATACTGATCCCAGTCTAGTAGTTATCAAAATAATTGCTAAAAGAGAATTTCGTGTTGATGGGAGAAAATACTGTTAAAGTTAAATAGTGGATTAATAAGCGTTATAGAAATTGTGTTCCGGGGAAATTATCTATTATAATGTATATATATATATATAAATATAACCACTGATGATGCTGTGTAAGTATAAAATCGGCGGTTGTTGCCTGAAATGGCTGACACCTTAAAGACACCACAAGACAATTTATTTATTGTTTTGCGTTCAAAAGCTCGGTACGAAGTGGGTACCGCACTCACTGATACCGGACCAAAAGCAATAATGCGTCGACAATTCAGAGCACTAAGTGGAAGGCAGCTAGCAAAACCCGTCCAAAGCGAGCAAAAACTAAAAAGTCATCTGGAAAGGTTATAACATTTATTCATCGACTACCTGACTGAAAAGGGACAAGGGGCCAATAGCGAATATTACGTGGTATTATTAGATCGATTGTGGATAGAAATGAAAAAAAGTTGGTCTTCCATGGGAAAGAACAAGCTTTTGTTTCACCAAGAAAATGCCTCATTTCACAAGTGGATAAGAAAGAGGTTTAAAATGAATAAATTACGCTTCGAAGTGCTTCTCCACCCATCGTACTCTTCAGATTTGGCCCCCAGTGACTACTGGCTTTAAAAAGACTGACTGGAAAAAATGCTCCAGGTAAAGAAATTTGGCTCAAATGAAAAAACTTAAACCTATTTCGAGAGCACAGAAAAATCGTTCTACAAAGAAGGCATCAAAACGTTAGAGGAGCTTTGGAATGAATGCATCAGTGTTGGAGGAGAGTATATTGATAAATAAAATCGAATTTCTAAAATAAAAATCCTATTTTTCTTAGACCGAAAACTTATTGAGTGATATAATAAATTGCATGAGATATTCTTACGTTATTTACAAAACTTTCGTCTCAGTGACTGATGTTGATATGAGAACTGACTAATTGATTGACTTACAAAAACCAAGGGGAGAATAAATGAAAACTACGCCGCCAAAACACGCTTTACTAAAGTTTTCTTCTAAGGTGACTGCTAATGGTGGAAGAAGTCATTATGACAATTTGCAAGAGAAATGAAATCTTAATCGTTCTCATTATTAGCGAAATAAAATCGAAATTTGAACTTAGAAACCATTGGAAAAAGCTGTGTGTGGCAATTCCTTTCACGATAATCCATCATCAGGCTCTACACTTTCGAAGCTATGCTCGACAAATTAATTGTTGGTTTTTTTTTTTAATACAATTTTGTAAAAGTTGCCGTTTCCTCTCCATGACTTCGTGTATCATCCATCACATTGCAGCTAAAGAAAAGTGGGGAAGAAAATTAATAAATATTGAAGCAAACGAAGGTAATTTGATGAATTATTAAAGGGGACGATCTGTCGGAATCAAAAATACTACAACAAAACCCTTGAGAGTCTAAATCTGCTTATAAAGAAAATGGTTTGATATCATTGCTTGTCTTTAAAATGAAGAGAGATATTATTTTACTTTGAAGCATTTGTTAATGAAAGAGACGATTGGAGACAATAGAAACAGTTTGAAAAAGGCGGAAAAACGTTTAGAGAAACCATAGAAGTTATAGAAAAGTTGAAAAGATTAAAGATTAACAACGATTTGCTCTCAATTACAAAACTAATTAATTATTATATGTTTTTTGTGTTATTTTCTTATTATTATTCTTTTCATTTATTTATTTATTTATTTATTTATTTTTTTGTTTATTCTCACATTGGATCCAAGCGTTTAAACGAAACATTTTGTTTTAAAGATTTGAAGATAAATGCGCTTTAATTGTTTTAACTTTGTTTTATTTTTTAATACATTTTTCTCTCTTTAACTATTGTTGTTGTTGTTGTTGTTATTGTTGTTGTTGTTGTTTTATTGTAATTGCAATTGAATTCAGTCAATTTGTATTGATTGGCATACGAAAAGGCTGACTTTTCGCCAATAAACGTTTTCTTATCAAATGTCTTTTAAATTTCTTAAGTTTCTTTGATATTAATTTATGCCTTCCACAAAAAAACATACGCATGTTTCTTCAAACGCACACGCATATATATGTATTATCGATTTTTGATTCCTTTAAACCTTTGTGTTTTTTTTTTTTTTTTTTTTTTAATTAGAAGCTCAAATGTGTTTTTACATTGAGTGCTAGAGGAGATGTGGAAATATAATAAATATATAGATTGATTTGTAATAGCCAGGAGTTGTGATATAAGGAACTCATTTTTCATATTTATTTATATGTGCACGTGTAGTACGTTTTAACCTCAATGTCGTGATTATCTTTTCATTTGGAACATTTATTCGCGATTTCCTTTCCTTCCTAATTTTTACAATGCTTCTTAGACCGTCGACAATGTTTCGACTACACATGTCTCTGCCTATCCATTCATTTTTTTTAAGATCTGCCTTCTGTTTCTTCTTCGCAAAAAAGGGCAAGTCTCCTCCTAGCTCCTAGTGTTCTTTTTTTTTTCTTTTTTTTGTGTTTCTTTGACCATATGAGGATCAGATAGACACATGCCCTTAACTTGCTTGCTTATTCTTTGAAATTAGTTAGTCAAGTCTGTCCTTTATTTTCTTTCAATGCATGCATGGTTCGTCAAAAGAGCATAGATCCCTCTGACAGACAGCCTTTTGCTTCTTTTAGTCTTCAAAATCTCAAAAGCCTTTTTAATTAATTGCCTAACTTCCTGTTCTTTAGTGCGCCCGCATATCTGTCTAACTAATCACTTGAAATTTAAATATTTGCCTGTATCTAAGTCAATTCGCTTGATCGGATCCCTCAATCCATTCGTTCGTCAGTCTAAAGTTGATAATTTTATACTTGTGAAAGTTTTGTTTGCGAAATTTGAATTTAGTTAGTAAATGTGTGTCACAATGAAAAGCACAGGCGTCCAAGGTTCGTTTTAAACTGACTCTAACTGTTTCATTTGCTTTTTTTTGGGGGATTTGTATTTCCAGTAGAGAATACTTTCCACCCCGTATGTTTTGGTTTTATTATTGTAGTATTGTCGTTGAAAGTTTCTTTTTGGGGTCAAAAATTAACATTTACGAACGACAGCTCAGTTAATGCGAGTGATTGGGTTTTTTCTCCTTTTCTTTTTTCTTTTTTCTTTTATTTATTTTTCCTTTTTTTTTTTTTTTGCATATGCGCTTCAAGCAAACTTATATATAAATACATATATATATATATATATATATATATATATATATATACGTATATATATACATATATAAAACGTAATGAAAACAAACAATAGTCGTCAAGAAGAGAATAAGTTATATAGCCGTGAAAGGTAGGTGAGGGTGGGTGGTGGTGGGTGTTTGTAAAGTTAGTCTACGTAAATTTAATAGACTGAAGCGTACATGTGTTAGTGACGCATTTATTCTCTTAGTTTATAGTAATATACGATAAGAAGGAAAATGTATTTAAACGCACGCACTAATCTTTTAGAGCAATCATCCAAATAAGTTGAGGCAAAGGGATGAGAACAAACCGTAATCAAAATGGCTTAAATTCAATTCTATTAAGGATATTTTTTTTATTTTATTTGTTTAGTTTAAAGAGTATTTATTTGTTTTCCTTTTTTTTTTTCAATTTCTAATTGAAATGTTTCATTTATCGTGAGCGTGGTAAGCGCGTTTAAAACCGTTGTCGAACAAGTTTAATGAAGGACTAATACTTTGCTAACGAAAATTTTGTCACACTTGTCATAGTCAGTAGTGTAATTCTACCTACATACATATACATACGCTGAATAAGTTGAAATATATTTAAGCTTTCACTACTCAGTACAATGGTTACATTTAATGCTCTCTTTATAGCATAACAAACTGCATGGAATTTTCGACGGAGAGTCTTAATATTTTGACATTTATGCGACAAGTTACTAAGATAGGCATGGATATGCGATTAAAGGAAATTTAATTATAACATTAAATTAGATTTTCTTTCTTCTATCCATATATATATATATATATTTTTTTTTTCACAACTCATAGCTTCGCGTACGGCAAGTTAGTATTTCTAACATTATTTTGATATCATATCTCAAGAGCCCTAAGTAAACTTGTACGTTAGGACTTTTCTTCTCTTGTTTTATGCAAATATTATAAGCGTGTGTGTGTACTTTTTGTACACATGTGTTGTCCGTAGTATGATTTAAATTATTATTTTTATTATTTGTTTTTTGCTTTAATACGTTTTTCACACTCACTTTATTTCATTGATTTTTTGATCGCTTTTGTCCACATCTTACAATTAATTATTTATTCAGTTTTCCATAATAATTTACTTTTTCTTTTTTTGAATGTTTTATTTCGTTTCGTTTTTTTTTTTTTTTGAATTCTTTCGTATTTAACGTTGAATAATCGTATCACATAAAGGAATCGTCAAAAAAAAAAAAATTTTTTTTATTTTTTAAGTAAAAATCTGTTCCGTGTGTTGTGAAACAACATTTCGTACACGATATTAGAGCTGAAATGTTGATTTTGTCATTGATTCTCTCTCAGCCTTGCTGAGTTTGATGTCATGGTTTTTCGAGCTTTATTTCTTAAGCAATTACAACCCTTATAAAAGCTTTTCGTGCCACATAAAACTTTCGTTTGCATTTATGAATAAATAGATGTCGTCGTTATAGTTGCTATTACTTAACAGTAGATGACTTGTGCCGGTAAAAGACCCAACAACAAAAAATACACGCAAGATTTTTAATTCTTTATTCATCATTCAACTGTCTGTGTATGTGTGTGGAGAATTAGTTAATAATATTGACTGTAGGCAACAATCCGACAGATTCATCATCCTGTTTGCAAACATGTTGAGGGCTAAGAGAAGTACCGCGTATTATACGAAAATTGCCGACATCGACACTCATAACATTACAGGTGAGATTTCAGTTCCATCTATTCTGGATTAATAATAACCTAATGAAACCAATTACAAACTGCAACTATATACTAAGTTATGTGGGAAAAAAGTAGCGTATGTAGAACGTAGATTGGAAGTTGTTTACCTAATTTTTTCAAGGCATGCTTAACTCTACTCAGCCAATCAAGTATTAGGTCGATCACATCAAGGCTTTAATCCATTTCAAATGGCATTGAAAAACAACAAACATCGGATATAATCTCCACACTGACCAATCAACTGTTTCGCGATATATTTGGCAATGATTTGTGTTACGATGCAAATTTCATGAAGCCTTCTATTTTTAGGGCCACAACAACATTTATTGAAAATAATATTCACGCTTTACAAGCACTACTCGTAAGAGGTGCTTGCTAAACTTAAGAATAATAACGTCAAAGCGAGGAGAATTATCTGCCTCCTTGCTGGCAAATCATTTAAGTTTAAGTTTTTTTTGGAAATGCATTTTCTTGTTCCGAAATTGAATTTGTTTTGTCGTACTGCGTGGTGAATAGTCCTCTACCCAGAACTCGCTGCTTTTGCATACGGTAAACAGGGCTTTTGTAAATTTAAAATAGCAACTGTTTCCTTTTGGACAGGGTGTGTTGAAATAAATAAATAAATGCATGATAGTCACGTTTAATTTTATACGACGAAGGGATGACATTCATAAATGCAGGGAGTAAATCTCTGCTATTGCAAATTATTGACTATGCGTCCAATACAATCTTACCTCAATTATCTGCAACAAAAGGAATCGTTGACAGCGAAAGTGGAGCTTGGCTTAGGCTTCGTTAAGCACAGCAAAATGAGCGAAGCGAGTCTATAGACCTCAAGTGCGTGTTTGTAAATTAAAGCAACGATGTATACTTTGAAATAAATTTGAAAAAGCTTCATTGAAACTGAAAGTTGTTGTTGCCAACAGCAGCGGTTATTCCGTCAACAACCGTCATTATGGAAAGCGTGCATCTCTATATTGCAACAGTGTTGCCATAATTATATTACATTATTAAGGTTAGAAAGCACAAACGAAAACAGAGAAAGTCCTTATTTTCGAGCTTCTAAAAATGGATCTCTAGTCTGAACAATTATTTTCTATTTCTCTTTTGATTTATTTTTGTTTCCTAAATATATATATATTTGGTGGTATGATAGGTCCTTGCATGTATTTTGGCCATTTTTTCACTTGAAAGAGGCATTTACTGAGAAAAATTCGTTCACATATGCATTAATCAGAATTTTTTCCCATCATTTTCTACAACTCCTTCCGATACATATCGCGAGAACAATACTGCTTTAGCAATTATCCAAACCAATCGACCTACTCATCCTTGGCCTTCTTTAGCATTTGGAACAGACAAGTCATGCTGCATCGATCTAAGTAAAGTGATAATCCGAAGGCACTCGGGTATCTGGTGAGTAAGTTAGGTGCAGCAGAATTTCCCATTCGAGTTGCAACAGTGTACCCTTGACAACTCTTGCAACGTGTGGCCGAGTGTTGTCATGCAACAGGATGACTTTGCATCTGGTAACCTTCAGAGCTGATCTTTTTTGCAACAATACATCGTTCAATTTGTTCAATTGACGTCGGAAGACATCTGCTGCAACAGTTTTTATTCAGTGATAGCAGCTCATAATACATCAACCTGGCTGATCCCACCATATGCACAGCAAAACTTTATTGCGATAAATATTCCGATTCGATATCGACCTGAATGCCTCCAACCCATGACTTTCGCAGTAGATCCATTTTTCATGCGCCAGAGTAAACTCTTATTTCTTTGTCTGGCAAGCAAAGAAAAAAGATGTTGACACGGTTCGAAATGAAATTTTCATTCAATTCGTATGGTAGCCATTGTTGTTGATTTATCAGCTGGTAAGCTTTTCGAAAGTTCTTTGAGAGTTTGAAATGGGTTTTCGTTTATTAACTCTTGAAATTTATTGTCTTCGTATTTTTCTTTGGCCTTCCAGGCGGCTCCTTGTCGTTGGCATCGAAATTTCCCCGTTTTAATCGTTGACACTGAAACTGCCAATTGGAAAAGCTTCTAAAAGTGTTTGATGGGCTTCGGCAGCGGATTTCTCCAAAGCTAACAAGAAAAGTAAAAAGTGTGGAAATTTCAATTTTGAGCTTTCCATGATTACCGTACTGTATAACTATGAATAACTCAATAATGCTAAATGGAAAACTGTTGTTTGGTATTGAGATATGGCAAAATCATCAAATTTAACCGTTTTATCCATTGATACTTCACATGGCTTTACCATTTTGACCAATAAATATTCCTGATCAGAATATATGCAAGAACTTAATAGAGAACAAAAAAGTTTCATCGCATGCATCTAATGTGAAGGTGAAAAGAAAGTTACTTTTTTGCTTCCATATCGGAAACTCAATGCCAAACGGTGCTAACTATTTCCGATGGAAGTTTATTTAATTGAATGCAGCGACCAAAAAGACATTCAAGTTTTTCATATCAATTTGAAAAAAAATTCGAATCTATTAACGGCTATAAACGATGTTAATCAATGTTAATGGTAATGCGGGAAACGGAAAGTCGAGTCCTATTTGGACGAGATGCGCAGAAGCTATAACCACTCTGCATGTGTAACTCACTGAATTATTTATTAAATGGCATTAATTCGCTTATCGAAATTGCATTAATTTACAAAGAAATTTTTACCTTTCATTTAGCAGAAGATGTAGAGAACCGTAGATGACTATGTGAACATAAGCATCGCTTTACAGAGACATAAGATATAACGTATGTCAATGCACATGCATGGGCATACGTGAGCTTAACAAACAGGAAACACCTTTGGTAACATGATTGGATGAATGGAGAATGAAAACGAAGAAAGACATGAGATTTAATTTTTCGATTTTTTCATTTTGCGTGAAAACTTTCTTTATTTTCAAAGTGAACCTAATGAGAGAAAAAAGAAAGAGCCATAGTTCCAAGCTTATGACAGGCTTTAAACTTTTTACATCGCTATCTTCAACAAGAAGATAATACGCGATGGTTCAGCTAATCAGCTGTTCAGAAGATGTAGATTTTACGGCTCCCAGAAAAAGAAAGAGTTTCTCTTTCTTCTTTCTTCTTTCTTCGTTCTTTTCTTGTTTTTTATTTCTTATGAAATAATGAATTCATTGCATTGCACAAAATATTGTGTGACATGTGTGAATGCTTCCTTCCTAATTAGTTCGATGAAATTCGTTTGCGAAACGAACCAAATGCCCCAACAAGTTCACATAATATTTTCGATTACATTCGGTAAATATAACTCTCTGTTAACGATAAGGCAACAGTAGAGGCATGTTACCAGATCGTCAAGTCTTTCATATATTTAGTCGGTTTTATTCATCTCAGACAAAAAAGAAACCATATTCACACAATCTCACGAGATTTTCGTAGATCAAGAGTACAACAAAGGAGTTCATTCCTCTGAAAAACTCTTCTAAAATAGTGCAGTAACTCCAACTACAAAAATAGGCGAAAAGTAAAAAGAAAATTTTTCAAAAAAATTTATAAAACCAAAAGGGAATACATTTGCATTCTTCGTTCATAGGAGATTAGACGAGAATGTCTAGCTATAGCGATTTGAATGACAAAAAATGATGAGCTTAGTTCATCTTTCGCCCATCGTTGATGGGCGCAACCATTTCGATCAGAGTGTTTGATTCGCATGATCATATATGATTTTAAAGTCCTTGAATGTGTATGTGTGACTTCCATTAGCACAAGCTCGCGAATTCAAAGGTAAGAAGGAATTATCTTCTTTTGTGGGATTTGTGGGTCATTCGTGTGGTTATTATCTGCTATACTAACATATAGCCAAAGTTTAAGTTAAGGGTTTCTTGGCTTGGTTCAAGACTTTCAGGACTTTTCTCGAAGCAAAAGGACAAAGCAGGCCTTTGAAAAAGATTGTCTAAGCTATACTAAGCTAAACGATTTAACTCCGGATAGCAAATTTATTGCCTTTTCATCTCCTGAATACTTGACAAATTTTTCATATTTCGGAATTTTTAAATCCATTAGCTTAAGCCATTACATCAACTGATCCCCAGACGATTCTGTGCGCGTGAAGACAAAAAATAGTAAAATTTTGACTAAATTTAAAATAAACCGTTTTATGCTCTTTTGCAATGCAATCAAATAAATGAACTTAAGTGGACGCACGTCCAAAAAACATCCCCTTAAGGCAAATAATACACAAAATAGTATATGAGTAAGTGAACTAAAGGAAATAAATACTGAATAAAGACAAACAAGGAATGTGTAAGAAATGAAATGAAAGAGCCAACAATGTGTAAAAGTATATGTGTTCATGTATGTGTAGGTGTATATGTGTACCACCCACCATTGCACGCAGCACTGGGATGTATAGATAAATGCAAGGAAAGAGAGTAAAATATGACGAATAAGTGGATATAAGTTGAACTTGAAGAACACTTAACGAAAGAAAGCAAACTAAACAAATGTATAACAAAATTTGTGCCAACTATAGGTGAATCGTAATTTAACTAGAACTGCGAACAGAATAGATTACGATAGGATAGAGAAGTCTTTTGCAAAATTTCACAGTAAATAAATGAAACTCGCTTAGCGAAGCTTGAGATGATCACTAAATGACGTTTCACATGTTTTTCGCCATAGTACGGGATATATTAAATGAGTCAAGTTTTTCTTAAAACTATGATACGTTGATAAAATACGTTAAAGACGTACACACAAATCAGTATTCGCAACAAAATCGACTTATCCCAGTCCCTGTTCAAAGACACAAAATTCTAATTTAAAATTTAAGTTTCGTTTTCATTGCCAGTTTAGCTTAAGTTTAGCAATGAAAAGCCGTTAATGTAATGGTACATTTTCCATTGCCACACACTCGATCGTGTTGTTCTTCTTGGTCTTCTGAAACCATTACCTCCTTTTTTTTGCCAAGTAAAGTTAATTCGTTTTCAAATTTTCCGTTCCATTGTTTTTAAGTTAATGTCAGAAATTCGGTCACTTCCAATAGCTCCATATATCAAATCTTAATACCATATAATACACGACTCTATCATCTGCCGAGATATATGCATTGAAATTCTCGGAAATTTTTCAAAAATCAGATATTCCTAGAACTTTGCTGCTCGGGCTAGGAATGCCTCAAATCTCATGTGCGGTAGAACTTACTTTGGCTGTAGTCATAGTCAGGGTTCAATCGGTAAAAGCAAAACACTTACGTATCGGTCATATCACCGTTATACGGCGGACATAGGGGACATCCCCTATGAATGATTGATTCATATTTAAACAGAAACCAAGAAAGATGCTGGCTCCGTCTACGAAAGATGAACGATAGCTCTATTTTAACGTTAAGTTCAAAACCTTCGTTGCAGGCCAAAAAACTATTCCTTTTTACTTACCTTACACAATATTCTCTATATACTATAGAAATTAAAATTCAATGGAGTTTTTGTTTCGCTTGAAATTGATCCGAACCGAAGCATAATTTCTTTTATGTTTTCAAATTAAAATTCATCTAGTTTTGGAACATATCGGTCTATATGGTATTTTAATACATAATACAAAAAATAATTATTGAAAGTAACGTTAGCTGTTGAAAGAAAATCAGAAATGAGGGGAGCATTTATCTGAAGGGTGGACAGCACAATATCTGCTGAGTCGAGTAACAGTCCCAAGATAGTAATTCCTATATATAAATATGAAATGAAATGCACACGAAATCGAGTCTTCATCTTTTCAAAGTTTAATATTTTTTAGATCACCCAATATATGATAAATGTATGTATAGTGACTTCATTATCATTTGCTATAAACATCTAAAATTTCTTAATTACATTTCAAATGACAAATGAATTTTTTGCATTCGTATATACGTTCATGTTGCAAGGTAAAAACGTATAAGTTGAATTTTCTATTATTAAATTATGAAAATAACGAAATGTTTCATTAAAATTTATATGCCGGCATCCTTGTAATGTTATCAACTTTTAAGCGTACGGCACGCGTTTTTCTCCAATACAGAATTCTCCTTCTAATACCACAACAATATATGTATGTATATATGTGTGAGCGTGTGTGTGAATATGTAAATAAGTGTATACAAGCATAAATATTTGTAAGCATGTGCAATTCTATGTATAAAAATACAACTACAGGCACGCGATAAAAACATAACAAACCGTAAAGCATCACGCAAAGGACATAAAGTACATATCACAGAAGTTGATGGAGAGTAAGCTAAAGACGGAGAGTAACGGACGCAGTTACTTAAACGTACTATACAAGAGTATAAATTCAATTTATGACCAATCCATGGAAGAGGAAAACAAAGAATTAAAAGAAAAAAAAAATAAATCAAAGAGAGAGAGAGAGAGAGAGAGAGAGAGAGAGAGAGAGAGCGAGAGAGAAGAGAGAAAAAAACAGAGAGAGAGAGAGAGAGAGAGAGAGAGAGAGAGAGAGAGAGAGAGAGAGCGAGAGAGAAGAGAGAAAAAAACAATAAAAGAAAAAGGGTGAGAGAGAAAGAGAGCGTGAGAGAGGGAAAAAGAAGAAGAGAAAACGAAGAGAAAGAGAGCAAGAGCAAGTATACAATAATTGAGAGCGAATAAAACAACAACAAGGCAAGGGACTTAACTAGAGGACATAAAGAAAATACGCACACACTTGTAAGCATATATAAACATACGCATTCGTAAATATAATATATATGGATAAACATATATATATATATATATATATATATATGTATATAAAGAACTAAATAGATCTACGTTTATTTGTATGTTTGTAAGGGTTACATAGTTGTTTACTGAGCTGAGAATATTATAGCGAAAGTTAAATAGAGTTTGGTTTGGTGGGTGGCCGGGTTGAATATATATGCCAGTCTGTGGATAACCACGGCAAGAAAACTCAGAAATGACAGCGTTAAGCAAATGTACCCAACAAACGGTGTTTGTTTCTCGGGTACATAATAATATGTATAGCTGTATAAATCTCTGTGTATGACTGTGTGTGGTGTCGTTGTTGGCGATGTCTGTATTTATGGCGAAATAACGAGAGGGCGAATCCTGGCAACTGGGGGAAACTGATGTTAATAATGATGATCATAATGATGATGAGAATAACGATGATGATGATGGTGATGAGGATGACGACGACTACGACGATATTGGGTGGCAAATAAACTTTCGTTTCGCACACTCACTGACAACAACTTTCAAACTAACCATAAATAAAAAACTTTTTCATTCCGACGACTGCGAAAACGGCGAATGACACGAAATACCGAAAGAAAAAATTCACGGCGACTGTGGAAAAAATTTTTATTGTGCAGAAATCACTTTGATGAAAAAGTCATAAAAAAGAAAATTTACTATAATAATAAGCGAAATTTTACTTCAAATTTATAAATAAATAAATTAATTTTTTATACCTTAAATAATAATAAAAAGAATTTATCTTAAAATTTCGTTAAAATACAAAAAAAAAAAAAAGAAAAAAAGAAGAAGAAAGAAAGAAAGCCAACCTCAAGTAGTTCTAAAGGATTTTTTTTTTTTTTTTTTGGAGAAAAATGTGTGATTTTTTTCTTGTATGCGTTTAATTACCCTCTAAAGCAGAGGAATACAAAAATGTCTTCCCAAGTTTTTCAATACTAAGAGTATTGACTAAGTGTATAAGCGTGCGTTTCAATATTTGCATGTGCATATGTACGTGTATGTAGATGTATTAAAAAAAAAAAACAAACGTAAATTTTCAATATTTGCGATATTTTTACAGAATTAATAATAATTTCTTTAGTTAGTAACTGAAAAGAAATTCTTAAGGAATCGTTTAGGTAATTTTTAGAAAAATTATGTGAAAATTAAAATTTTTTTTTATAATTTCCGGTGACCGAAATGGGCGTTGGATGAACTCCCTAAGGAGAGTGTACTTGCTTTTCAAAAGATTTTACATATAAAAAAAAAAAAATAAATAAATAAAAGGAGATATGCTTGCCATGGACTTGCATTCCTTTGCGTGTGTGTTAGTTAAACCTTAAACGAAATTAATTTACAGAAAATTAAATAAATAAATAAATACAGAATATAATGAAAAATCTAACAACAACAAAAAAAAAAAAATCTTTTGTACTTGGGAGTGTCGTAGTTATATGCTAACCAAGTGAAAAGTTGATGATAAAGAGAAAAATGTGATAAAAGTCACAGGACGACAAAGAAATTTTGCACAAACTAGAGTATCGAAAATATATTTGTATGAGTAAGTTAGTGCTTAAATGTGTATGTGTAAGTTTATATGTATGTCCGTATGCGTATATAATATAAACGTATGTCTCTTAGTCGCGTATAGCCGCGACGCGGATCGAAACGTCGCGGGTGTAGATAGAGAAACGAAAAGCAAGCGAAAAAGCATTGCAATCAATTACGGCAAACTACAACAACAGCAACAATCACATGCCTATATATACATACGTTTCTGTGCAGACGACATGCTTATTGTAAATTCTCACGAAATCGTTGTTAGTTTATAAGCACCAGCACACAAGGATAACGCAATAACAGTCTAAAAACAAAAAAAAAAAAAAAAAAAAAAAAAAAAAAAAAATGAAAAAAAAAAAAAAAATATAAACATAAACTTTAGTTTAGCTACTGATTTCTATGAAAAATGGATATCATTTATATAAAAAAAGCAAATAATATTAAAAAAATGTGTATGAAACACGCTTGTGCTTGCATGTGCTTGTCTTTGTTGGTTAAGTTACATGTGAGCCATCAGTGAGCTATCTTTTACTTGTATTCTCATCCGTCTTCTAAGGGTGTTTATAACAGAAAAAAGGAAAAGAAAAATGAAAAAGAAATAACAAAAGAAAAAAAAAAAAAAAAAAACGAAAAAAAAACTAACAACAAAAACCAGCAAAACATTATTTAAAATCAAAAAAAGAGAATAAAACTCTTTACGCTCATCACAGAAGATGAGCACAAAGTAGAGGAAAATTGTTAGGAAAACGTAATGAAAATATGTAAATATTATAAAAACAGAAAATTCAGAAAAAAAAAAAAAAATAAATAAATAAATGAAAACAAGTATAAAATAAAGGAAAATAGAGAGTGAAAAACATGCAATACAAAAACAAACCATTTAAGCCATTACTCTGAAGGGAGAGAAAGTCAACAAAAATATTGTAAAACGTAAACACTGTGTGGATATAAATTTTATTGCGTATGAAACAAAACCAACTACAATGAACTCAGTATAATCCATAATAATAATTCATAATAATAATAATAATAATAATAATAATAATAATAATAATAATAATAAATAATAAAATGAAATTTCTTCTGTTTATTTAAACATTTCGTCGAAAAATATATTAACCATTAAGAGTCGACTAGCTTTGCATACAGTAGCCCGAAGAGTCCTTTTTCGACATTGACATGCTTTTGTTTGCATCAGAAAAACGCCATTGTTTAAGCAAAATAACTCAGGTCCTAAAATAAGTATCGGAGATCCACAAAGTATATATTCTTGACTGGTGTGTGGGTCAGCCCGTTTACTTATTTGTTTACAGCTTTTCCTCCATGCACCTTGCAACATATATCCGAAATTCTATTTCACAAAGCAATTCACCGATGGATATACCTTTCTAGCCATTAGTTAAGATGTGCTCGTCTCTTCCTCGAAATATTCGCTCGAATGCTGAATTTATCTTTTGTATGACTTATGAACCGTATCTTTCTTTAGCTATTTGCTCGAATACTGCAAACTTGCTTAGTTCTAAATAATCGCAATTAAATTAGAAACTTGGTCGTTAGCAATGACAGTTAGGCCGCTTACTTTAATGTATTTTTCTTTCTTTCTTCTTCTAAACACTTGTTGGCTAATTCGTCTATTTACGGTAAACTGATTTGAAAATATTAACTTTGAAATCCGTGACCTCTTTGGAGGGAAGCTATTGTAACAGTCGTTTATTTTTTTTTCTTAATTTTTTCGAATCGAAGAAAAGGTTAAAGAATAATAAGATTAGTTACTAAGTTACTAAGCATATTAGGAGCATAAGTATTAAAAATAAAGTGAAATATCTCTGAAAAATATTCATACTATTGGAGCTACTTCAGGGGAACTCCGTGTGGCGTAGCTGGCGGAAATTTCAATGTGAAGAAAAGTCACTTAATCTATATGCTTGTAGGGGATTTTACAACTAATGAGTTTTGTGTGATTGTTAATAACTAATTTTTAAGCCAACTCATTGGAACTCCTCTATCTAACTCAATAGGAAGTTCGATTTTAAAGATATTGCGTTTAAAATCTCAAGTACCCTTAATACTACTACACACAGGTATTTTCGAAAACTCAAAAATTACGGCCTCGTTATAAACGTTGCCACGCCCAAAATCATTTTTTTATATCATCCTCGGGAGTCTAGGGGATCGTTTAAGCCTATAAAAAAAACGAATTTTTCCCTCCTCAAGTCTATCTATTAGTCTGTGGGCTCAGAGGCTAGTTGTACTAGTGGGTGGGATGCAATGCGGACAAATTTGTTTATCCTAATTAGAAAAGCATCATATTGTCGTTATCAATTGATAAGTGGTTCCAAGTTCGTTTTCAAGTTTTAACGAGTTTACAACAAGTTATTTGGTGTAAAAATGACGCTGATTGGCCAATTGGCCAATTGACCGCGTAATTGCTGTCAGTTAAATTGCATGTAACAAGTGATAGCTCCAGTCTTGGATACCTAGGTTTATTAGGAAAGTACAGAAGGACATGTCGCGATTATCAACTTGAGGAATTTATCTTCTTTTTTTTTTTGTAAAAATTTTCAGGTAAAGAAGGTTTTGTTTGGAGTAAAATATTGCTCGACCAGTTATTCACAACCCACTTTTGTGTTGTGGAATTTTTATAGATTCTTTTTCGATTAGAGAAAATACAATTAAACACTTTCACACCCTACACAACTTGTACTACAAGGATATATCATGTCTGTACGGACGTATGCAACTCGCGGGAAGACTTGAGATACACTCAGTTTTTTACCTATCGATCTAAGCTTGTCTATCCGTTCGTCCGTCTATCCATTTTCTTTTCTTGTGTACAACATACAGATAGAAAGTTTTGAGACATTTTGATGAAATTTATTGCAATTACGTGTTTTGATCCAAGAACGAACACTATTGGAAATGGTTCAGATTGAACCATTTTTTCGGATACTGCTCATAAAACACCTCATTTTGCAAACATTATAGCTATTCATATACCTAAGGGTAGTGCAGGGGATTTAATGATGGGCCGTGACCCAAGAAGTCGAGTTATTCCACTGTTAGCAATGAAAACTTACACATATCCACCATATTCTAAAGATTGTTTTTTTTTTTGTGATTTGAGTTGTGGAACCATTTCAAAGTTCGTCTGCCTACCAAGACTTCATGATCTCGGAAATATCGAACTAATATTATGATGGAATGGAAACTTATTCAGTTCACACGATGTTTGTCTTGTGGAAAAATTGTTGTCCTCCTCCAAATTGTTGTAGTTCTAACCAAATTTCTAGCATGAACAGTATACTCGTCTTTTGTAGCCGTTTAAAAAAAAAAAAAATTCCAGCATATCCCTTGTGGCTTAGACCCTTTGAAGTATAGAGAAATACACGGAAAAATGTTCAGCTTTTGCTTGCAAAAACTTTGTACCGAAATCAAATTTCAATTACAAATAGAAATTTTACGCGATTTTTATTAACTACATGTTGTCCTATAGAAGACTCAGAAGACATGGCAGATAGACGCAAGTTTAATTCGTAAGCCTGCTTGCTAGGAGCTGTAGTAGACATACCCTTAGAATATTCGAGCAAATGTTGAAAATATCTTATCAGACTCGGTACGACAAGTGAACGAAAATCGATCCGAAGCAATGGAAAATTTGAAAATAAACAGTTTTCAGTTCAAACTAAACAGTTTCGAATTTAAAGTATTAACAAATCCAAGCCTTAGTCTCAATCGGATCTCATTTAGACTTTGAGTTGAAATTTTTCGGTTTCAATTTTTTGATTATATTACGTTCGATTTCCAGAAATTTTTATTACTATCTTTTTACTTTAAATTAATAATTAACAGTAAAAAAATTTTTTTTTTTTGCAATCTTTCCCTTTTTTTGGTGGTATTAAAATTAAAGTTTTTCGTTTCTTGAATAAATTGTTGTACGATGAATATCATAGAGCCCCAGTCGGAACGAATTTTCGTATCTTGCAGAAATGCATTGAAGAACTGTGAAGAGCATTCCAGAACCATTGCAAGCGCAATATCACATTTAGTAATTTCTTTAGGAGCCATGAATTGAACTAAAGTTTATGCAAAACTGTAATGTCCGTGCAATGTCTGCTGTAAATATTTGCCTGATTACAAAAGTGAAGCTAATGCCTTCACATTTGACGAAAACATTGAAGATTTCGGCGTGCAACTTGGCGTTGAAAATACGTTAAATTGGTCAAAGGACGCGTGTGTAGCGTAACATGAATTGAGAACATCTATGTTTCCTGGATTGGTTGGTCCCTACTTACAGACTGCAATAGACATGCCATTAAAATTTCCACGCATCCTCTACAAAAATAGCAATAATCAGTCATGGGGACTCGTTCACTGTTGAATATGTTTTTCTTACCTATTTTCAATAAAAAAAAAAAAAAAGAAAATGAAGGAGCGGTATACAATGTTTTATGTTTGGATTAACAGATGAATATAACTTCCTGTTCAATACACGGCATTCGATCCGGGGTGGTGTGGCTGTTTGAGCCTACGAGACTCGCCCTGATATGATTCGTTATGAAAATACGTCGTCCGATTAGAAGTTAAACTACGGCATTAAATAGGCACCAGCAGCATAGGTCAGAGGTAGCAGTAAAGTTCAAAGTAAACAGTTTTCATAATTGTTTTTGTACCTAAAGTACTACACACAACCGAACTATAAGTACCGTTAGTGGAAAGCATCGTCTGCCGCATTGAGATACGAACCCGCCAACACTAACCTGCCTGTCGAGCGTCTGCTCCACTCGACTATGCAGTAGCCCGCATTAATATCTGATCTAAATATTTTTAAATTTTCATTTTTTATTATTTGTTTTCTTTTGCATATAATGGGAGTTTTTACCGTACACCACGTCTATTCTCCAAAATAAGCTATGGAATGAAACTAAAATAACATGAATCAAGTTTCTACATCAAATTTACGGGCTTGAAAGTTCCCCCAACATTCAAGTCGTCCCATAGTTGTTGCTTTAAAAAAGAGCTATGCTACTGAAGCTTACATGAAATTCAATGGATCTTTAATGTGTACATCTCTTACAACTGCGATAAAACAGTTAGAACACTGACCACACTGTACTACTTGTAAAAGTCTATATATTAGATCCAAATCCTCTATAATATCACAGAACGTAAATATGTCTTAAGAAATTTTAAATTTGTTTTCTTTTTTCACTTTCGATAATTTTTCTAATAAATGTCGAATAGATGGGAAATGACTTCCAATAGGATGTGATATATATGCTGAACGGATATAAAAATAAAAGGCATTTTTTCGAAATTATATACAATAGTTATTCATTTTTGAATGAAAAAAAATTATATGCATAAAGAGCGCGTTGAATATATTCCAAGAAAAATTTTCCATTCGTTCTATTGTCCCATTGCATGTCTACTTGATCCGATTAAATTACGAAAAGGTTTTATATGGCATTTAAGGCGAGTATAATTTCGTTGATCGTCGACTGATTCCACTTGAAAACATAAACGTTCGAAATCATTTAATGATTCATTTTAACAGTCGCTTACTATTTACGCTTTACGTAAATTGAAAACTAACAAAAATATTGACAAAATTTAAAGATAATGCAAGAAAATGAAAATACATCGATTTTCTAGCGTACTTATGTCTAACATTGTCAAACTGAGAATTCATTTTGCAAAGAGAGAAGAAGACAAAAGAGAAGGAAGAAAAGAAGACTTACGGATTTCAAAACGATTTCACAAAAATTACGATTTTGTTGTAAAGAATCTTGAGATATATTTTTTGTGTTTCTATGATGAAAACACAATTGTTTATGTGATTTTAGCTGAAATCTTGGGAATGTTCAGAGTTTCTGAAATAAATGTTCACAAAAGCTTATCGCTAGTCCTGCATACATCCTGTATATATATATATATAAGGGAAATATTTCAAATTCACTTTTAATAAATTGCTATGAAAAATATTAAATGTTTTAAATAAGCTTAAGTAGTGAAATTACTCTGGGCTTGCAATAATCGATCTTTTTCTCAAATTTATTTACGAAAGAAAAATGATTTTATTTAGAAGAAAAATATCCTTTTTAATTATTTACTTTAATACAATTTAAATAAATATATATTTTAATAGAATTCAAGAAGAGGAGCATTAGCAGTAAAGGTGATCGGCTCGCAAAATTAATTTAAAATTGTTTATACCTGCGTTCAAGTATTTTTAATAATTATTGAAAAAAAAAAAACAACAAATTCGTGGTGCAAGTGTCTTCTCAGGAAAACAATTTTCTTTTGAAAAGAACCCCTCGGTTATACTTTTGTAGACCATAACTTTGCAAATAAAATCAAAACGAAATCATTCTCAAAATATCGTTCGAATAATTCTTTAGAAAGATTTATTTTAGAAAAAGTCGCGTCGATTTTGTTTTTCGAAAATAAATTTGCGAGCCATTAATCAATTGTGAAAGCAACAATCAAATCAGTCAATCGGTTGATACCACTTTCGACATGACCGAGTCCAAGAATATAGTTTCGAATAAAAAACCACTTAAATTATTTTAAGGGGCGAAAGATTTAAGCAAAGATTTCAGTTGACAGCTTTCTGAGTCACATAAAGAATTGCGTTCTTCGTAAAGACATTTGGATATCATTTTGGAAAAGTTAATGGAGAGTATTTAAGGCGATACAAGCGATTTAGAAAAATAATAGTCTATACCTCTTAATGCTAAAAAATACGATTCTTAAAATTGAAACAAATATTTTTACGTTACAAAAAAGTACCGCACGATACGGTATAAAAATGCACCTGAAATTCGATACGAATGGTTTGTGGAAAATGCTAAACTAGTTCTATGTTTTTGCTTAAACTACGTTAATTGTGTTGATTGCATTAATTCTAAACATATATCCTTTTTTGAAAACTAGAAATGCTGGTCTTTATACCCTGCATAAATTGTAGTGCAAGGACATTTTAAGTTTATGCGAATGTATACAATGCCCAGGAGGACTTGCGATAGACCCTAATTTTATTATATCGATCGATTTAGCAAATGATTGCAATCTTGTCTTTGTGTTTGTCCATCGGTCCATCCCTGCGTATTCATTTGCTTCTATGTTGAACTTGTGCACACCTGCGGTATATGGTACACTAACTTGTTTTGGCCCAGGGATGATTACTATTGACAACGGTGCGGATAAAATCACTTTTTCGTCGACTTCTCTTGTATTAAGCAAAGCGAAGGGTAGGGGCATATTGCTGGCATACTATAATGTTTTTATTTGCTTACAATTATGTCTCATAGACATGATGGCTGTTTCTTTTTTTAATCACAAACATGTTACATATATATTATAGAATTAAAGGTTTAGATCAAATTTCAATATGGATACGATCCGTCCCTTAGAATGCCTGCTTTTCAATGACTTTTGTTATATTTTTTTGTTAAAGAATTTCATATAAATATTTGTCAGAGGAATTTAAAAGCTAAGATAAGTTCAAATATATATAAAAAAAAAAATTATTTTCGAGGTAACACTTACTAAAGTGTACGTAACTATGAAATGATTAATCGCGCTTCGACTTCTAATGATTGAAAGCAGATCGAATTCACTAAAGTAAAGGCATACCGTATAAGAAGAAACGAAAAACTTGATATGATATGAGAGAATTATAGTCTTTTACAAACATCTAGCGTGATATCTAGTAAAAAAATGAAGAGATTAAAGAAGACGGAACTATTTTACTGCGTCACACAATCGGACATATATCCGAAGCTATGAAAAATGTCTCTAGGTTATAGAAAGCCGTTAAATCGACTCCCTTGGTCGCTCTAGCGTTGGCCATTCTTTAGCTTTACCTCATTTGATGTCAGTTTGATGGTAGCGATAATTCTATTTTAAATCTTCTTTATTGAGTTGGTTGGCTCTGAGCTGCACTTTCTTGTTCTCTTCAAAACATTGCCGGCCATTTTACAAATGTTATAACAATTTGTTAGTTTTCATATTGGGAAAGTGTCGGTCGTACAGGAAGTCTTACTCTTTCTCTCTTTATTCATAATAATAATAATAATAATTTCAACGATTTTTAAATTTTTCACTGACTTCAGAGAAGTTTGTTAAAATTATCGCAACATTATTCTATGATGTAACGAACGCTATGAAATTGAAACTTGAATTTATTTTTTTTCCCATTAGTGTTGAGTATGGAAGAAAGATTCGCAATGCTATATATGAACAAAAGTTTTCCAATATGACCTGCATGCCGTGATTGAAACTACTTAACGAAAAACAGAAATAATAATAAAATAAATAAAAAAGTGAAAAGGATTGAAAACGTTAACAATTCTTTGGCAGGGAGAGACACAATTCAATCAAGTTTTTCGTGTCACCCTCGAATTAAGTCGCGAAATGTCCAAGTCGAACGCCGATTTCAGTGCGTTCGACTTTAATGACAGCTCCGATAATTCCGATGTTGAAACACGAGCCCCGTTTCTTAGTCGCGCGGCCTTAAATAGCCATAATAACAATAGTAGCAGCAATCATCATAATGGCAATAATAACGGGCGCGGCAATTCAGGACGCACTAGCCAGCGTAACGACTCGGTTAGTAGTTCTTCCAATAGTTCAAATTCGAGTAGTAACGATGATGGCGAAACAAACGAAACGACATCGGCACAACACCAGAGGCAGCAGTTGCATGCAGCCATTAATGGCAGGAGTGTTAACGAGGCCAATAACAGTAACAATAGCTGTGGTGGCGGTAGCACACCGCAACACAATAACAGCGGCAGCTCCATACAACAGTCACATAATTCGGATGCTCTGTTAATGGTTGCTATGGGGACGGGTGTTGGTGGTTGTGGTAGTGCTGATGTTGATGGCGATGTTATGGGTGATGAAGGGACTTTAACGACACCGGCATCATCGTCAACGGCAGCGCCATTAACAGCAACGCACACGAATGGTTTATCAATGGATAGTAGTGCTCCTGGCAATTCGGTCGACAGTAATCATGTAAGTGGTGGTGGTGGTAATTGTGGTGGTGTCGATGGCAGTAGTGACGGTGGTGGCGGCTTAGCCTCAAATTTGACAGAAGCCAGTGTGCACAACAACAATTGTAATATTTCGGGTCTGCTGGATTCTGCACTGACCGGCAACGGCAATGGCCAAAACAATGGTCACTCGACCGTAAGCAGTATCAGCAACAGCAACTCCAATAATAACGGCAACACCAACCATAACAACAACAACAACAACAACAACAACAACAACAACAATAACAGCAACAATAACAGCATTAATAACAACATCGGCATCAACAATAATAGCAATTGTAACGAGATTGTACGTTGCAGTAGTAGTGCCAGCTTAAGCAACAATAGCCAGCAAACAAATCATGCTGGTCTTTCTGGTAACGGCGGTGGCGGTGGCGGCGGTGGCGGATCGGGTAGTCTTTGCGGTGTACCCGCATCTGCTTCGAGCTATGCTCTCTCCAACGAACGCAAGAAATATCGTCATCAAAATTATAGCAAAAACATCTATATCGGCACGAAAAACGCAGAGAAATGGGAACACATGCGAACACGATTACAGTTCAAAAACGACGTCGAATTTGTTGCCTATCTGCTAAACTTAGCCGATAACGATACAGAACGCTTGGCAAAGTAAGTATAAAGCGAATTTTTCATTATTTATTAAATAATTCTTTCTTTTTCGTGTTTCTATGTTTTTCGTTGGCTAGCTTTAAAGTCAACCACAGAACGAACGCGACCGCGTTACACTAGAAAAACAATTGATGTTATAAATTAGGTTATTTGAGTTCGAGTTGTGATTTTAGATTCATAACACCAAGAAGTATATTAATTTCATTCTTTTGGAGGCCTCGATATGCGATCTTACGCTTTCCTTTTTATTTCCCATCCCTTTCCCATCATGTGAATTTGTCGCCAAATGTATATTTAGCGAACGAAAAGTGTATAGGAATTCTATCTATCTGGAGAGTTTTATAAAAATCCTACACTCAGGTATTTCTCGCCACAATTGCTGCGAAAAAAAGACTCTGAGCTTGAAGGGGAAGTTTTACACGAAAGCCATTATAAGCTTCAATACGTATTAGTCCGAAAGTACAGATAGTCGAATCGTATCCATAGAGCCTTTCTTCTTACATTGCTCTAATTAATGATCTTTAAGTTCGCAGGCAGTGTATATGGCGTCAAAAAAATAATGTTCTGATAAAGTGACAGTATTCAGTATTCAGTTTGCTTGTCTGGGTAATCAATACAATGATTGACAAGTTTTCATATATTAATTGTTTTTTTTTAAGGATACAATCATGACATTAAAAAGATGATAAAAAGTAAAAAAAAAAAAAAAACAAAGAAAGAGACAAAGACAAAAAATGTTTTCCACGCAAAATTTATAATTTTAATGATTATTTCTTCTTTCAATGTATTTTGTTAAGAGAATCGTTAAATGTCGAGTATGGTATATAATATACGATATCATTAATGATGATTCTTTTCTCGTTAACTGTATAAATCTGTCGAAATCGCAGCGTTGCATAGTTGCAAATATTTTACAATAGCTTACGATTTTATTTATGATGTACACATATGACGATAATGGGATAAAGTAAATTTTGATTTTTGCTACATATTTGGAGATTCTATCGTTGTGTAAAAGCAAAAATTTGTTCGTTTTTTTTTTTTAAAGATAAACGTAAGTTAATACATTACTATGTGTGAATGTATTGTCTTGTTAGCTGTTTGACTATTTGACTGACTGATTAAATGAATGAACGAATGAATGAATGAATGAATGGATGGATGGATGGATGGATGGTTAGCTGGTTGGCTGGTTGGCTGGTTGTTTGGTCGGTTGGTTATTTCTCTGATGATGAGATGATGTTGCTATGTTAACGGAAGCGGAAATAAAAAATACAAACACAAGCAGTAAATACATAAGTATATATGTAAACATATACGCACGCATATGTGTATATACACACACCAATAAATATACTTACAAACACATAGAATTAAAATAGGAGAAAAAAAAAAAAAAATATACACTTAGTTTTTTATCGCACTCTGCTGTACAAGTCCTTTGTACCAGCAAAGATTTACGCAGAACAGTAGCGCATTTAAAAAGAAAAATAAAAATAGACCCAAAAAAAAAAAAAAACTTATAAACTCTTCTTTTTTGAAGTAAGAGCAAAAATTCTTTACATATACATGTATACTCTGTGTACAAATATATATATATATATATGTACATATGTATACATTTACGAGCGTGCGTGTGCGATACATTGAGAAAGAAGTTGATGATATTTGCTTTGTTGTATATTGTATGAATGCATTATAAAAGAAATGCAGCAAGTGCCCTGTGAATGCACGAAAACATGCCTATGCTTTTGTGTAATTTGGCAGTCGGTGTTAGTGCTGTGGTTGTTGGTTTACGTATTTCCCTTTTCTTTTTTTTTTTTCGTAGTTTCTCAGTTCTGTGTTTTCTCTTGCTTCCGTAACAAATACTTTGCGAACGAGAAAAACCTTAAAACCAACCAAAAGTGAAATATTGTTTAAGTGCAGCTTTGAATTGCTGCACCCTGTGGTGCGAGAATGTATTGGTTGCCTTCAAAATGATTGTATTGGGTTGGTTTCATGTGGTGATGTATGCTGCGGTAACTTGAGCGAAAATGTGTGTGTGTGCGTGTGTGTGTGCGCGTGTGTGAGTGTGTGCGTGCGTGTGTGTGTGTATACACATACATGCGTGCATTACTTACGACTTGCATATTTGGTTTAGGCAGGAAACTCATCAGTGTACTAACAGCAATATCCTCAGCGTACTCAGTAGCAGCTTAAATAGCACTGAAAATACGCCATTTTAATGTTTATGTATACACATGTATATATATATATATATATACATATATGTACTCTAAAATTTATGTATTTGTTGTACGAAAGCACGGGCAAACGCGCGTGCACACACATGTACACACACACACACACACACACACACACATACGCGCGAGCGCATACGCACATACGTACGCGTAAATTTCATTCGCATGTATTGTACACGTACATAAATAATGTGCATAAGACTAGTTCATCATTTATAGTTTCCATCATCTTGAAACACGAACATCTCTAACAGGTTGGCAAGAAACGAATATCTCGATGTATTGCTTTACTATCTTTTTCGTCCGCACTCTTTTACGCACTCTCGCATTTACATAGAATTGATGCATGAAAGAAACGAAATAGACAAAAAAAAAGAAGCGAGACACTAACGCAATTTCTTTCTTGCCCATCTAATTGTATTATATTTAAAATCTAAAACTCAATACATACACTCATACATATATACAGAGTAGAGAGTAAATGCAACGAAATTAGAAAAACATAACAAATAGTGCTTTTGTACCACTCGAATAGTACTAAAGCTGAATAACTAGTTGGCTGTTGTATATGTAGTGTGCCCTCTTACATCACGGTTTTTGACCACAAACCTTCATACGCACATACACACAAAAGCATGCTTGCGCACACATAAGTGAACGTACAAGTACAACAGTAAGACTAACAGCACACTTGAGAATGAGCAAATGTAATTTTTGAATATGCATGAAGGTATACACATACATACATGTACATACATACATACATACATACATATGTATGCATTGGCATACTTATAGCTCGTACAATGCTTACGCGATATTTATACGAGGCTCTATCAGAAAGTCATTGGAGATTGGTGTTGAAGTCGTCAGTTGTCTTATCTAAAAATTTATTATAAAAATGTCGCTTTATTTTTATTGTCTTGCTACGATTTCGAATGCGAGCTAATCAGCTCGCAGTTGATTTCGTAGATGTCAAATATATAGAGTGCTTATGGTAAACTCATACTGTCCTTGTGATCTTACATGAGCTCAATTTTTTATTCTCCATTTCGCTACAAGTAGCTCGCAGTAAGTATTTTGCAGCTGTGTGTTTGTAACCTTATTCGACTAAAGAGCGGTCTGTGTGTTATTAGTTGTTTTTGGAAGTTTTAGTTTTAGAATCTTTCGCGATTGTATGATCTTGGCTATGGCATAGCGCGTTTGTAGACAATTCTCTACCAGACACTTATCGTTCAATTGCTCATGATAATCACCGAAGAAAATGACAAAAGTTTGCCGACAAGTGCAACTTGATCCAACAACGCAAGAAAGGATTCTAATTTTTGAACGGTTGTTAAACAATCCGTTTAGTGGGAATGATTTGCCCGCAAACATGCCCTTTTTATATTACCACCTTACAATCTTTGTGTGCATGTGCATGTGTGTGTGTGTGTGTGTGTGTGTATATCCCTTTAAGCTCGTGGATATCAAAATTCTTGTGCTTGTTATACGTATAGAACATTCATAAGAAAAGGAATGACGCTTATAAAAAGAAGTAGTCTCTGCTCAATGAATTCAAGTGCTTATTATACCTGCTGTCCGTTGAAGTTAATAGGCGCACGTTAATGGAGTCGTTTAGTCGTTTAGCGCTGATAACAATTTCCGAATAAATTTTGCAATAAAAGAACGATTGTTGTCGCGTTGAAAAATCGCTTTACATTCTCTTTTCGCCCCACGCCTCTGACACCATTGTTTAGCTATAATGCAGGAATTCTTCTCTTCTGGTTATTTTTCCTAAATTGGATCAGGTCAAAGAACATGTTAAACCTGGACCTAATCACCCCAAATAAATATTCAGCATTAACGTCGACATTAATCGTTCAATTAATTTATCAAATCATTCTTTCTTCGCTTCGGGGAAAATCAACAAAAAGGCCGCCACATATCGTACGAGTTCAATCGCTATTCGATCGCTGCTGATCCGTTTTCCGGCTTAGATCAAACTCTCTGCATTTCTATTTGACCGTTTCGGTTAAAATTTTTTCAAAGCTTAATACGAAAGAAAAGGAAAAAAGCAAAAAAAAGAGAAAAAGAGAAAAAGGAAAAGAAAAAGCGAATCTTTTTAAAATTTTGACTTTAATGAAGCTTTAGGTCCATTATTTCTAATTATAAATTGCAATCACACCCCATTCCTTACATATTAAATGGTAAGGAATTTCTTGTTGTATTCAAGTTTCATCGTGAGAATGAATCTTAATTATCCAGATTTGTGCTTTAGCGTTTTCTGCATATTTGTTTTGATCATTTTTCAGGGTGTATTGTTTATTACTTCCACTTCCGTAAAGTGGCTACAAAAATGCAAGCATAACAAGTATATTATCATCACTATAGCGTATTTGTCTGGAAGTAATTTAACTTTTCCCGATTTATTGCACTAAGTACGTCAGTCAGTGCACTGGTAATGCTTAGATGCGAATAACACAAGACACACATAAATTGTTCCCGATTAGCAGAAGATTGTAAGCGCGGTTAGTTACGTTTAATCGACATATCTTTCGCCCTTTGTATGGACGCGCTTTGATCTATTGAAATGGAAAGAATTGAAAAAACAAAAAAAAATTTGCAGATAATTCGAAAAACTTTACTAGCGAAGGAACGATCGTCGATAAATACGTTCACAATTTTGTTAAGCTGACGGGTATACGAATTTCGCCATACATATGCATATTAACGTGGAATCGAAAAAAAAGTTCACATTTTATGATTTTCAATAATGTGCGCGCTTACGTTTGGGCATCGTTTGGGCATCGTTTGGGCAAATATTTAATCTAAGATGGGTGTTGCAAGATTCGTTCTTCTCTTTACATTATTGCAGAGTCATGTAATCATATAAATATATGAACATATAAACCCATACATTCATATATATATATGTCGGTCGGTATATGTCGGTATTCCGCAATAATACAACTGCATGCAGCTCATGTACATGCTCTTGCATGTGGCTGATGTTCATCGCTTTTGTTGCTTTCATTGCTTTCATTGTTAGTTTTCAATGTCTTGCTTCGCTCGCTGCTACATATTAACGCCCTCTCATGTTCGTTGCCCGCCATCCCTTTTCACTTCATTTCAATAATTCTCAAAGGAAACATTTTCTCCAACATACACTTACCACGCAGAGAAGGATGTATATAAACATTCATTACGATGAAGCTCTGCGTAAGAATGTCTATAGTTATGCTTCATGTTGTTTGTTTGTTAGTTAGTTCGACGCGTTAATAACGCGATTGCCAACTACAATCGCAACGAATATATATATATATGTCTGTATGCTATTGCGTGATTGTATATGAGTGCAATAGTATCTAAAATATCCAGCGAATTATATATTTTCTTTACGTTGCCTGTACTGTTTTGTCGTTGATGATATTATTTCTCTTGTTGTTAATGTTGTTCCTATTGTTGGTTAAACAGTTAGTTTTCTATGCTTTATTTTAGCTTCATTTCCACCAACTATTGCGGTTGCTTTTGTTTCTAATGCATGTATTCATATCCTTCACACACACACACACACATATATATACATATACACATGTATGCCATATATATATATATATATATATATATATATACTACATACTATATACATTATATATATATATTTACATATATAAGTAAATATTTATAGCGAATACGAGAGTGCGTTAAATAAGCGTTCCGTGCGAATAAAGCTTTAAGAAATTAATTAAACGCACAATTCCTTCTTAATACTCTGAAAAGCATAAAAGAGACCTAATGAAACAGTTTTTATGCGTTGCATTTTCCCTATCTGCGCATCAGCCCTTTCTTATTTACTTATCTTTGACTGAAAGACTGAAAAAGATTATGGGGAAAGGCAAAAGCGATGAGAAGCGACACCAATCTTTTCTTAAATCAGAAAAATATTGCAAAACTCGATTGGAATTATTCCGACACGGCATCTTTTGCTAAATCAGGAAAATAAATATAATGGCAAAAGTCCGGAAATAATTTTGAAATGTATTTCATTTTTTGTTCTTTCAGCCTACCACCAGCCTCAGCCTCGACGACGCCCACTAAAGGTTTCGATGGCAATTTCAAACTTGAGCCCAACTTAAGTGCCAAAGAATTCAGTAACAGTCAGACTGGGGAGACCGGCGGCGATTCACAGCAACCCGTCGTTCGTCGCAAGTACAAGAAGCGGGTACAATTCAATGATAATATGGCGAATGGCGTTGCGAAAGTGAAGAATTTCTCAAACTTTGAGTTGAAAGCTAAAAAGCAGTTGGGTGGAAATAGCAACAGCAATAGCGATGTGCTGCCGGAAGTTTTAGATTGCCGTATAGCTGAGAAAATCAAAAGTGAACTCGAGGAAAAGTCTGCGTCCAAAGAATCTCTGCCGAATGCTCTTTGCTTGAAAAAGGGCGATGCTGTGGGTACTTATGGAGATGAGGAAGATGATGACGAAGATGATGCCGGTACTTCGGTCCTGGGCGATGCTGTTGACGGTATGAATAGTCAGAACAGTGGCTTTCGCGTTCGTGTTAAAGGAAAACGAGGACCCAAACCAATGATGCCGCCTAGTTCGTGTCCAGAGGATGAGGAAGAGCCTGAACCCAGCGACGATGATGATGAGGATGAGGAAGTCGACGAGGAAGCATTAGCACGTGAAATGAAAAACGAACAAAATTTTGTAGAGGAAGAAGATGAACTGGACATTGCTTTTCGCTCGCAGCAATCATGTAGGGAATGTTCACTAACACACGATTACAAAGTGTGTCCGCTGAGAACGGCGATAGGGACTATCACTGATGCGGTCGATTTAGCCGAGTGGATTGAACGTAAAAACTTAGAAGCGTTGGCTAAACTAAAAGCAGATGCTCAGCGTCAAGCGAAACATTTGCACGGTGACGAAGATGAAGATATGGATGAATCATCGCAGTTATCGGAGTTGGAAACGAAACCCCTTATAACGTTTGCTGAGGCTTCGGTGCCGGCCGAATTCGAATTGCACAATGTTGAGCCAAATGTCACGGGGGTATTTGCTCGCACCGAAGTGCGGCCGTTTACCAAGTTGGGTCCATTGATTGGTCAGCCAGTACAGTCCGCTGATGTTAGGGAAGGCAGTGATATGAAGTGGATTTTTGAAACTTGTGAGGCTGGTGCCGAAAAGTCACAGTTTCTCCTATGTGATAATCCCAACTCATCCAACTGGCTGCGTTACATTCGACCCGCACCAACTTATGATGAACGCAACGTGAACTTGGTGTCAATTGAAACTCAAGCATTCTTTGTAACTTGTCGCGAGCTTAAGAATGGAATGGAACTCTTATACTGGAGCGATGACTGCAACACTATGTGGCGTAAAAAACATTGGTCTGAAAAAACGCGTAAGTCTTAGGGCTATGTTAAGAAAAGAGAGAAACAAAAAAAACCATTAAAAATTTCTTACATTTTTAAACAAATTTGTTTTGCTTACAGATTGCGGCGGCTGCAATTTGAAATTTGATCACCCGCTTTACTATCGCACGCATTGTTCAGTATTTCATGATCCCTCGATGAGTTTAACGATACGAAAATATCATTGCAAGGTATGCGGCGAGGCGGTGCTGGGCAAAGACAACATTATGAAGCATGCCGCGGAAAAGCACGATGGCAAAGGTGCCCATCAGTGCCAGTTTTGTAATAAATTCTTTTTACGACTTAGTTACTTGGAAATGCATCGAACATACGGTTGTGTCGCAAATCCAAATCGCACCCAACCCATATGCGACTTTTGTGGCAGAAAATTCTTCAGGCCGCAAAAACTGAAAGCGCACATTAAACGTGCACACAGTGGTAAGAATGAGGTTCTTCTCAAGCCAATGTACCTGTATAAGAATGCACGGTGTGTTCACTAACTCGCCACTTTCTCAAGTAGTCTCTAGTAAAATCCATTCTATTATATATCAATTATATATATGTAATCATTCAATGAAGATCAATTGTTTAGATTATTTGGTAGTAAGTTTTATACCCACCGCCAGAGAATGGTTTTACCTGAATTACCTGAGGATTTGCAGTAAAGCAAAGTCGAGAAACAAAATTACACTTCCATGTGTTGGAGATTTGCCAAGCAATTTGTTTGTGGTTCCGTCCGTTCTAGTCTCTTCGAAATTTTTGCTATACTTCTTGAAACTATAAAAGAGAGGAAGTTCGCACTTCATGTCAACACAGTTCGGAGGATTATGTTTAAAAAATGTGTTCTTCCTAATACCACAAATAACACTGCGTGTATACATACCCAAGAAGGAGCGATGAGCGTATTCGTAGCAAAACTTTCAGGTTATCTTAAGTTTCCCTAATAGTTTGACATTGTTGAGGTTGTTGTACCCGTACTCGGTAATTGACTGGTTTTGGTCGATTTGATTCACATCATTCAGCTACCAGTCGAAATGGCGTATGCCATTTATTTCCAGTGCAGGATTCCGGTGTTCTCTTCGTATAGGCTTGAGGTCCGTCGGTCGGCTTTCGGCCACGTTCTTGTCTTTGCGGAAGTAAAAAAAAAAGAGGAAAGAAATATACCGGAAATACTTATTTCTTTCGTAGCTTAAAATAGAATTATATTGTGGGCACGTTGGAGACGGTTACGGTTAACGGTTTCTCTCGATAAATTAGTGTAGATATTCCAATATTTTCAAAAACAAAAAAATGCACAAGGATTTCTCTTCTTCAAATACTTATTTGTTTTCCCAACATTTTACTGGACTTGCGTTGTAATATAAACACATTTTAGGCGAGCCGAACCTCAGGTGGTGGATATATAATGTTTGCCTTACGGCAAACGGCAAATATAGTGTTCTCTCTCACTTGCAATTAAAATATATCATCAACTTCACTTTCATCACATAAACATTTATATAACTCTTTCGTTATTTTTATTTGAAGACTTATTTGAAAACTTTCGAATCTCAGAAAAAATTGGATGAATTTTCATTAAAATTATGATTCTTGCGTATATGATTTCATTAATTTTACGTTCATTACTTTTATCCTTATAATTATTACACACATGTGTGCGAGCCAACTTTATTGATTGCATTAATGGCATGACATTCCGTT
The DNA here is from genome assembly GCA_000688735.1 of Glossina austeni. NCBI lineage: Eukaryota > Metazoa > Arthropoda > Insecta > Diptera > Glossinidae > Glossina > Glossina austeni. The sequence goes on from KK502403.1 coordinate 198,828, forward strand.
TGAGAAAGTTTGGAATCCGTCTGCAACATGATGATTGCCCAGGGATTGGGAACTTTTATAAACAATGGATTTTTAAATGTTGCTCACTTTCAAATCTGTCGAAATAATTTGTTATTGTTGGACATCTTTTGAAAAAGGATCTGCTTTTTCCGTGAAGGATAAGCATATCTGTTGATATGTTGCGTGGTACATATCTGCTGGGTATCTCAGCTTAAACTATTACTAAGGTTATCTCATTATGTTTTTCTTGTTCTTATTTTTATTGTAATTTTTTATTTTTTTTATTTTTTTAATTTTCGTCTATTTAATTTTATGATTTCGTTTATTCAAAATCGCCACTATCCAAAATTTTGTTTTCTTCATGAATTTCATTTTAGATATGGCTGAAGTTTTACGAGATTTTCAGTGTAAATTATGTTCAAAACTTCTAGGATCGCGGGCAGCATTGCAGCGTCACGCCAAGGAGGTACACAGTCGCAATTCAACTGTGGTCAGTTGTCCCAGATGCCAGAAGCTATTCCAAAACCGTAGTAACCTAAAGATTCATATGCTTACTCATTCCGGTGTCAGACCATTTAAGTAAGTGCTAATCATTTACAGGCAGAAAGTATTTAAAGAAATTCAATATTCTATTCTATTCCGATTATTAGATGTTCCGAGCCGGAGTGTAATGCGGCTTTCACCACCAAGCAGTGTTTGCAATTTCATTATAAAAAAGTTCACAACTATACTCAAGAACAAATGCCTAAAATTGAGAGAAGTGTTGCTTACACGTTCGATGCATATTCCGGTGGTATGAAAGTTGACTTCCTGGGTGAGTTTAATGGTTGACGATTGCTTTAATATTATTAAAAATAATTTACTTTTGTTCAATAATATAGAGCAAGCTCCCCGACGAAGACGTAAAAGCTTGGAGGACCAAAATTCAGTTATGAGTTCAAGCATACAAAGCGATACTGAATTTTCCGATGATAATATATTTGAGGCTATTAAAAAGTCTGGCAAATCAATTAAAGATTTATGCAGAAATGAACCAAACCTTTCGTTATTGTCATCGAAAATTTCTAGTATATTTGGGGAGAAACCTGCGCCCAAGAAGCGAGGACGCAAACGTAAGGATCACCACCTTTTGAATGAGCATGAAAATGATCACGATCATATGGAGCAAATGAGGCGGAAACAGAATGCTCAACTAAGTCTGGTAGAATCATTCTTGACAACCACAGCTCATCGTCTAACGGCACAGCATCAAGTTCAACAAGTGGTGGCTGCCGCGGCAGCTGTTTCGGCAATGGCTGGCGGAGCGACAGATGATTCAAATAAAATGCATATGATGCCCGGACTTAACCATCAACATATGGGTATGACACATCAGCATCAGTCTGCAAGCATGGGCCACGATGAAGAAGAAGAGGAAGATGAAGAAGATGACGATGAACAAGTCCATCATCAGCAAGGAGTTCAACAGATGCCACATGACAATAACAATTATCGTCACCATCCTGGCATGAATGCCTTAGGGCAGAATTTGGTTGTGAGTAAAGGTAGTAAAAAATGGATCAGTGGCGATGATCGGCATTTGACAAGGGACTGCCCACCAGTTGTAGATCGTTGTGCTTTAAGTGGGGGCCAAGTAGGGAGCGGAACGATGAGCGGGAGCGCAAATGCCTGCGGTATGAACCAAGGGGGAGCAAATGAAATTGGTATACCAGGTTTCGTAGTACCATCTAATAACACAGAAGATCCGAACAAATTAATGGGCTCCAATCGGGACTTCTTGTCACGCCTTATAAACTCGGCTAATTCTGGTCATAATCACCATGCCGGAAATACCCGGGAAGAAGATGAAAATTCTTCATTCTTAGATGTTGTTGAATCGAATAACAACGGTGCCAATGGATCGATGTCGCAGTATCATCATAATGCTTCCAATAATTCTAACAATGCTGCCGTAGGCTCTAACAGCGCTGGCAGCAATGCTGAAGCGAACAATACTGCTGCAACAATCAATCAGGGTGCTGGATCGAATTCGGCACAAGGTGAAGGCAGCGAAATGGCCATGAACTCTTTAACACATACCCAATCATTTATGAATTCATTTTATAACAACGCAAATGCAAGACTGAGCGGTGCTACAGCTGGATCGTCTTCATCGGCAAGTATGCTTGTTGAAGCCGCGCTAAATTCCGTCGGCAATATAATCGATGGAGAAAATAACGAGTTAAAGGTAAAAATTGATTGTTGCCGAAACCAAAAATTTGATGGCAAATTTTTATTCTTTTTTTTTTTTTTTTTTGAAAGGTTCCCACCGACAATAATATCAACACTGACAGTCCAATGAGCTCTCATGTCGACACAGAATCAAATAGATTTAGTGCCAATAATCCCATGGATAACCTTGAAAGTGAATTGAAAATGATGAAAAATTTAAACAGTTTTCCCATGCAAATACCTCCACTGCCAATGTTTCCTAACTCAGGCAATAGTCTTAGCTCCTGCAATATATCGCCGACTGCTTCTACGCCTACAAATCCACGGAGCAATCAAAATAACGATGTTGATGTGGATGCCGGTTCAACGCCACGACCACAGCACCTCGGTAGCGGTGGTGGTAGTGTGAGGGAAGCTGATGGCTATGCTGCGGCACAGCATAGAACCCCACCTACACCTCAACCCATTTCACCAGGTCGAGATTACGGGATGTTTAGTAATAATAATGGTTCCAATGGCACTCCTGGTGGCCCGGGTACCGGAGGCAGTTCAGGTAGTGGTCATAGCACGGGTGGTAATAGCACCACAAATAACATATCAGCGTCTTCACCTTTACCAACGATGGCCCAGGCCCAAAGACGTACTGCTTCTAGCGTGAGCAGTACGTATCCAGAACATGAACTAATTTCACCAGCTTCATCTCCTTCAATACCTCGCTATAATTTTAACAATGGCGACATACTGCGTCATAAACAAAGAGCGGATCAGGAAACAGATAGGCGGCAAAATCTAGGAACAGGTCATAGTCACATGTCGAGCGATGAGGAGAATAGTATTATGCCACAAAATAGGTGAGTGGATGAACCTGAACATTCAGTTCAGTATAATTTATGTGTTTTAAAATTTAATTGCATTTTTTTCAGCAGCTCTGCAGGTCAGGACATGCGTATGAAATTCTCTCAGCCTCAGATGGATTTAATGTATTCTAAATACGAAAGTCTTGCAAATTCGGCAGCGCTCAAGTACAATAGTCAAGGTGTAGATTCACCCGCAGAATATCGTAATGCCAACACAGCGGCAACTTCTAATAACGACATGTCAGATTTACAAGGCCTTGATATGTCGTCACGTTCCAATGTTAGCTCCGCAAATTATCACCACAACTTTCAGTTGCCTAGCAATAATCCAGCCAATCTTCCTGGTATAGGTCGTTATCATCATCATATATATGATATTCTTTCCGAGCGGGAACAAAATCAAAGTAGTCAGGCTCAAAGTCAACAACAACAACATCACAGTTCAGCGGCAGCAGCAGCTCAACATCAGCAACAAGAGCATTCTAGTCAACTGGCTATGCAGCAACATCAGTCGGCCATGCATAGTATGTTGTCTGATCAGCTTAGCGAACCGGAACATGATCAAACTACTTCGGTAGATCTAAGTCGAACCGCCAACTATGTGGTACCATCCCCGCCCCAACTGCCGTATAATCATCCACATCACGACATGTTACGTATGGCATCGCTGGATTTGACTCCGAATACAAACATGTCGGTTAGCAATAACCGATCATTTCTTTCATCACAAATGCAGCATCAAAGTCGCGAAAGTCTCGAGCATCATCGTTTACTGTCAACCGTTGAACAGCATCGCATCTTGGCAGCTTCAAATGCTGCTGATCAACATCGCTTACTGGTTGATCCTACAGCTCATTTACTTATGGAGCAAAATAATCGTTTGCTCGGTCCCGACCAATCGCGTTTATTAGGAGAATCTGCACAAAATCGCCATATGGCTCGAGGCTTTGGCGCCTACCATCAGGTAGCTTCGGGCAATTATCATCCCGGCGTCAGACCGCCGGTCTTACCCTCCGCTAATCATCATGCTTCCAACCCATCAAATTATCATCCGTTTCCAGCCTATTATTAGTTAAGGATTTAGAAAGTGGTTGAACGGTACTTTAAAGGAAATAATTTTGGTTCTTGGTTTTGGTTAATAAAATGTAATAAAAGTACGGGAATTGGCAATACATGTATAGATAATATCTGTAGAGTTAAGAGCATTTGTGTATTTAATTAGATGAAGGAGATGCTTTTTTAATTAATGTTGAACTGTTATTATTAAGTAAAAATACGATATTTTGAAAGAGAAGATTTTACAAATTCGGTTATCCAAACTTCCCCCACTGTCCACAGTAGCCCTGTTCTCTTTTCGTTTCCTTAAATGTGTATGGTCTTAAAAGGAACCCTTTTTTGTAACAAGTAATAAGTTTTCGCCTTCGTATCTGTGTTATGTGCATTTTGATAATTGATTCATATAAGAACGGACATATGAAATTATTCATACATACATCATCTTCATTAAGGTTAACCGATGTATTTTATATAAATAAGAATGAAAGTTTATTTTTACACACCCACATATTTAGCATTAATTGACTTTAGTATTTATCATAATTGATTTCTGTTCTCTTCTTTTACTTTTTATTATATAATTGAATTTTATATATTTCATAAATATGTAAAAAAAAAAAAAATAATAAATAAATAAATAAATAAATAAATAAATAATTTGAGAGAAGTATATAAATATAGAATTGTAATATATTAACAATAACAATAATTATATAATAAATATTCTGTGCCAATGTGTAAAGAGGAAGAAATTCAAATCATGTAAAATATATGTAAACACAATAGCAACCATTTAGTGTATATTATACAAAACTAATAATTAAAATAATTTAATTATGATTAATGTATAGTTGTGTCTAAACGGTATAATCGTACATACCATTCTCCTACACATGATTTCTTTTTTAATTTTTCAAAAACTAGTTTACATTCACTATACTCTATAAAAACCTGAAGAACTAACATAAATGGAATTTTGTTATTCCTATTCATAAAGACTAGACTTTAGCAGTAGGAACGCAAATTCATTTTTTATAAAAATTATTTTGTGAAACTTTATGTTCGCCTTGAAGTGATGTACTCGTATTTATTATGAAGAACAAAAATAAGAAATTTTACAGCCGCTTGAAAAAGAACGTTAGATACTCACCCTTCAGTATTCAACTTATAATGAACTTATAATAAATAGATTCAATTCATCGCAGATCAAGTATAATAATTTAAATATGTCAAAATTCTTCTTCAACTTTTCCTACTATAAAAAAAAAAAATTTTTTTTCTAATATGTCTTTAGAAATAATTCGAATAATTTCAGAAGTTTTTTGAATTTTTTTAACCCATTTGTCGACGAGCCAACAAATCTCTTCCACTCATTCGCAATTTCTAGCTGTTTACCACAAAAATACTTTTATTTATTTTTATTTATTTCCTAATAATTAATTGGTAAACTAATCGCACTGAAATGAATTTATAAAATATTCAGCTTAAAGTCTTTAGCGTAGTGTAGAATAAATAAAGTAAGAATATTTCCTAAAAATGATGTTTAAATAATATACTAATGTGAGCAAAAATTAAGGTGAATTTGTTGATGAAAATCAGAAATTTTTATTTATTCTTCCAAACCTCACTAGTGTCGCCTAGATCGTCTTCATAACATTCATGCCTGGCAGAAGCAATTCATACTCTACACTACCGTGATAATCCAAGAAAATTCTCAACATGACTTTGAGTTCTGGTCTTCATTCACCTTTTCTACGATATTCACTCGATTGATCATTTTTTCCTTAGTAGTTAGAAATCATTGACAGATAGTGAAAAAATCAACAAACTGACATTTGCCATTTAACTCTGCAGTAATTGAATGTATTACACGATTAACTCCACGTAGATGTGAAAACCAGCTTTACAATCTTAAAGAAACGGAAGGGGAAAATTATATTCGATCGCGGCCGAATTTTTGTTAGTGGTCACCGTAAATCTAAAAAAAACTAAAAAAAAAAAACGAAAGAAATTTCCGCATTTCATAATATTACGTGGGATGAGCTGCTTTTCCAGCTGCTGCAGAACCACCCGTAAAATAGAAGTGCATCTGAACTGGTGTATAAGTAACGAGCAAAAATTCAATTTATTTTTATATTTATAAGTAGAGGTTTAGGTCTCAGGCTATCTTGTACTTTGGTCAATTTGACTCAATTGTAATACCAACTTGCGTGCAAGACGTTCTAATGTTTGTGACAAATTGAATGCCGGTTACTGCATTTTTGCAACCACGAGAATGTTTATCACAGGCATTACAGAGACAGACAGATAGACGGACATGCTCAATTACGCTCGCACTTTGATGCTGATGAACGTTATATATACTTTATGGAGTCTCTGAGGCTTCATTCTAAGCGTTGCAAATATTTCGACAACATGAGCATACACTTCATTGTCAAGCAATCAATAATTCAATAATTTCGTAATATCATAGCATTCGCCAAATAATTAAACGAAAAATTGCAATTCACTTTTTGTTCTCATCTTAAATTCTGTTCTAACTACCAATGTATAGATAAAACGCTTCACTTTATTTCTGACGTCCTTAGTAAGGAGAAAAAATTTCTCAGTTTTTAAAATTTTCTTAAATTTTCCACCTCTTATCGATACATACGTAGATTACTCGTCCCAAGTTTTCAAACCCTTAAGACGCAGCCAACTACGTTATTTACTTCAATCTACTCGCCAATGGTTGACTGACACAGAGACACACTCTTTGATTCTAATTATTTGGAAACAAAAATGTTATCGCAAATCATTTTATTTCGAGTATACATTCTGGGATAAGTGCCTGGTAGACATTATTTACAAGTAGCTCTCACTTTGCTTAAACAGGTGTCCTCTACGCGAATATATCTAATAAAACTCTAAATAGAAACATAACCCAATTACAGTTTGTTATTATGAACCATGCTTCGATGACGTTCAATAATGTCAAAAAAGTTTAATCCTTGCCACGAAGTCCTGCTTTTCCATTCCAATTCTATCAGTTCTCGTCTCAATAGTGAATCCTAAGACAATTTTTTCAGAATGAGTGTAAACTCTTCACATTTTTTTGTTCATCTACCATTTACTGCTTACTTACTTTGCAAAAAAAGCGTAAAAAAAAAGAAAAAATATTCAGAATGCGACAGAGTTAGTATCTGAACTATTTAATAATTTTAAATAATATAATATCAAGTTTAGTTCGGCACAGGAGATGGGAGATGCTTTAAGAAATGCCACAGCCCGACACATAGTCAACGAAGGAGTGGAAAGGGTTAAACTATAAAATGTAGAATAGTGCGAATTTGATTACATCTTTTAAGGGAATTTTAAGCTCTTAGTTGTTGTAATTGTAACTTTCGACATTTTGGGTATTCAATGATGCCAGCAAAACGATGAAGATTGTTCAACTGCTTCATTTGAAATTACTAAAATTGAAAGGAAATAATGAAACGTATTATAGTTGGCCACGACTCATCGTAAGTTGCTTCGCTTAATACATTTCTTCATATTCACAACTTTTCAAAATAAGATTTCATATGGAAAATAGTCGACAAAACGGATCTGAACGAGACGGTTTACAATAGGGTTCACCTTTGGGATCAGATCAGTGTACTAAACTGCATCAAAATTTATTTTCAAAATTATGACCTGCAGGTTCAACGTAAGAATACAAGACCAGTCGACGGACATATGGACAGACAAGCTTAGATCGAATTGACAAGTGATTTTGGTTGCTGTATACATCCTCAAAAATTTAATCTATCCTTGTATCATAAGGGCCACAGGGTATGAGAATAGAATATTTTAAGTCAAAGTCATATGAACTCTGGAGCAAATCTGCATGTATGCATATGCACACAACAACTACTATAAGTGAATAGTATGCACAACCATTGGCCGAACAGGACTACATTAAGCATATACGATAGATATCCGAGCAAAATTTTGTAACTGGTAGGTTGCAAGTCATGGATGAAAGCGCATCATAAGCCCAATTTACACGTAAGATAATTATCTAAAACGAGACTGACAAGAGTATACTTTGAAAATGTTATGAAATATACTGCAACTGCAAACTTCACTAACTTATTTCAACGCACAATAAATGGACGATGTTTTAAACGCAACAGCATATTCCTGTAGTGGCGGCTTAAAAAAAAACATGAGCACAATGTATGATCGCCTTAACAGTTAAAACCTACTCTTTCCTCTGTAGATGTCAGCTCCTTTAGCTAGCACTATAGATTCGCACTACAGCTGATTATAGTTTTTCTTAATCGGCACCGAAAATTACATGGAGCTCTAACGTGCGATTGCAAACAACCTGAATACTGCAAATCTCTTTAAGCATTCATTTGCTTCAAGATATTTCTGTTCCCATGAAAATAAGTTAAAATAAAAGCTTACGTCCTTGCCTTGATAGTCGAGTTTTGATATAGCAGCACAACCTGCGTTTTTCTTTTAGAGAATGGACTGAGGTGCTTAAGGGCTGAAAATAACATTTTCTCTTTAGTGGGATATGGGTTTCGAAGTTCGATAGCTGTACGCATTTTTGAGAATTTTACGTACTTTCAGCCTATTGCAAGAAGAGAAAATTACCTTATAAATCGGGATATGGATGTGTATTTAAAAATTTTTGGTTTTCAGTGCCTTTTAATTTTTAAGGTCTTGGAAGCATTCCCAATATTTCCCTACCTCCAGACACGTAGGTTGAGCGCTCATTTTTATTAGAGAGCATGCAAATTTGGTTTTTTTTGCTTTTTTTTTTGTCTTTTTTAGGACAACGGTGATGGGTATAAAAGATTCGATGACGATCGAACATAATTTATTTACTCGTTTAGATTCAAATTTGCTTCAGTCAGTAATTCTCACATTTTTTGAGTATTTTTTATAAACAATTTGACAATATTTACATACTTAGTGGAACTCTATCCATTTTAAGTATTCCAACACATTTTCTTCCATCCAAACGCAAATTTTAAAACAGATGTAATTTTTTTTTTTTGGAGCGTTCATCTAGTGACTTCCTACCATAATATAAACTGACGACATGGCGAGAAATCAAATGGAAATGTAAGGGAAACAATATCGATACCAGGAAAAACATATAGACTTTGCATTACATGCAACGATCATCCAGTGCGCAGGCAATAGCGTAACATCTGTCCCGGGGTCAGTTTATCGTTCTCATTATCGAGTTAAGTCGATAGCGAGATTCCATTTTGAAGTGATGGCTCTCGTTATCGAGAAATCGCTAAAATGAATTGTATTTATTATGGTACTCCACGGCGTATGGGTGTTTTCTCGAACATAAGATATTTCATTTTAGTTCGAAAATAAAATATATTTGCTAAAATAAGTAGTAGTAAGTAATCTCAGAAACTGCGAAATACGAATTCACTTAAATTTCAAAACATTTCGATTGTGTGCAACAAATTTTTTTCTTCTCTCCTTTCTTTCAAACTTAATGTTTTATTTGTTTATTTACTTACTTTTCTTTTTTTTTCCATTATTTTATTATACATACAAGGATTATATGATAAATATGCCATTGTTAACGTAACGAACGAGATGACTGTAGAACTCTGTAGGAAAGCATGCGTCAATCTACCGTCAATCTAAAAAACCGATCGTATCGTTTTTGTGTTTCGTATCGCACCATAGCTCGACAAGGAAAGCAACCTTGGCATTCTTGATATACGCATTTCTGCCGTTCAAGCGTACAGCGACCACGCGACTCTTTTGAAATTGTATAGCGCTGCTTCGAAAAGCTTCTGCAGATGTTTCCAGGCGCAGTTTTCACAATCAACTTCTAAACGCGACGAAAAGATATTTCCCAGGAGCAGTGTACGCGAGTATATGTAAAAAAATGTGCCCCGTCTTTGTCGTGTGTAGAGATTGATATCCAAAGAGTAAAATAGTATAACTTCCAAAAATTCCTTCAAGTTCCTATATGTCCCGGCTCCAAGATGATATACATAAGTACGCCAGTCATATGCCGATTATACACTCTGCTGAAGATTGACGCTGCATTAGTTTCAAAAAAACTAACATCAAAGAAAAAAAAAAAAAGGGTTTATTTAAACCTCATGATGATTATCTAAAATCGGGCCTTAAGCCGATTAAAATTCTGTTATTTGCTGCGCTCAACACTGGATTCCTAGAGATATAATTTTTTTTTTTCTTTCACATTTTATCAAAAAAGCATAGAGAGTCAGACGGACGGAGTGTGAAAGTGAACTTTGAAGAATTTTAAATATTCAGCTCATTATGACACTCCGTCCATTAGTATTTATCTTCATTTGTTTTCTTTTTTTTTTGTTAAAATTTTAAAAATTCTGTAAGCCAAACAATCCGTAACTTGACATATATACTATTAGTTCGATTTCATAAAAGAGATTTTAAAGTGTGTCCATTAGCTGATCTTGCGGATAATAACAGATATTGTGAATAATTATCTTCCAAAGTGGCTTAAAATTACGTACTGTTGCTAAGATAAGCACTATATATATAAATTCCACATATTTCATGTGAAGTGGCGGGTATTCTGTGATTAATTTCAAAACGAATAGATTTCATTTCTTATTTTATGTCAAGCATAACATTTAAGGTAATCTGGATGTAATAAATGTGAAAATATAAAAATGAAATATTAGCAAAAAGATGTAGTGTGTATAAGCCTATATATACATACATATATACATACATACATACATACATATATAATTATGTATGTATGTATGTATGTATATATATTTATAAGTGTATATGTTTGTAATTTTAGTATATAAACTGTAAATTGTGTCTGACAAGTAAATTAAATAAGAGAATATACTTTCTTATACATATAATCATATAAAAATAAAAGTATGTGAACATGTATATATACGCGCATATATATGTATATATATATATATATATATATATATATATATATATATA
>KK502403.1:209936-223702 GCA_000688735.1 Glossina austeni
TTATGTATGTATGTAATTACATACAATAATATAAATATTTAATACATTATATACGAAATAATGACATACATATGACATATAACGCATACGAATAAAATTATGAATATTTATCGAAATAAAATTACCAGTAAATAAATATGAATTAAAATAGCTCTTCTTTCATTTACTTCGCATACATTTGCGTTTTACGCGTAAGCGTCTTACCTTCGATCGCTGCATATAGTTGAAAAGAGTGATATATTTTCCAAACTCTTTTTCTTATGTTTTTGAAACTAGAGTTTGTAAATTAGCTGATAATGATAATGCTTAGCAGTCGTCGCGGTTTGAATATTGGAATATTAATTAATATGAATATAGATCAAGAATTACTCGATCTGGCAAACGAACATTGTTTCTACATCTCAACACAGTCTCGTTTTAGCTTTTAGTACCCACTTTTACTAGCAATGCTTAGTAACTTTGATATCATTTTTGCAGTTGCAATCGCCTTTCTTTTCAAAATAGCCGTCAACCGACTCTGTCACTCTATATCAAATTTCTTGCTTTCAAGCAAAATACGGTTGTTAGTAAACTCACATACAAAACGTGAACTTTCCACCTACGGAAATATTGGCCGTTTTCATTAAAAATTAAAGTTAAATGTTAAGGTTAACTTTTAACTAAAGCCCTATCTTTTTCAAGGCATTCTGTTATACTCCAACTAATGCTTACGTTCTCTCGCTCTTCCAGTTAATTGCTGACTGGCAGAATATATAAAAGGACACAGTCGGCAAAAGCAATCAAACGGTTCATAAAATAAAAGAAAAAATATTATGAAAAATTGTTTGTGTGGAAAAGTGTTTATTGTAAAGAGCGAACAGAATGGGTTATAGACTTGTATGGTCTTTTTGTGCCAGCAGTAACAGCTCTGTCTGAGATAGGCAGCGAACTATAGTCATTGTCAGGTAAGGTCGACCAATATAAGAGAGTATTCGCAGAGTGCAGTTATTTGGAATTTTCAATTCCAAATAATTGCAATTGAGGGACCAACATATAGACCAACATGGTCTATTCCGTCCTTCTTTACATAAAACTCATAATAAATGTCATACCTCTGCCCTACCTACTACTTCACCCAACTGACTTTCCACTGAGGCGGCTCACGTCAACTAATGGCGGGCAATGACTAATGACTAATGACTAATTTAAGGGCAATGAGCGCTCCATCTTTCCCTTTAGCTAACAATTCTACGGTTATAAATTCTATAGCTAATAATCTTGAGATTTTTACTCCTATTGTCAATAATCAGAAAATGAATTCTCAAATTTCTAATACTAACAAGAAGGGTAACGCAAACGGCCATTGTAGTTCTTCTCGTGTTCGCTATGCGGATGGGCCAAGAATATCGCTTGCCATTGGCCCCCCCTCCAAGTATCCACAAAAGAAAATAACAAATCTTCATCCTTATCTAACTGCTTTGGTGCAACTAGGTGTCCATAAGATGTATACACGGGCAGAGTCGTTTCGTCGATTATTTCTCTGTTCGGAATACTCCCTCCCCGGCTTCTAATAACACCATGGCTAGTACAGATATTTTAAGGGCTGTACCACCTCGAAAAGTAGTAATTGGGTCGACATTGATGTGACGACATTGAAAGTTATCTTGCAACATATTCGTCAGTCAAGTAAAATCGAGTTAACATTTTTAAAATGTCTGCAACACAACACACAAGAGCCGCATCATCCTTCAAGATTTCTAGTTCTAGTCCAGGTAGTTTTTTTGGTGGCCCGTTAATAGTCATATCAGATGTCTTCCCATTATATTCATTTGAACTCCCTACTCCTCTTGACGTTGAATTTATTACCACTTGTGTGAAAATTGATAATAAAAACTTGTATTTGTCTTGCTCTGACATTCTTCCCAACGCGAATATTTTCATTTATAAGAAACATTTACCACTTTATTCGCGATGCTGCTGAGCTCTCAAAACCTATTGAGATGCTCATAGCATTGGAGGATTTCAATTTGTCGCAAGTCCCTTGATGTCTTAGTGGCAATGCAGACTGTATCCCCACTGACCCTCACTTGCACATCTTACACATTACAAATACATGAACGGAGTCTTCTTCACTGTAGAAACTGCGTTTAATTGTAGTGAGAGACTCTTAGATTTTAGTTTTGTTAATTTCCCTGAAATAACTGTCAGCCTCTTAGTTCACCTGAGCATCCATATCATACGGCAGTTAATCAATCCTTTCGATGCAAGCATGATGATGACATGCTCATCTCTCCAATAAGTTAAATCTCGTTTGCTCTAATATAAAATATAATTTTAGTAAAGTCAATATTTCGTTGCTTAAAGCTCACCGTCCACATATTCCACATAGTTTATTGGATTTGTCCGCTGAGAATATAGAAACTCTAGTTTCTACATTTTAAAGTGTATTAAGCTTGAGGCTTGAGAACGTACGAGCCTTTAGAAGAATTGGTTTTATATCAATTAGGTTGTGAATCTTATTTAAATTCTTTCTAAAACCATTAAGTGGGGGAAATAATCCATAATTGGTTGTACATAAGCTAATCTTTATCAACTGACAATTTCCAAAGGATCGAGCATTTACGTAGATTCCACTTAACAAGGCATTCGAATCGATAAGTCCATTAATCAATTTTACCAGAACAGAGATCCCAAGGATAAACCGACGTTTCTCCAGAGAGGGTAGTGCTATGAATGCTTATCAATCTTCAAGGTCCCAAGGGGGTCCCATGACAGGTTCCTTAATGCGAAAGGCAGGAATTGTTTTTGCACCAATTCGATCGCCTCCACGTAAGACGTACAGGACGAAGATGATACCTTCGCAGCATATTCCACTATTGGTCTTTTCTTTGAAGTCACGAGCTCAGCACTCAATGCATCCCAATGTGGATTACGGTTCAATGGTAGTGGATAAAATATGTAAGCTAGAAAATGATTTTCTATCAAAAAACACGCCTAAATCAGACATCGTATCCGTATCCTCCAATTTATGCGAGCTTATAAAGTATTGCGTTTAATACTTAGTCCGTCTTGAAAACTGCATTTTTTTTTTACATTTTTCCCCAATTCAATGTTAAGATATTTGCCGAAAAGTAAGTAACTAAATTATTTAGGTCAACTTGAAGGGTTAACGAATGCTTCGACTTTACAGTGAGCAATAGAAGTAAAATGTTTTGTTTTACTTCTCTCTCTTCTGCCTAATAATTTGCTAATTATCGTCTCCTTGTATGCTTCTGTATTGGTGTTATGAGCATGCTTGGCAAAGGGATAGACCATGTGCTGGATTGATCTCCTCTTTGAAGATAACCAAGTACGATTATCCATTAGCTGATTGTAAATGCTCTGGAAAGAAGAGTAAGGTAGCAGTGTATTTAGTATGGCTGAAAGCTGATTAAAAGGTTAAAAAGAAGATTTGCGCAAGCAGTTATCTCATAACACGTAAATAGATGTCCGCTAAGGTGTCGTTGGTGAAGTAAAAATCATACGAATTTAGAAAGTGAATGAACGATAGGTTGCAAAAGCAACGTAACAGAAAATTGTGCATAAGAAGCCTATTATAGGAAAAAGCCGTAATCTCAATATTTTATTCGAATACTTGTTAAATTCTTGCATTTTAAACGTGTAAAATGGTTTCTTTCAATGCACGCGTGGATGTTTTAAATCGATTTTTCTTTTTTGATCGCAAATATATAATAAATAATAATAAAACTGTCTACAAGGAAATAGAGCATAAAAACAGAGCATTTAAGTTGAGTACCGCTACAAAACGGAAACACATATGAAAAGCAAAACAAACGAGTTGTGGCAACAAGAATTAATTATGTATGAAAAAAGAATAAATTTATTGTTAACATATTTTATTCTGGCTTTCCTTTTTTTGATAACCCACCCAGTTAGGGTAACGTGTTTTACACGTTAAGGCACACAGGTTGATCAAAAAAGAAAGGGGGTAGTGTTAGGGGAAGAGGATAGTGTTTGCACGCGTTCGCCTTGACGATAAGAATATCAGACACCGTAGGAAATATTTATACAAATTTAAATATTATGTACAAACAGCGGTCTGCCGCGAGAATATTTCGTGGCTTAGACATGCAACTCCAACATGGATAGGCGAAAGCGCTGAAAAAACGTTGTAGTCCTATCATTTTACTTGATCGGTGATTGAGATCTCTTTTATGCGTGCACGATACCTGTTGCGAGACAACGCAGTCTACGTTATATCGATACCTAAGGGTATCAAGAGCAGATTGCTGTCCGCGGTGAGGAAAGCTCAAGTAAGTTTTGGAATCTTCTGTCCGTACATTTGTATTTTGCTCGCAATTGGGGTCAGATATGCATGATGCCATGAATGGTTCGTATGTAGACTGAGGTTATGTTTTCCTCAGACCACTTTAAAGAGACGCCTTTCAACTGTTCGAGCTTATGTTCTGCCCGACGGGCATCAATTTGTAAGCCCACGCCCAGAATGGTAAACGCTTGCGTTTTTTTTTATATTGGGGCCATCAAAATAGGTGGAATACCCAGCACTGGTTCTGTCTGCGACGAGACAGACGCGTAAAAATTAAGTATTAATTTGCGAAAATTTTTAGCAAATGATTCCTAATTTTCAGAAATGTGAGTAAAGCGGTTCTTCTCTATCGCATCTGAGGTAATCACAATGGGGATCCACCATATAGAGACAGTATTGGGTCATAGAAAAAGTCTCTGCGGATTTTTCCGCGGGATGGTGTTAATGCCTATATATCGGGCAACACTCACCTGATTGTCTCAAACGAACGATACTTTTTTACAATGAAAAAAGTGAAAATGCTGCATAAAAAAAAAAAAAAAAAATTGTCAAGGGTACGGTAAAAATGCTGAGGTGAACGAAAGACCCAGGAGTGGTTTGCTTGCTGCCGTTCCAGCAAATTCGATGTCAAAGATATACTTCGCTCTGGCTGAAAAGTCGATGAAAGCTGTCAGGAGTGGCGAAGGCACTAAACATCAGCCACCGGACAGTGTAAAATCCTTCGAAAAGAGCAGTCTACAAAGAGAAGCTCGGAGAGAACCGCGGAGGCTATTTATATGACCCTTTAGTTGGGGCAGATATAGACAAGTCGTGGGCCGAAGATCGTGCTACGCAATTAGGTAAACTAATCTAGTTTTCAGATTGCCTGTACCCTTGCATTGCAATATGGTTGTCCTTATTGAGCTTGCTCCGCTCTTACCACCGCTCAATCTAGTCAGTTAGCAATCTGTGCGTAAGTCTGATAACAATAGCGCCCTATATACGCCGAAAAGTTAAAACTAACTCATTGTAGTATTTATTTGTGAAGTAGTGAAGTATTTCACTTTTGATTTCGATATTCTTTATTTGGCATTTGATGGTGTTTTACACGGTCTTTGCTTCGAATTAAAAGATTCGAAATGAATTGTCAATCATCATAATATACTCCTACTGCCGATCACAATCGAACCAACGAATTTTGCATGGAACCGCTGGTATGATTATCGTTAAATCATTTAATTTTTGCTTTTCATTTGTCTCGGACTGTTACGCGCCTGCGTAACGAAAAGACAAAGTTCTTGCAAATATTAACTAGACGGAGTCCTGCGGAGCAGCATCCAAAAACCTTAACTAACCGAACTACTCTCTACAGCTCTCCAAAAGTTGCTATAGCAACTTAACGTGAGTGATGAAGTGCTACGGCAAGTATTATACGAAGATTTATAGGCATTTGATGACAAATCCATGAAATGTTTAACATTATATAACTCAACCAGCATAGTATTCTAAGCGTATATCAAGGCATGATTAAGTTATAACTGCATAAGAACGTAACGTTGGCGGAAATTCATTCGAGTCCTTATACATCATTCGGTAGTCAAAAGGATATCAATTATTCAATCATTTTAATATACCCTTCTCTTAATGCATAGTTTTTATGCTGTGACCTTAAAGCTGTAAAATGATCCGTAGAGAATGTTTACACAGAGTTTAGAGGAAACTTTAAAAAGCAATTTTTAATGAATTATGAACGCAAAGTCCTCCCTCATGCCGGCTTATATGTATGTGCAAAGTTTATATAAACTATGCAAATGTTGTTGTTTAGTCTTTTGGGTAACGTATTGGTTGCATCGACCACCAAGGAATAGAATGTGTTTTGAATATCTCGAGGTATGTATAAAGTATGTATAAAGTATATGTTAAGTCGCTATTAAATATAAGAATTTTTATGTCTATAATTATTGTTCTTATCTATATTGTAATGATGTGCGGGTGTGTGTGTGTGTGTGCGCTTGTGTGTGTGTATGCACACATTTCTGATATAAACTTATCATCGTTGCGAAGCGTTGAATCAATTTAGCAGTTCGTACACATCTATGCCTTAGATGAAGGGTGTGCGAGATTCGCCACAAGACTTAGTTTTGTTTTCTATAAACAGCTTTATGTGATATTATAGGGGTTTATTTTGGTTTACGCGTACGTAAATTAATATAAACCGCAAACCTGCCTTTCATAAAGCTGCTAATGTACAGGTGTATATATCTCTGCTGTTATGTGCCTGTCGAGTATTTAACTGTGGTTGTTATTGTTGTTTTGATGCCAGTAAACATTTACCGCTGTTTCAAATTATATGCCTTTCAGGGACTAATTCATAAATGCGTACATTTAGTAAAATCCCTTCTTAAGTAAGCCTTTGCTCCATATCCGCGTATATCCGCTAAGATGAAATTAGACTTTCATTGTCTTGTTGACTGCCTATTTACTTCTTATATTTGTTGACGTGCATGGTGCCATTATATAACCTGCGATTGACAACGTGTACACACAACTGGTGTGTTTGGATTTAAAATTATGCGTTAAATATTTGTATGCTGCTGTTTAAATATTATTAGGAAGCAAAGCTGTTTCAAATATCATTCGTTTGAGTTACTAATTATACACTCGTTTAAGACAACCCTTCTCTAAGACACCTTCCCAGTAAGCACATGCACCTTGTGTCTTGAGCACAAAATCCGAGCGTATACTTAAGATGTTCACGTCATGTTTAAAGCTTATTTGCTTAATATCGCTGCAATAAAACTCATAAACGAGTATAAAAATATTTTACATCGATATATAGACATACATGTATATGTTCATCGAAGAATAACTTGCATTTAAGAGGTAACACGCGAACGCAGTGATGGTATAAGAATTTGAAAAAGAGCGAAATCTGTTCGTTTATTAAGAAAAAAGTTTACCGGTGACCATAACTACAAAAGTGCGATTTGAGTTTTAGTTAATTCAAAAGTTAGGTTCTTTGTTAAGGTATACCTCACCTCCGCAGAAGCGGTCGAGTAAATAAGAATCACGACCACCAAGTTAGTGTTCACGAATTTAAATCACCGTACGGGGGGGGGGGACCAAACTTGATCGTAGTCATAGAGAATGCTCACCCGGTAAAGACATAATGCCTACCGAAAGCTTAACGAGCACATACCCACAGTCATCACCGCTTTTCTCATTTCCCTTTTCCCTTTTTTCTTCGACCATAACCGCGTTGCACATATGGGATGTATTTCCGCATAAAAAAAATTAAAAAAAAAAAAAAATTAATAAAAAAATGGAAAAATCACGAGCAGTAAAATAATTCCAAAAATCATATAAAATTTGAGAATATACGCGCACAAAATAAACTAAGCCTTCTACGTATGTTAAGCTCATAATACACTAAAAAAAACAAATTTATTGTTAATAATTATCATGCAGTGTATTAATATAATACATACGGAAAAGTTGCATGCAGGATTTATGCTAAATAATTAAAAAATTAAAATATTATTGTCCGGATTTATGCTGTATAATATAAAAACGAAAATATATTATAATCAGATGGCACAGATCGTTCAATACCCTGCACTCGAAAAAACTTTTTATTGATGTTCGTCAAAAAAGACAATAAATTCTTACTACCGTGTAAAGCCCTAGTTCTTCATATGAATCTTTATATGAGCAGAAAATACATCTATGCGATCCAACATTAGCGCAATAAACTTATTTGTCAAATCACTATTCTAGACCAACTTTAATCACTGCAACTACCAAAGTCTTTCTCTCGTCTTGGTCTCACCATTTTTTCTTGCTCTCTTCACTTCTTCTCAGTCACAATCTTACGTATGTACAAGAAGTTAGGTTCATATTCGCTAAGTGAGCAACTAAGAAACATTCTGCAATCGGTTATGTCATCACTTTCAAAATAATACTTCGAATACGAGCTTCGAATGCGATCAGTTCGATGTTTGGCAACGTGAATTTTATAAAAAGCGAAGTCAATTGGAAATATCGATCGCCATTTTCTTTCTTTCCGATTCTGTCGTCGTCGTAGAGAGAATGTGTTAGAGTTTCTTATCAGCCAGAAAAACTGAAAATGTATGTTTTTAGGAGACATTGGAGACTTGACAATTCAATGATTGATTTCGCCTTCCGAAAATATTCTTTTTATATACCTAAACTATTACACTCACGTTATCCTTATTTAGATTCATTTAGAGACATTTTTAATCCGTTCACTTGTTAATCGGTTTTCCGATAAATTTTTAGCAATTGTTGTTAATCTTTTTTGCCAATCGCCAGCTGCTTGATGCAGGTAAAGCGCCATGAATGTGCATTTGGGTTTCCCGCTCTTTAAAATTTAACTTCTTAGAAAATCGACTATGCTTCATGAAAACTCAACAGTATGTTAAAGTAAGGATCGGCTATCGTCACATATCATATGTTAAGCAAGCTTAAGCTTAAGTAAAATAAGATCAATTTAGGAATAGCTGAATAAACTCGACGAACTGCCTTAGCAACATAATAAAAATGAGGGGAAAAATATTTATCTGTTCGAGATTCAATGTACGACGATTCAAATGGAACCGTGGTAAGTACGGGATCATCCAGAGCTGTATAGATTTTCCATAAATCGTAAGACGGAAAGGTGCTCCCAGTAAGCATGATACACTTCCCATCAGATTACCAGGCGAATGATCTCTCGTCTGACCGCTGAGTAAGGCTCTTTGGGTAGTATTCTGGTGGCTGGGATTAGCATTAAGAGTTCTTAGACGCTTATAACAGTGAGGTGTTAGGGTGTGAGGCGACGACTAGTCGTTTTTTTTCTCTTTTGAAGAGCCAGTTACTCAGGGGATGTTACCTATTCGTGTAACACGGTGAAGAAAGAGGAAGATATAGGGACTTTGACTGCAGGCCAGGATCTATGTGTCCAATCGGTAATTATTATGCTTTCAACGACTGAACACTCTCTATAGGTACAATCGAACTAAACAATACCACACTGAGATTTGAAGTTGCGAAGCTGCAAGGAAGACGGCTCATACATCAACTTCTTTTTTATTCTGGCACTTCAGGAACTGTAGATCGCCCCTCAAGGGTGATTATCCTACTTCTTGAGGGGCGTTGGTTATCACTTATCCTATTAACCCGTTGTGTCATTGCGCACGCTGAGGCAAGGATATGAAGACAGTTACTAGACTGGAATCCGTAAGAGCAATCTATTAGAGAACATTGCCTACTAATGTCCTCAACGATCATACATTCTTCAGAAACCTACGTAATGCATAGGTTATACCATAAGGTCCAAAAAGAAAATTTTAAACTATATCTGTCTATAGTAAGTGAGCTATGTATTGCTCTACCTATGATAATGTCTAAACCTATCAATGTTACCAAGCTGTAAACAATAACGTATACGACCCGATATCATGTAAGGAAAAAATATTTGCTCTGTCGCGAATTTTTAATACCCACTACCTCTTAAACCACTTCATTGCAAACGCGCAGTATTTTTGATAAATGTGTACATTTCCAGAAGTCGAAATCGAAAACAATGTTACATTTATCTCTCTGCGAATTTAAGATGATACAAAGCTACACATATATATATATATATATACATGTATGTATATACATATACAGGTTTTAGATCGATGCCTTTAATAGACCGCTTATTTATTTATTTATTTTTTCTATTTTAGAATGATTTCCGTAAATGTATTTATGATTTTCATATGAACCCACACTAAGCCACTACATCCCTCAATAAATGGTTAAGAGGACATATAGATATAAGATGAATATTGACGAATCCATATGACGTTTCTTGAAGGTTTGTATCATCTACAAAATTTCATCATCAATTGTGGGGACATTTATATGCCATTATGCGAAGTTATTGATTGATTGATTAGTTGCGGTTTTTTCCTGCCATCAGCGTATTTTTAGTGGAAACATGCCAATTTTTAAGCTTGTCTTCGCTTATCGACTATAGCTGTAAACGAAAATTGCAACTTTTTTGGAACACAAGCATTTTCAAGCCAATCGATGAGCATACAATCTTTCAAGCAAAGTTACGACTCAATGTAGCTGAAATCCTCATTAAACTATTTGCCTTTGTACGTCATGTTGAAAAATTGTTCAGTTATAACATAACCATTATTATTATTATTATTATTATTTTAATTAATTTTGTGAGAGAAATAAATTCAAAGATTAAAGTCTTAACCCCTGATAGCCTGGTAGGCTATTGGATTTATTGAAATCTCTACCGCACTTGATATTTGAACCCATGACAATTGAGTTGTTAGTCGAGATCCTTTGCCTACCTGACTACTCAGGCGGATATAACATAACTAATATTTTCAGCAGATCTACAATTAAAATTTTCGATTGCGGGATCCGTTGTCGTGATAACCCCTTCGCAACCACGAGCTAGAGCAAGATGCTCGATAGTTTGGTGACAAGAAACTCACATGTGTATAATTTAAAAAAAAAAAAAAAAAAAAATCCCCTTTAAAATAGTATTAATTATCCCTTAGGTACTAAGGAGTTGTACTATAAAATTTCGCTAATCGTTTTCTAACGCTTATTTAATCCTATCGACATGGATTGACTTAAAAATACAAGAATTCTTATGAACGTGTTTTAATTGCTATATGACAGATCGTATGATACGGGCGCTATTACAATGCAATATTTTGCAACATGCTCAGCGTTCAATGATATTAATTTTTTTTTTTTTAATGTTACCAACGAAATAGAAGAGCGAGTTTACTTTTATTCTTCGATGCTTCGTATAACACATTTTAAAGTCGACAACATAAAATTCTCTTGGAAAAATGTAAGAGTAACACAAAACTAAAATGTTCGTCTCTTGACTAAAACAAAACAAAAATCTCTTAAGCAAAAGCACGCAACGTTATCTCTAGATTTACGCGGTATTTTGTGCACAGCGTGTCGTTTTTGTGTTAATGAAAAACATCGGCATACTACTCTCTTGGTCGCAATTAGCATTCAGAAAAATGTTTTCCATTTTTATCAAGCAATCAAATTTGTGACATGTGACATGATGTTTTCCTAGGTAGTTATTTTCTGTAATGTTGTTGGCCCAGTTTCGTTTTACAGCACAGAAAACTGACGTAGACCTTTTCTACTGCGTGGCTGAATTTCGGTTGCTTTTCAATTGCTCGAAACAACTTCGGAAGGGACGTCACAAGTTGCAAGACATTTTGTTCTCTATGTCAACCTTGTTTTATGACAGAATTGGTTGGAATACCAAATTTGATTCAATGTGATTATGTCACAACATCCGAGAAGGAATGCGGTCACCTGAATTAAACATATTAGCTTACCTACCGGATATGTCGCGATGTATGTCAAGACATGTAAAAATGTTTTTCTTGAAGAAAAACTTTTAAGAAGACCGAATAGGTTTAATGTCACGTTTGTCCTGTTAATCGCTAATTGAAAATTGAATATATGAAGGGAGGTTAGTTTAAAAGTAAGTGAACTAATCACTGTTCACTATTTCTTAATTGCTTCTGCCTTCACGATTGTTGCCCTATTTTATATCATTTATTTCGATCTGCGTTATTCAATACATTTTCGAGCTATTTTTTAATTGTTTACTTTTAACCCTAACATGGGATAAATTTTAATTGGAGATATCCGTTCATTTTGTAGTAATTTCTGTATTTTCTTTTACACGATGCGTAAATTAAGTAATGAGTGTTTTAGATATTAACTGAGTTAAGGCCAAACTTTTAGTAGGCGCTTGTTAGCATTTAAGAGCATTTTACTTCGAACAAAGTGAATTTCTCTTTGGCCAAGTGTGCGAGCTACTTGAGAATAACACGAAATGTGGACACTTAACAACTAAATGATTTTTCAAAGTCTCTGATATATCAGCAGAAATTCGCCGAAGAAGCTTTTAAGCTATCCTTATTTAACGTTTAACGTATTTCTTTGGAAATCATTATTTTGCAGATTCTTACACTATATAAATATATATATTGTTGTAGGTGAAAATGATAAAACTTTGGGTATTTAGAAGCTTATTACTCGATTTTAAGCCACGAATTGACGAGTTAAGTGATTTTAAACATTTTCTGATTGCTAATTAGAGATGCACTAAAAAAGTGGTCGCTTACATGAATTCAGTGAAATGCGGCAGGAATTGTGTTACGCTGCCCAACAAAAAAAATTCTGCGACTTCATCTTTAATATAAAATATGCGCGAATGAATTGTAAACTATTGTTGTATGTATGTCATGTAAACGAAGAAATGTGACATACCATTGACGAGACTTTCGCACAATAGTTTCAATAGTTTTTTTTTTTTTAAACCATTTCAAGTCCTGATAAGAGCGTCGTCTGTTTAGATGCTTTGTATCACAGTTATACGCTATAAACTATGGATAACAAATAAATAATTTATGTGACTTTTCAAAAAATGTTTACATAACTTTGTTATAGCAACACTTTGTCATACAGGAGATATTAAGTGTGCGGATATATATATAGTAACCAAAAGGACTTGAAACAGGTCCACATTTTTTTATGTCAATCAATTCAGAATCTCTTTCTGAGTTTGACCCGAACTTGTCTGTCCGTGTCTCCGTCCAATGTTTCTCCGTGTACCGTGTGTCCATGTAGGATTTGAGTTGGACCCATCTGTCATAAAACCTTGTGTGTCCGTCTGTATGTGTTATGTGTATGTATGTGTTCAATTTACAGGTGGTAATGTTTGAAATATTTTCATGAAATTTAATACGACGACATATGATATTTTATTGTGAAAAGTCATTATATGATTGACTGCAGGGTGGTGTAAGGTATTTAATGCTCGGCCTTGGCCGACTGGAATACTTGTTTTGAGTTGCCTTTTTTTTTTAAATTCTTTTTTAAATTGCCACATGTTCTATGGAGATGAGCTTAGTTTTTAAGACGTTTCCCAATTGCTAATTAATTAATTTCACTTACGAATTATTATTGCAAAAAAATCCCTTAAAGCTTTCTGCACACAGTTTAAATGCAAGAAGAAGAATTTTTGATAGTATCTTAAGAGATTTTATTGTCAAGTTTTAAGTGCGGAAGTAGAAGAGAACCGCATCATAACGAAAGCTTAAAAGCTTTTTACTTAAAGAGATTCTTCACTTTATTTTGTATGATTCTCTGTCAGTTACAGCAATAGCTTAGAATTCGTCGCGCCTTTGCCTATGCCTTCTCCTGGTATTCATTCATTTTATTTATTTATTTTTTTTTTTATTAGTTTTCATAGTAAATGTTGTTAGAAATATTATTTGTTGAATTTTTGCTATAAAAACATATACACCGACACACCCATACATAAACACAGAGAGAGAGAGACAGAGAGTGTGTGTGAGAGACGTACACACACACACACACACACACACACACACACACACACACACACACACACACACAC
>KK502403.1:223747-310051 GCA_000688735.1 Glossina austeni
CACACACACACACACACACACACACACACACACACACACACACACACACACACATAGAGAGAGGATATCGTACATAAACATAATAATAGTAACAATGCTGTTTGCATTAATATACGCCCATACATATAAGATGGATGTATGTATTTACGTATGTATATACATTTATTTCCTTTTTTGGTATAAAATCAGTGTCAATGTGTCAACACTTTCTACACAACAACACTTGTTGACATTTTTACCAAACTATGGATGAATATTTGTATATATATATATATATATATATATATATATATACGATTATATATTTTATCAATACAATGTACAAAATATAAGAGGAAATAAGTCTTCCTTATCCATATAAAAACGTTCACTGTGTCATATCTCAACAATGTTTACTTTAATTGAACAAGTCGGTAGCTTTCCTATGAATCCTACTAAAGTAGTCATAAATTTTATGAAAATAACATACTTTGTCGCAAGTGTTGGAAATTTTTTACTCCAACAAAATGAAAGTGTTTCTCTTTCTTCTTATGCTAGTGTCTCAACATTTGTACTTAAAGATATGCTTTACAATCTCCTCGAATATCATCGTTCGGCTACTTATTCTTCTATACCCAGAAAAATCATCAAAGAAACCATTATTTTTTAAGCACTCAGACAGTGCTCCTGTGCGTTTAAAGAGAGCATTGGTAAAAAGAATGTAGGCCTTCCAGTTACGGATACAATGCATACGTATAACCAGATCCCCCATTGGTTTCAGTACAATTAAAAATTGATTCAAATATACGGTCTTTTCGAAAAACGCTCCCTTTTTTTGTTGTATGAAATTTTCTTTTTAAAACTTATCAACACCTAGTGAAAGTTACCAAAATTTGTCTTTACGTCCTCCAACGCGAACTATCATTCGGGAAATAATTTAAATCGATTATGCAAAATTAAAATGTTCCTGTACGTAGAAGACATAAGAACGTTTCACATAAATTTATTTGTTGGATTGCTTGGGATTTATCGATTACGAACTGCATTCAATAGCTAGGTATCCTTCCAATCGAGTTGTGAGTTTTTCTTTTCTTTTTAATGTTTACAACGAATATATTATGCTTTCAATAAGATGGAGGCATAAGTCGATTTCACGGCGCAGGCAATCCGTTTTTAAAATTGGTGAAAGGAACCCACACTTTTTATACCCTACACCACTTGTGGTACAAGGGTATATTAAGTCTGCGTCTATGTATGCACATCCAGAAGGACTCGCGGTACGCTCATCTTTTTTTTATATCGATCGATTTGGAGTGTCACTTTGTGAATCGATCTAAGCTTGTCTGTCCGTCTTGGGTTTTGTCTTCAACCTACACATGGCAATTTTTGAGATAATTTGATGAAAATTGATACACTGACAGGTTTTGGCCCAAGGAGGTAACACTATTGAAAATGATTCGCATCGAACCACATTTTCGATCACTTCCCATATACGCTTTATTTTGAAAAGTCGTTCAATGAAAAACCATAGGATGACGTAAAGTGTTTTGAGTTGTTCTTACTATAAGCAAATATACTGCGTTAGGTCACCCTTTAGTAATTATTTTTAAAGTTCATTACATTGGCTTTGAGCTCTGTAAAGATTTTTAAGAGAAATATCTCGAATCTTTAATTATTCTCAACGAAGCAATGTTTTAGGCCAATGATCTACAATGATCTGCTAGAAGTCTCCCTAAATTGATTATCAAATATAACGCACTTTCTTCTCCTTGACTACAAGCTAAGAGCGCACACGCAAGCAAACTTACTTATTATCGTTACTTGTAAAATGTAAAGCAAATCGTGCTAAGAATTTATTTGGTGAAGTTGAGGCGATCGTTGCTCGGCAAAAATTTTACTTTTGCAAAAAGAAGAATCAGGAGCCGAAGTAGTACAAAGTTGCGAATAAAACGTTGTATAGGAACGTTACGGCTGAGGACTGATGACAGTTCACTGTAACATGGACCGATAAAATTAAATGATAATCGAATCAAGACTACGCAAAAAAGTTTGCAGAAATATTAAACTTTAAAAAATTAAGCTTCGACAACTGGTTGCTAAGCTAAAGCAAGCTGGACTAAGTCGCTTCATCGTTTCATACAATTATAGCGGAAAATTAAGTTCCTTAAGTTTCTATCTACAAAACCAATCAATCCTTTTGAATATTTCGTATTAAAGAGTGTAAAGGAATCTATACTACAAATCATTTTAGATCTTGGCAATTATGAATCAGCAAAAAGAAAAAAAAAAAAAAAATTGTAGCTCAAGTCGAAATTTGAATATTTAACTTTTCAATCAAATATGTATTATTTACAAAATCCTTGGATCACTTTAGGCATTTCACTTGACCGATTAGGACTGTTTCCTCATCCAATTAGCATCCAGTTAGCAATGGTGCTTATGATTGGCAACTTTTGGTTTGGAGTCTGGTATAGGCAGTATATTGTAGTATGTACGCACCTTCACATATACGCGTACATTCATTTGGCTGACATCTCACGTTGTTCGATGGCTTACGTTTATAAAAATTAGGCAAACAAGCAGGCACTAGCCCATCCATGCTCAATATCAGTGAAACCGCAATCAAACCGTAGTAAGAAACTCTTAACAAGTATTTATCGAAATTCCTGTAGGAATATCTGAAATTGTGTCCAACAATTTGTCACAGCATCGATCGTTATCGATTGATTTTACTCGCATGCGTAGCCGAATAGGTAAGAATCGCTTATCTGTCGGTTGGAATCTCAGGGCAGTAGAATTTACTTTGGTCGTAGCTATAGTGAGTCGAGTCCGTCGAGATAGGCATAACATTTACCGATTGAAGACACACCCATTAGTCTGCGGCCACCTACCTATCTCCTTCTCTTTCTTCTTCTTTTCTTGCTTGAAGACATTTCCTGAGTCATTTATCCCATCAAAAAAAAAAAAATACTTTTTTTGAACGCTTACACTTACTAAATAAAAATTGGGCGGCACATTGGTGTACATTGTTGTAGTTTGAAGAGAGGGGCTTTAGAAATTTACCCTGCAGTCCAATATTCAAAATTCCTTTTTTGTTTTGTTTTTTTTGCTTTTGATTTTGATATTTTATACTAACGGGTTTATGACAAGCGTCAAACTAATGCTATAGCTTTGAACTGATTGGATGTATGTTGCCCTAATTGTGGAGGTCACTCTTTGCATAGTTTAATGGCCTATTCAAAAAAAAAAAAAAAAAAAACCCAGTGAAATACTATGGAAAATATATATGAATGTTATGTGCAACTGATAAACAAAACTCATTCTCTATTTGTGTAGCTTTACCTATATATGTCGATATATATTAGAAATAAGATATATATGTCAGTAGCGATTAAAAATTTCACACATTTCCCCAAATTAAATAAAGAATGAAGAGAGAAGCAAGCAAATGTTGTTCCTATCCAATAGCAATCAGTAGCTATGCTTGAGCATTTGCCAATAATCGAACGACTTGTAACATTCATTGCCTCAGTCGTGGCTGTAAAAAATTTAAAAAAAAAAAAAATAAAAAATAAATAAATGAATAAACAAGAAATTGTAAAAAATTTGTAAAAACAATTGTTTCACTCAGCTGGAAATGCAATATAACCAATACGCCAAAAACAAAAAAAAAAAAAACAAGCAATTTTTTTCTGTTCATTCAAAAATATTTCAATTTTATATTTCTATGACTTTTTATAAAGAAAAAACCAAAAAAATATTGCACATTTACATATTGTGTCTTTCTGCATGCACCGTCTAAGCTTAAGAATATAATAAATATTTTAATCCATGTGTAACGTTACAGATAACGTTACAATCACTCAAAGTCGCTTTCACTTGTAAGACAATGAGACAAAGAATACAACATTTCGTAGGCGAAGGATTACTAATTGCTTTGCCGAAAATAAAATTCATATAGAATGTGACCGATCTGCCAGTTTTAAGTCAAGAACTTTTACTATTTCGTTCCAGGTAATTTTTTTTTTTTTTTTTTGGTTGTTGGTGGACCAAGCCAATAGAATTGTGACTTATATGTCCAGCCGTTCCAGGTAAATGCATTTTTTATAAGTAGAGAGGATTGCCAGGTCGAAATTTCCGTCAATTGTATTGTTGCCGTAGGTAGAGGATATCTCTAGTCTACCTCGAATCGAATGTGATTGCCTTACTTGTTCCCGTTAACTGCATCAGGGTATAACAACTTGGTTGTATTACTTGAAGAAATTCGAGTTCGCGTACTAGATATTCTGGGAAGTTATCTGCCTGAAGTTATCCGCTTAAATAAAGACTACTACGTCGTTGCATGTCGAGTTTAGTTCTTATGTTGTTGTTCTTCTAAAATGTTGTCTATAAGAATTTGTGCCAGGTTGTCGCTAGAGCAGGTTAAAAACAAACCCCATCCAAGGAGTGCAAGATTACCACAACGACTATCTTGGGGCAATTTTAATTTCTCGCTATATGGAGATAATTCATGAACATACTGTACGTATGTGTGACGAAGTTAATAATAATTTATTTGCACAGAGCGAGAGAGAGTCGGTACAGAGAGAAACGTTGTTAAGCGCAGAAAAACAGAAAAAGCCGAAAGCCGAAAGCTGAAATCTGCAACCATTGAATATTAACTATAAACGGTATACACGTGATCAATATTTACACCACGTGATCATATTTATGATTCCCGTAGGTAGTGAAACAAAATTCCGATATCGAATAAGAAAGAGCTCCGTCCAGAAATAAACTCCTACTTTCTATTCTCTTTCTTGATATCTTATACACGCATCATGACAAACGTGCCAAGGAATCAATCACTGTTTTGCTTTTCCTCGATTTACAAAAAAGTATTGGGTGAACAACTAAGCACCTAGCGCTAAATCCCTTTCCAATTGCCATAAGAAGAGACGGTCCGAGTTAGTTCGCGATTAATGTGGAGTACTATTCACTACTTCGGCTATCTCTACATTATATACCTTCCATGTACAAGGTCCTTCAATAAGCGGTGTTATTCTCAATTTCCCATCGATGATATTTAAAAATTACAAGAAGAACAACAAGATTTTCAAATATATTCAACAAAATGGAATTGATTGCGATTTTTTAGCCTTACTGTTTATTTCTTTTTAGCAGAGAGTTGCTGCTTGCCACACGGCTCCTGAAATAAAGGTTCTGTTGTGTAATTGATTTAAGATAATACTAAAAAAATCGAGATCCTTATATACGTTATGAATACAAAATAATTGAATCTAGTCTTACAACACAAAATTTCTATATAATCGAAACTGAAAGTATTTAGGAGCAAATTCTCGATTGGTGATTAGTTACCGAATTTGTAGCATTTTTTTCTTTATTTATTATGATGGAAATAATAAATTTATGAATAATTCATCGCCATAACGGTGCATGAAGTTCTTCGTTAAATATTATATCATGTAGCGGTTTTTGACAATTCGTTCCAATTCGATCTCAGAATAGATAACGCTTTCACATGATACACACTTTATTGTATATATATATATATATATATATATATATATATTATATACGGGCTTGTCTGTACGTGCGGTTATTTGTGAATATCATACAATTGCTTATTTTTGGTTAAATGATTTGTTGTTCGGTCTTTTTTCTTTCGCTATCGCTGCTTCTATTCTTCATGTTGCTTTTGCTTACTCTCTGTTGCTTCCAATACAATATAACGCCAATATTTTGCGTTCATGCGAAAAACTTTGACAATCATAGAAACATAAAACCATATATAGAATTCGTACGTATCTCCGTGCCGCATACCTAGTTAGTTGGCAGGTGTTTGTGCAAATGTGTTTTTTTTTTTTTCTTTTTTTTTTTTTTTTTTATACCTATCACCGAAGGTTGAGAGGTATATTCATTTTGTCGAAACGTTCGCAATGCCCAGAACGAAGCTTCAAAGAATCGACGAAGAATCCAAATATCTTCTTGATCAGCATCAAATTATGTGTCTTTCTAAGCATCTCCATCCAAATTGTTGTGGGAAGGGCATGCCTCATTGCTCGTAAACCACAGCACAAAAATTTTAACGATTTTTATTCTATGGACGATATAGACTCCAACCTAACAAAATTGAATTA
This sequence comes from Glossina austeni, assembly GCA_000688735.1. Lineage (NCBI taxonomy): Eukaryota > Metazoa > Arthropoda > Insecta > Diptera > Glossinidae > Glossina > Glossina austeni. Next base: position 229,867 of record KK502403.1, read on the forward strand.
TCTTTTTCAATAGTTTTATGACGCGCAGAAGCCGGTTACAAAATCCCACAAAGCATATGAATTCTTGACCACTTAAGCATGTCCTTCCACTCTGCGTTCGTCTGTCCGTCTGGGCAACTGTGTTGTATCAGTGGTAAACATTGTCTCATTCGCAAAAGTGTAGACGTCGTCTACAAACTTGCAAAAGATTTTGAGAAAGTGACTCGAACCGATTAAGGGCAAAGGTCTACAATGCCTGCACGCCTATGCACGCCTAACAAAAACTGAGCATACCTTTGCTTTTCGTATAAAAGTGCAACACATACACCACATAAATTTCCACATTTATTCGGACAATAGAAAAAATCGGCCGCGACCATATGTTTTATTATATAGTATGAAAATTCAGTTCTTGCTAGACCAACAGTGGTGGGTATAGAGGATTCGGTCACGACGCGATATCATTTTCTTACTATTTTTTTGTTTTTTTTGTTTGGTAAATATATGCCAGAGCCTTTATATGAAAAAATGCAAATATATGGCCACAAATAAAAACAAATGCAATTTTTCTAGAAAATGGAAATTTTTCATCTTTGATTTCTCTTATTTTTCAAGTTTAAAGAATAACAATATTCGATATTGAACTTTTCTGTTAAAGAATATGCGTATTACGCTTTGCAATTTGACTTTAGATTCGAAATGATAAAAACGTGAATAAATGGATGCGGAACGTTACGGTTTTACGACAAATTCTATATAAACGCTAAGCATTAGCTAACGGTATTCTTCTCAAAAAATAATAAATCGTGACGATAAGGCTATGCTTTGACGTAGACAAACAAATACAACAAATATTAAGCAATACTTAGAGTGATCTAATTACAACATTTGTTTGCTCATCATAACGCATGACAGATATCTTGCGAAAATTCGTAGTTATTTTAAGTAGGATTTATTGAGTATAATTTTAAAGCAGAACTACTCGCAAAAGGTAAAATGTTCAAGGCATGCCAATAGGATCCGTTTAAACACGAAGCTTTTAGAGCATCAGTTAGTAATTTGTGCGAGACGGTCTGTCCATCCTGTTTGTGTTTGATTTCCTCAATAAAATTATAATTGGGGTACTTGTGACTTGAATGCTTTTATAACTTGCTACAAGTCATTTGTTCGTTTATTTCATTCATCCTCATGTATGACTTTCATCTCGGATTAACTAAACGACCTTTTATACTCTCTCTCTACATTCTGTTAAGGCAATGTCCAGAACTACATAAACCAAATTCATTTACTGAATCGACCTAAAGCTGTCTGTCCGTCTGCAAGACTGCAATCTAACGTTCGTGCAAGTACTTTGAACGTTCAAGTTGCACTTCGCAATTTTGAAAATAGTTTCATGAAAATTGATAGGCTAACACGCTTCAGCTCAAGAACAAATCCTAATCCAAGTGAACTGATGTTGACCTTTGTTTAAAATAGTCGTTAAAAAAGTGAAGCTTGTTTTTTTATATTTTTCAATGAAAATCCGAGTAAAAACTAATCTTTTTCGTTCGTAACTTAATGTGAAAAATTGTGATGGGTCGGGATCATTTTTAACGCCGCTTTCATTCTTACAAAAAATATAAACCAAATTTGGACGACGTCGACGTCGACGTTTGAGTGTCCTCCGTTATGAGGACTTTCATCAAATTTATGCGTTTATATAAAAACAATAATAATAAGTTTTGGTGCATTACTAATTAACCGAAGTGATGTAGCATATCTACTGTTCGGCCTTGTCCGCCGACAGCATTTTTATTTCCTTTTTACACTGACAGAAGGCATCGTCTTTTGCAGACTACAAGGTGTCCACATTCTTCTCATGATTCTAAGTAGGAAAAGGTTTAAAATCATTTCGAAACTTCATTTTGTTACGCCCTTTAGAATCCCATCTTATGCGTGACTTTTTCTTGTCAGCAATAGCTAGAAAACAAGGCAGCCATACTTACGCGTAGAAAAGTATCCGAATACACAGTGAAAGCCAAAAATTACTCATAATTACAATTACAGCCTTAATTAAAATAATATCGGTTTTTGTGTTTCACTAACGATAGACAGATAGACAGATAACTAACTTTGCTTTCATTCAAACGATTTTGAGAAAAAAAAAAAAAAAAACAAACAAATCTTGACGTTTAGATGATGACATGGCTTTTTTAAATTATTACTTTGACAGTTGAGAATAAATATTTTTTTTATTGCAAAGCAAATTATTATTGAGAAAGCATTTAATTTTTTATAATTTTAGTGAAATTCAGAAATGGATAAAAGAAGCTCCTGGCCTTTAGATGCACCTAAACGGAATGTTAAACGTTATACACAACGTAAAAAATATAAAATCCGAAGATATTTTTAAATTATTGCCTCTGTTTTTCATGTTTTTAATTATTTTTGACAGCTGCTGAGGTTATGGATCATCCTGAAAGTCAATTGCAGAATTTTCTTTTTGACGAGCAAACGGTACGGCAAAAATTTGTTCGAAAAGTTTATCTGATCTTAATGGCTCAACTTTGTGTGACTTTGGCATTCTTATCTCTGTTCGTTTTCAATGACGACGTGAGCGGATTTGCTTACGACAATCCTGCTCTATTTTGGCTCGCATTCATTATTTTATTTATCACTATGCTAATAATGTTATGCTTCGATGATGCACGTCGTAAAACACCGATTAATTTCGTATTCTTAGGCGTTTTTACTTTAGCCGAATCGTTTATGTTGGGCATTATTGCCAGTCAATTTGCGCCCGAAGAAATCTTCACCGCTGTTACAATTACCGCAATTTTATGCTTTGCCCTTAGCTTGTATGCCGTACAAACGAAAGTAGACTATACCGTAATGGGAGGTATATTGTTAGTCTGTGTATTGGCCCTCGTGATATTCGCCATTGTGGTCTTAATATTCCCGGGCCATGTAATGATCATGATTTATAGTTGCCTCGGTGCTTTACTATTCAGCATTTATCTAGTATACGATACGCAACTGATGATGGGCGGAAACCACAAGTATTCGTTAAGTCCCGAGGAGTATGTGTTTGCGGCCTTAAATCTATATCTGGACATTATTAATCTATTTATGTATATTTTATCTATGATGGCATCTTCGAGGCACTAATTATTATAATTCTCCTTTTCTTCCTTACTTTAATAAATATTTTTTTTTTTGTTCCTCGTAAGAACTTGTTCATAATAAAGTATTTTACGATCCATTACCGAACAACTACATGAATATATATATATATATATATATATATATGTATATACGTATACACATATAGCGCCTATAATAAGGGTGATCGACAAAAATTTAGTGAGGAGAGGGTGAAAGAGAAAAGCCGAATAGAGCTTTGACGAGAATTAGTTGACTTTTATTCCCTATTCTCTTCCACGAAGAACTGAGCGAAAGAACCACATTGTTAATGTCTTGAGTATGTCTTGAGTAAGTTTTATTAAAACTTATTTGAAAAACACGGACATTTGTCCATGTCACCGATTAACGGATATTTCGTTTGCATTGAAAAGAAGTCGTACGTTCTATAAGACATCTGCAATATATTCTTCATCAAGATGAAATTTTGAGTATATCTTGTTAAAATTGTTTGTCCCTCTGTCCTCGATCTTGAAAATCCAATTAAAACAACAAAAACAAAAGTTGGTCAGCCTCGTTTGCTCTCTTCGAACTGGCATCGCTGGCTGTTCCTTTGTTCCTGTTTCTTTACTTACTCCTTTCGAATAGTTCACAACTCAGTAGTGTTTTCAAATTATCAAAAATTTTTTTATCAGGATTTTACATGTGTTAGAACTGAAGTACAAGCTGAGTTACAATTGTTCCGATGTAATGCGAAAAAATTTTGTTGCGCATTTGACTTAAACAAATTACCAATAAGTTATATAGGAAGTAGGAGAAGAGAGACTGATAGAGGGAGAAAGAGAGAGAGAGAGAAAGGGAACAGTCGTAAGTAAGCGTCAGATAAGCGTATCTGCAACATGTTGAATTTATTATTAATATTAGCAACTTATCATTCCACTAAATTGGCTCAAAATCCATCAAGGCCAACGAAATATTCGGACTTTTAAAAGCGAAGTCCGCTAACCTGTCATAATAACTATGTATATAATCAATAGTGTTTTGTTGTTGGAGTTAACGAAAAATGTTTCTTGCTATTAATATTTTATATTGAACTATAAGCGATTTGAAATTTATCGAAAATAGTGAATGCACATGAATTCTTTCATCTACGGTAAGCAGAGCTAAGATTTATTCAAAGGCCTGAATAAGTCTTGAACAGCCTTGCTTTTTGACTTAATATCGATTTCCATTGACTTGTTTGAATTTAATTTTTTTTTCTTTTTTGAAGATTTTATTTATGTTCTTGATTGCGTCTTTTTGCACCAAATGCCGAAAGTCTTCCATTCAAAATATTCCGGTAAATCAAAATCGAGAAAAGCATTTAATGGGCGTTAAGAATATTGTTTGCTCCTGGTGGTATCTTTTTATATTACTTGACCTTAGACATAGGATAGATGAAAATATCGAGCGGAACTGTTTCATCCTAAAAGCAGAGAAAATCTTGGACAAGCTACGTGCGTAACGTGGAGACTACACTGCTGAAAATGCTTGATTGCACAGAGCTCCATGGTTCTAATCTGCGTCAAACAGGGACATGCCAGAACAAATTCATGTATAATGATTATGCTCTCACCATGATTATGCAGCAGCTCTATTTTTAAGGCCAAAAGTTTACGATAGAAAATCTTACTCGTTACAAACCCTTCGAAGGGACATTTTCAATTGTGAGGACGAAAGAAAAGCACTTTTCAAGTTTGACTATATAGAAGGAACGTCTTCTTCAATGCCAGAAGAAATTGCTTATTATACACTAATGCGTTTTCTATATAGAGAATTTCCGATCGCCATTAAGCTCTGAAAAACTGATGTGTATAAGGGCTTTGAAGTGTGCTACAGTCCCGGAACAAGGGATGTGCAGGTTTATTGTGATCGGCTATCAACAAAATTCAATGGTGTTTGAAAGCCGGCATTTATTTAAATTAAACACAAACACTACACTTTTGATTGAAAGGTGATTTTCTCGTAACATTAGACGTTGTTAACGGCCAACCAAAATAAATTTTCCTTCGGTCGTAGATACTTATTCACTTTCCAACCACAAGCCTAAAATAAAAAACAATATCCTAACACATCGATTTTATAAATGAAAAATTTGTAGAACCCCGTTATCCCATGTTAGGAAATGCTTACGTAGCTAAACTTAAACGTTTACGAACATGAAGCATGACTTGAGATTGTTGATTGTCTTTGTTCTTTTTGTTAGATGGCAGGGACCATACTTTGGCAACATTTGTTTTATTATTGTTCAACAAACACATTGCGTGTGCTTTGTTTATTTCATTTGTTCTCGTTTCTCATTTCTTTTTCTCATCTTCGTTTTCAATTTTTCCCTTCTAGGCTAACCTTACATGATAAATGTTATTTGATTATTGTTTATACTATATCGAGTTGTAAAATCTTCTAAAAATATAAAATGAGAAGAAAAAAAAATAAAAAAAAAAATAAAAATATACACATAGATAATAAACTGAACACTCTCTATATCTAGGAACACTATGAATATCAAAATTTGTTAATTAATATAAGAAGTGTGTGTGCATGTGGGTGCAAGGAATTCTTCAAGGATCGTTTGCCTGCCCCATCTCCTCTAATCAACTAAGTAGTAAACTATTCTTGTTCTTTTTTTTTTACAATCTTAATTAGGTCGCACTGACCCATCCAACACGGTTGCGAGATCAAGAAGGTTTGTTGTTTTTACAACACTTACACTATGAAATCTATCGTTTCTGTATAATTTTTTTTGCAGCCTACTTTTGATTTGAAGTTCCGATCATTTCATGCAAGTCAACTAACGCAACGCTTCGTATGGAAAATCTCGTGTAAAAATAACATCTCATAGAAGATTCCGAGACTAAGTGCTTTTCGTTTAGGACAACGAAAATATTCATATTGCAGTGAGCCCAGGCAAAATGAAATATTCATCTATGCATAGCCAACCATGAGTAGATTTGTTGTTTAATATATTTCCTGGACAATGAAAATTTGTTCTAAACACTAAAAGGAAAAAAGAAAGCCTCGGTGTTAAGGATGCATTTGGCAGAAATTTGTATCAGAATTTTGACATAATTACTGAGAGTCTGAAAATAATATTAATATATATTGAAATATCATTAGAATATCTAAATATAGTTGAAGAGCAGCGTATATATACTCATCGGTGCTAATGGCCAATCTACGGCCGCCCATTATCATTTGTGTGTCAATAATTAACCATATGGAGAATAGTGTGACGCCGATTGCTGCTATTACGATTCGCAGAATCCGATAGCGGAAGAAGAATACGCCGATAATTGCGAACAAAAGAAAAACTACACTGATTATCAACATAATACAATACAGTGGAGTGAAGTCGATTTTTTTCTGCATTGCGAACAACGTTAATGCCAAGACAACAGCGCCGGTAATGCCCAATGATATTAGGACCTCATCAGGTGCGTACAAACTGGCCATAATGCCGAGCAAGAAACCATAGCATAATGTGAACAAAAGTAGGCAAACGTAATTTGTAGGAGACGACCGACGGATTGAATCACAACAAATCAAAATGATTGTCAAAACAATTACAAGTCCAAAAGCGATCCACTTCAAATAATAGTGCTCGTGCACATAGAACGCAACCGCATCTACGAAAACGAATATGGCAACTATTCCCGAAGTTAGTAGCAGCTGCATAAATAACGTTAAGTAAACTTTTTGAATAAATTTTTTGCGAGTCGATTGTTCCTTAAACGGATTCTCAACGTCATCATCATCATTTATTCCTGAAAAAGGAAAGTGAAAAGAGCTTTCTAATGCATTAAATTATTATGCTTGACACGCTTATATTTACCAAAATCATTACCCATTGTAACGGTATAGAAGAATTATTGAAACGATCACTCAGAGTACACAACTTTTATTTCTTTATTTCGCAATACGAAATATTGCCGTAAATTTTTCTTCGCGATCAACTTCGTTAGCTAAATTGTGACGTGTGTGTGTGTAAACGACGTAAATATTTACAAGCAAGCGCGTATGTAAGTCGCAAAAGTTTTAACAAATAAATTTTCTTGCAATTAAAAAAAAAAGAAAATTTGTTGTTTTTAAATTATAAAAAAAAAAAAAAAAAAAATAAGGAATGCCTTCTCTTCTTCTTCTTCTTCTGTTATTCAGCAAAAAAAAAACGGAAAACTGGCTGGGATGTGTAAAAATGCCCAATGCCCAACGTGAGCACAGGGTTCTTTGTTTGGGCCTTAGTAACGTTGGGGTTAGAATGGAATGGCTTTTCTTACGTGACAATAAATAAATAAAAAATAAATAAATAAATGCTATCGGTGGGTTTGTAATTGATTGTGAATTTTTTTGTTTTTTTTTTTATGCTGGATTGGTATGGACTAAGCAAGCTATCGATACTGGATTAACAATAGGCTTGCTACACCTATCTGTCACTATGACAGGTTTTTGATTGTAAAAATTCTGCATAAGGAAAAAGATCTTGTTCGATCTTATATACCTATATATATATATATATGTCCACTTTCCTTTTTCTAGATCGCATCCTTTTTTCTATTTCCAAATGTTGTATATTTAGTTCTACAAAAATGCTTTAAATGGTCGGATCACTTATGCGAAACGTCACAGCCACGAAAGTAAAGACAGACAAGTGAAAATTGTCGCAAGCATTCTTTGATCGATTAAGAATATGAGATTGCCAAATGGCCAGTGCCTTGTTTTCATGAATGCCCATAATGTAGAAGAAGCTAAAGCACACACAATTTTCTTGAAAATTTTCGTCTATAACTTTCGATTTTGTGAACCTGAATTTTGGAAAAATGCTATCAAGATGTCCGTTAGAATTCCCTGAAAATGAATGAATACCTCCTCGCTTGTTATATTTCATTTAGAACCAGGACATGCAGCTTAATATTTAAATTTTTTCATTTGATAGGGTGGCGTCCATCAGACATGATTCCGAGTTAACATGTGCTATAGTCGATAAACGATGTATTTCCATGTGACGAACGTACAGATAAATTTTCAAAAATCTATTTTTTCAACCTTATGAGTAAGAGGTTAAGAAGAATCTTAAAAAAAGTGAAAGAAAATAAAAATTTTATCATTTCTAGGTTTTTGCGATCTCGACGGATTTTTTTGAACACGAATAGTACGGTAGTACTCTATAAAATTAATTTAGAGAATTGCGGTCTTTCATAATTTTTGGGTGTTGAAGAAAAACCCGCAAATAATTTGAAGGGAGTGCCAAAGGTTTGAGGTGACCAGTTTGCCACATTTTCAGTACAAATCTTCACACAAGACTTTCCAATGCTTTTAGCGAACTTGAAGGCGATATCTTAATTTTTGCGACTAGTAGAGTATCAACAAAATACACCACATAGTCAGAATAGAGGACAAACAGATACACAGACGGATAGACGGATATGCCTAAATAGATTTAAAATTTTTTCCTAATCAAGGCTCTATATATTTTATAGGATCTCCGCAGCTTCCTCTTGCTTGTTGCAAGTATCGTGACAAAATGAGTATACAACTGTCAGATGAATCTTCTGAGCTTAAAATATTAGAGAGAATTTCACGCTTTTCCTAAACAATTTGTTTCCACTTTCTTAGGACACTTCAAGCGAAAAATTCGTTAACGTTGCCAAATGCTTGTAAAATTTGTAAAAATATGTATGGCCTTGCCATTGCGTCTATCGTATACGTTAGGAGTAAAGATATGAGAGTAAATGTATGCCAGTTCATAACATTAATGCATTCAATTGCAGTGAGGTAAGCAAAACGATCTTTATAAAGGAACCTTAAGAAAGGAAAAAGAAGATTTGCAAGAGCGTCCGTACGACTTGGGAAAACTCTCTTCATTCCTTGATTTCTTGCTTTGCTATTTTATTGGCACAGATACACTATGATATTCGATGATATGATACGAATTTCTTCCACATGACGTTTGTTGTTGTTCTCTTCGAAGTATGATTTCAATCGCTGGGATCTAATACTAGCTCGCACGTAGTCCGATCATAATGGATTGCAAATCGTGAGAAAATTTGTGATAATTTGTTAGAAAGTTTTTGCATCGAATAATATTTTCCGATAATATTTCCGACAGATTGCTGCGATGACAATTTCATAAAAACATGAAATGTTTTAAAAAAAAGAAAGTAAAAACGCAGAGAATATTTCGGTTTGCTACGCTTAATATGTATTATGGAATAATGAGATCGAATAAAAATGGGAAAAAATTGTGTTTAAAATTTATCTCATCGCTTACATTTTTGATGTACGTCTTACGTAATGTAACATAAATTCAGTGACTAACATAATAACAGAAGTTAGTGTGAAAAATGGCGAAAATACTTTCTTTGATGAAAATAAAAGAGAAATAAAGTTTCGTTTCTATCCTTTCTACTGTTCTTGTTGCTGCAAAAAAATACTTTCGTGTATTACAAGCCATAACTTACGCAAAAAAAAGAAAGGCGGAAAAAAAATGAGGAAAATTGGAGAGGAAAAAACCTAACACGATAAAGGCGGCAGGAAACTGAGGGAAGACAATAATTTAAGAAACTACCTACGTTTTACTATAAAAGTCAAGACAAGAGAAACCATTATAGTCGTTTTAGTAGCGTTACCAACAAACACATACATACCCACACCCGCACACCCAGCGGGTGTGTGTATAAAGGAAAAAAATTTTTAAACTAAAAAATTAAGAAACAAAAAGACGAACACAAATATATATAAAATACGCGTAATATTTGAGTTTAAGGTAATCACGTCTTACGCAAAGATATATCGACAAATTAGTTCAATGTTAGACAAATTAATCGAAAAGATTGAAATATTTTCTTAGTTAAGTTTTCGAAAGCAAATTTTGTTAAGTGTCTGATCTTGTGCATGTGAAAAGTTTCTTTCAGCCATTAATTAACAATAAGCCAGCATCGAGGGATTAATTTCTACAATTTATGTAATGGCAAACTCCTACTCATTTATTACATTTCATAATTATTGTGTTTATTTATTTATTCTTATGCCCTACACTACTTGCGGCACAGGGCATATTAAGTTTGTAAGTAACACTCAGAAGGGATTAAGACAGTATTCACAATTCATCGATTCAGAATTAGTTTCTGAAGCGATCTAATCTGGTTTGTCCATCTGTCCGCCTGATGATATATTTTTGCGCTCAATCTCTGAGTTGCAGTTTTTGCAATTTTGAGATTTGAATAAATTTGGCTATGCTTAGAGTGTTTTGAGTCAAGGACCGACCCTAATGAAAATTGTTCGGATCGATTTATGCTTTATTTCGATGCCTTTATTTTAAAAGGTCGTCATATGAGTAATTGTAGAGTGGTGTGCCGTAATCCACTATAGTGTTTTTACATGTTTTTTTAATTACTAAGTAATTGGTTGTCGCAAGCATACCTACAATGAAAGAAGTAAATGTGTAAGCAATACATAGGAAAGCGACTTAAATATATTTGTAAGGTAGGCACGTGTTTGTTTAGAACAAACAACAGCTTAGTAAAGCGAAGTAAAGCGTTGAGGGCAATTTTAAGGGTACATTCTGCTGTTAATTAATGACCGGTCATAAGTTATAAAAGAAAACAATAGGTATTCGCGTTAAACATTTTTCTCTATTTCGATTTTGTCTAATATTTGACATTTCGAGGGAAGACTCGCACAATAAAACGCTGCAATATCAATTTCATTATAGAGTAAGTTTGCTTGACTTAGCAAAAAAAAAAAAAGGTAAATGTGTAGTGATTTGTCACTGGTCGGAAGACGCCTATTAATGTAACATCGGGGTTACTTTAATTGAACATGAATGCACGACGATTAAAATGTTAATTGTTAGGTGATATGTGCAGGGACTATATATGAACTGCAGGGATCTTAAGTTGCCTTAGGCTATGTTTTAAAAGCTTTTGTTTTCGCTTACCAGCCAGCAAACAGATACAACATATAAATCTTCGTAAGTAAAATTTAATTGTTGTGTTCAATAATTACATTATTTATACAATGACGTTGAAGTGTCTGCATATATATATTTATAGGCCTGCTGCTTACACTTATACACCTGCATGCGAGTGCGGTCATAGGAGAGAAACTCATTTCAATAATTGACATTAAATGAAGCAGCAAAATTCAATTAATATAAAGTTTAAATAACGTTTCCAAGCCATATCGCTTAATTGTGCAATCAGAAAGGTGTTGCATACATATGCGGTAAAGCAGTTACATACATATCTAGATATGAAACTTATTGTCCTTATAATTAATTTGAAGTTTGCTTTAATACGTGCAGAGGCCAGCAGTAACTAAAAATAATATCGATTATGAGATGGGTATCAATGAAGGTTGCGAAGTAAAAGAGGCAAATGTGTAAGAAAGTTCCATTGGTTGTACGGGGGCAGTTCCGAGTATCAAAGATCAAATCATAATATTTATTTGTTCGGTACGCTTCACAAGCGATAATAAGTCTAAAGAAATCCATAGTCTTGAGTATTCGTCTCCTTTTAGATTTAAGTTCATTTTTCACGTTTTATTATACCCTACGCTATTGTAGGATAGATCCACCCTTTATTAAATGAAATCAGTTCAGGGTCACTTTCCGAATTCATCTAAGCTTGTATGTCCATCTGTTCGTTTCGTTTTGTTGTGTTCAGCATACAGGTCGCAACTTGATTACTTTGAAACTTGTTCCGATCGAACCACTTTTTTGGCCATTTCCCCTACAACGCCTTCTTTTAAAAAGCCATTATATGAATGACTGTAAACCCTACATAGTCTTTTTATTTATTTCCTCTCTATTTATTCTTTATTGTTTTATACAGTATTAATATCATATATACGGGTGTAGGTAGGCAGTTGAGTTTAATATTCAGTTTGTAGCAATTCATTGAGACGTCATCAAAACGACTAGCACTGTGTTCAAAAAGTAAGACTAACTTAATTCTACCTTCTTAGGGCACCGTTTTGTCCAATACTCGGAACAGTTGTTGTCCTCAATTTTCGAATGGATTTCAAAGCTTTCTGCAATTCGCCTTGTAGCTCGTCCCTTGCATTAAAACATTGGCCCCGATGTGGTCTTTTGAATTTAGGAAACAGCCAGAAGTCACATTGGGTCAAATCAGGTGAATAAGGTGCTTGTGAGGCGATATGAGTTAAATTTTTAACGAAAAGATCTCGAAGAACCGATACAGAAATTGAGTGTTTTTCCACTAAGCGAGATTTGATGGCTTTCACACCCAAATTATTTTTTAAAATGTTGATGACTGATGCCTTTGAACTTCCAACCGCGTCATTGGAAGCCGAAAGAGGCCTTTGCCTGACTATTCGTCACTTTGGAAAAGGTGCACTGCAGTCTTTCTTCAGAGAGGATTAATGGGAAAGTATTGAAAAGTTGAGTGTGGCCCGTCTGGTCCGATCACTTGCCGTCTAGAGCGAGAATCATTCACTTCCTCTCCCTATAATTTATGGCATTTTATGGTGAAAAATAATAAGTAAAATATTCTATTGGGCGGAATGGTGGTGAGATATAGGTCGGCTTTGCCCGATTGTAGTGTTTTTCTCGTTTTATTTTATGTGTATTGTATTTTATATGAGAAGGAAGTACGTGTCTCCTAAGAATATGATGTTAAAAACAATATGCGCTTATATAAGAGAACACATCAAAAACATAAAACCGAATAGGCAGGCGTACGTTACTATGTTTTGTTTTAGAAATACGCGTGCTTCGATTAACAATTTAAACTTCATTTGTTGGATTGGTGCAACCGTCATTAATGTCTGACAGAAGTTTCCTGCTATTCATTCTATTGTTAGTTTATAAAATGGAACGGTTTCTGTGATTGTTGAAAATTGTTATTGTGATTGCTATTAAAATGAATAAATTTCTTGAAACACAAATTGATTCCTAACGAAAAGTATTCTGAAAATTTACTAAAAATGTTGTACAAATGCTAAAATGATTAAGCAGCGGCACAATCCAGGGAAAAGGCCGTAAAAATCGTAGAAAAGCCATTGAAGACGAACCGCATTCGGCAAGAGTGCGATACCTTACCTGTATAATTGCCACGGTAGAATTCAACCATCGATGGGATATCGTGAAAAAGGTGAACCGGAACGAAAAAATGAAAGTTCGCCAACAATTTCCAACAAGTGCCGACTAATTTATAGTTTACAATAAAATTAATGAGATGAAGCTGTAAGCGAGATATCAATAATAGTTCCATCAACCACGCCCCTTAATTTTTGAACACAGCATTACGTCGTTGAAAATTGCAATTTTTTTTCATAGAAGGACTTGTGAAAATAAGGCGACAGTTGACCGATCCGAACCATTTTCCATAAGGTTCCTGCTTGGGCCGGAAACGCACGGACAAACGGAGTAATCAAAACACGTCAGTGTACCAAATTTCATCAAAATATCCCGAAAATTGCGATTTGCTGATTGAGGCACACTTAGGCTTTGACGGTGGATGTAATGTGGCAAAAAAAAAGTTGTTAAGTAAATCGCACTAAGAGATCGATTTTAAATTTTCGTTTAAAACTTCGTTTTGTGTATAAAATTCAAATACACTTAAGATCAAACTTAAAGCACCTGCAGGATTGGAGAGTTGGTGAGAGTAGCCGCAATTGTTTATTATAATCATGTAAGTGTTGGAGCAAACATTAGCCCGTTGTTTCGCCAACGCCTTTTTATCTTTCGCCCGAATCTACAAAGACAGGAAAATATGAAATTCATGTAATCGTTTTTAAAATCAAAATTGATGTTTACTTTTTTATGTTTTTTATGTTTTTTTTTTTTTTTTTTTTTTTTTTTTTTTTTTTTTTTTTTTTATCTTGTTTTCGTCTGCTCTTTTCTAGAATGATTGTGTGTGATTGTCTTCTAAGCTCTTACACGTGAGACTCTAAGGGATACAACTTTTAGCATAAACATTTCCGTGCATACGACAGCAGTGTCATAACAGTCGTCATGCTTTTAACACACAAAAAGAGAGAAATGATAATAACGCATATATATGTATATATGAATAATAACGTATATATATATATATATATATTTATGTGTTGTGCTATATAATATATAAAATAAAATAATAATAAAAAAGGGGCGAAAGATTACATGGCGTAGAGACAGATGCTTTTAAGACAAGCAATTCATGTAGTATTGTGGATGAGTTGGTTTCTTTTCATCTGCCAGGCGTACTCATGTGTGCACCTGATGATGATGATGATGATGATGATGATGATGATGATGATGATGAAGTATTTATATAATTATTAGTCTAAGACTTATACACTGATAATCGAAAACTTCGGCATAGATTCGGTTCACGACTCTTTCACATCTCCAAAATAGAGCTTGATTTTAGTTTTTCCTCTCTTTTGTTATTACTAGTGGGTGTTACCAGTGGGGGCTTTTTTTGTCGGTGAGACTCTTTGCACATAAATCAGTCAGTTTCTTTTTTTTGGACCATCTGCAGGGCAAACCATTTCATAATTGAATAGATCGCAAATTTTAATCATCCATAGTCATCCATACATAGTAACTACTGGCGAGATTATAATAAACTTAATACACGTAAGGAGACAAGGAGATAGTAAATTCTATTTATTATATGTATTATGACGGATGCAAAAGACTATTGATCGAGTCTTCTTATAGGGTGTATATCGGAGTTAACATGTCTTCTAAGAGTGGGATTATAATAAGGAAAAATAAAATGCACACATATGGTTGCAATATGAAATTCACTTACTGTCTTCTGATGTTTTAAGAGTGCACAATGTGTCAAAGGAAAAGTAAAAGAGAAGTGAAGAATAGTGTAATGCAAAAAAAAAAAATTTAATAATAAAAAAAAAAAAAAAAAAAAAACGACTGGAATAAAATAACACTTATTATGCAAAATCAATTCTCAGAAGCGTCTGCCAAATGTCAATGACAGTTTTATAGAGCAAATAATCTCAATAAAAGTACATTTACATGTGTGTAGAAGACACGTGTGTGTGTGTGTGTATGCATAGAAATGCATTCATGTAAAGTACACCAAGGAAGAATAGATTGCAACCAAATTATATTAAATTTGAATTAAAGAGAGCGATGGTCAGGTGCAATCGATACGATTTTAATATGTTCCATGGGAAACGTTTACATTTTGATGTTTGAGAAAGTTTCTCTTATTGCAGTGATAGAGTGTGATTTTTATTTTCATTGCACACCACAATACGCACAATACTTAAGACTTTTCAAATAAAGTAAGGAGCAGAGTTTTCCTAAGGAAGACACTCATTCCTTCATTTCCATATCAGTTACTTTATATTTACATAACGTGTTTTTTCTCTTTCTTTTTGCATACGAGGGAAGATCCAAAGGATTTCAAGATTCGTACGATGTAAAATTCATTGTAAGTACTATACTATAAAAGAAAAGTGTGCATCTTAAGAACGATAATTACCAGACTAGGCGGAATTGCTCCACAATACGAATCGGGCACGTTTGGCTCTCGAACTTGACACCAGGCTTTGCATTTAAATTGTATTTGGCTTAGAAGCTTGGTTTCGAAAGGTATGCCTTTTGAATAAAAGTTGGTAAGAGTGACAGACAACGTTTTTATGACATATTACATGAGCCGTTCTTGCATAAGAAGATTATCTTCTTTTTAATGCCTTCTTACTACAAGCTAGGCTTACTTGATACTGAATGTTGAAAAGTGTAGACATAAGTGTGCGCTTAAGGACTCAAATGTCAAGATAGAAACCCATTGACCTCTCATGGCAAATGGGACTTCTTTAGTAGAGATTTAAACCTTAAACACAATTGGAATTGATTGCCTGCCTTCTGTCATTTGCATTTAACCTTCATCAAGACATCGAGAATTATTTTCTTGTCCAAATTTAAATTAATCAACTACCTGTTCAATATTCCAAACTTGTTGTTGAATTTTCGGAATAACTTATACTTAAAGAGAAATGTTTAAGTCAACGCTTTATAAGTCTCTCAAGGGTCTTCTAAATAATCGACCCTACTACGTTTCCTCGTCGTGACAACATTAAAAATGTTCATACATGTTGTTGGTCGAAAGCTTTACTCGATTTGGAAAAAAAAGGCAAATGAGCTCTCATTCCATATTTATTCCAGGGTACAGGTTCTAGCCATGAACCCCTACAGTCGCAGATGATTGGCAATATCTTTGATCCGCGAACACGGCTGAGAAAAATTGCATGAAAATTAAAAATAAGAAGCTTTTAGTGCATGATATGTACGTTGAAGAGTTTACTCGCGATTTCTTCAAAATAACACCGTTTATAGCCGCATTCCATAACATGGCTCCAGTGATCGCAATTTGATGCAAAAGATTTTCATGAAAAATTCAATCGATATGAACATACAAGAGACATTGTGGTCATGCAATATAGTTTTGAACCTGACCGTTGCCAGTTTGCGAAGCAAAAACTACTCCTTCGAAAACGATGTTTTGAAGCAATGGAAGAAAAATTGAAGCAGTTACGCTCAACGAGCTGAAAATCAATCTATAAAATATTCGTAGAGGGCTAGAGCAGACATTCCTAGAATAATGGAGCTTATGTGCCAGATAATGACGTAAAGATTTAGCCAACAAATCAATAAATAAATTTTTTTTCATAATTCCGAGTACATTTTGTAGAAAAGTTAGTAAAAGCATAAGCTGAGAAAGTGACTTTAACTTGAAGTCACAAAATCGACTTGGACTTGATGAAAAATCTGAAACATTCGGTCTTGATCACTGCAAATGTCACCTTAAAGCTTGAACTGAAACAGAGAAGATTTCACTTTGCGAAATTATTCAAGATTTCGGCTTAAACGAATACAATTCTCTTACATAAATTTGCGGTCTTTAACGATTTTATACCCAAATCATTATAAATATCTTTATCATATTCTCAAAATCTTTTCGATTTGCGTCCTTTTTTTTTTGTTTTTTTTTTGATTTCATCAATTAAGGATTTTATTTAATGTACCCGTAAATGTGTTTAATTTGATTTTATTTGATTTTCATATTAGCATTGGGCGACGTAATTCCCAGTTACATGCAGCTATAGCAGGAGTTATTATTTATCTTTATGTTTATTTATTTATCTTACTTTCATAAGTGTATGTACTCTATACTCACTCACAAGATTCATTTTAAAGCGAATTATGAACACCAGTCACTTGTCTTAAGTATGCATTTAGAATGCAGAAAATAAATTATTATAATATAATATATTATATAATATATTACATTAAATATATATAGTAGGAGCTTGCATGTATTTTCACCATTTTTTCACTGAGAAACATTGGAGATACTTTATGCTTTAATCAAAATATTATATTTCCCATTATTTCGTACAACTTTTTCCCATCCTTCTGACAGAATGGCGATACCTTGTCGGAAGAACGATAATCGATTCATTTTTCGCGCATCTTTAACATTTCAAAGCAAAGCATGCCAGTCAAGCCATGCTGCATCGAGCTGAACAAGTGGCCATCAGTAGGTACTATTTCTTCTAAGAGCATTGAGGGCCCATTCGAGCTGTAATAGTGTATTCTTGACAGTTCTTATATCGCGTGGCCGAGCGTTGTATTGCCTTTGCATCAGGTAAGCGCTTTAGCTGATCTTTTTTGCAACATCGTTCAGTTTGTTCAAATGACATCGGCATTGACTTGCAACAATAGTTTCATTCGCTTTTAGCAGCTTGTAAAACACGAGACCTTGCTGATCGAACCATATGCACAGCAAAACTTTATGGCCGTGAATATTCTGCTTCGGTGTCGATGTGGAGTGCTCTCCCGTACTAATCCATGACCTTTTGCGTTTCGACTTGTCATAGTAGATCCACTTTTTATTGCCCCTGGCAGTACGCCACATAAGACTTTTCTTTTTTATCCCTGGCAAGCAAAAGAATCGCGACCGGAACGAAATTTTCAGTTCAACTTTTTCCTCCTTTCGGATTTTTCCCAACGCGTGTAAGTATTTAGAAACAGTTGATTCATCAACTGCTACGATATTCGAAAGTTCTTTGAGAGTTTGATCTGGGCTTTCGTTCAATAAATCTTGCAATCCATTGTCTTCGAACTTTTTTATTCCTCCAGGCCGTTCCTTGCCATTGACATCAAAATCAGCATTTTTAACCGGTTGAAAGCGACACCGAAGATTGGGACATGGTGGAGCAGCATCACCATAACCTTTTAAAAGTGTTTGCTGGGCTTCGCCAGCATATTTCTTCAAACCAAACAACAATTTAATGAATGTCGAAAATGAAATTTTGAGCGCTCGATAGTTAGGGCTGTATATACCGAATAAGTCAATGATACTAAATGGAAAACTGTTATTTTATATTGAGAAAGGTCGAGAGATCATCGTATTTAACTGTTCTGTACATGAGTACTTTGCATAACTTTATCATTTTCACCAATAGATGTCGCTGATGAAAATAGTTGTAAACACCTTTTATATGTAGTTTTAATTGTGTTGCGTTGGAACGCATTTACGCTTGATTCGTTCTGATCATTTTAGGTAAACATTTGTAATCAATTTCCGGTTGAGATTTTCGTTGGCTGCAAACCTATTTGCGGAGATGGTTATCGGGGAAGACGGTAAATATCTTCAGTCTCGACGTGTGTACACCAATCAGGAATAGGTGTAGACAATTGTTCGTTTCTATTAAACGCAAAGAGAGAGATGGACAGATAGATAGATAGGACAAAAGAACGTGGTAAAATAATCCGTTGAAACTTTTTTTTTAGTCATCATAAGTGTTGGTCTTCTGATTGATTTTTCTGCTGGCTACAAATGAAATGCTAAAGTTCGTACACCGTCATACTTCGGGAGTGTATGTATGTGTGTGTGTGTGTGTGTGTGATAGAGAAATTTCACTTTATTGATATTGAGTGATGTGTGCGTGTGTGTGCTTGCATAAAAAAAAGGCTTATATTACGGTAACACTTAAACTTGTAAAAACCAAGTGATTCGTTGCTTTATTGAATTTTCTGATGTGTAAGACAACAATTTTCTGCATCTCCCTAATATTTATATTTATTTATGCAGATTGACTCGCACATCGTAAATGAATTCTTTATAAGCAATATTTTGAAATCATTTGTAAATCATAACTGCAGCAATTTCTACTGCATTAATAAATTTTCTTATTTCAATAAACATAACCATTGTTGTCATAATAAGTTTTATTTTATTTTATTTTATTTTTTTATTTCTTTAAATTTGCTTAACCCTTTATTACATACATACATAACAGCAAAATCATATACGCATACACTGTTCCACATGGTGGTTATGGCAAAATGACGAATGATTAAATTTCGAATAACTAAACGTGTCGATGATATTATGAAATGTCTTGTGAGGTGATTCAAAAACGAACTCGAAATATTTCGATTTGAATTTTATCTCTTCTTATTACGTCTAAGATGCTGTTATGCTATTTTTCACGATATCTTCTCATAGTATATGCTACTATGGGCGAAAGTTTGGGTGGCGGGGAAGAAAGCTATAAAATTTTTGAATATGAAGCAAAACTTTTACGTTTCCATCAGAGTCAGCAGACATAACCGATTCCCAGACTTTGTTGTTAGTTCCGTATAATAAAAGCCTTTTTGCAAATTTTTACATAAATGATAATCAACTCAGCTGGGGGTAACATTGGCTGCGGATAACAATGGCTAATGCAGTTAAGGTGTAGTAACTTTTTCTTTTACCAAAGATTTACAACGCCCTCTATGATCACTCTGTTCTTTCCCCTTTTCTTTTTGTTTTCTTATATTGATTTGACCAATATCAAGCCTTTTGCCGATTACGTAAATCACTGCATTGACGGTTTGACATAAATCCGTAGAAATCCGGGATCATTTGTAGAACACTTAAGATTTTGGTTTTATTATAAGCTAATCGTTGACCTTGATCCTGAAGCTTTTTCATATGATTCGACGGCAAACTCGACTCACATTTGATGGCCATTAGGGATTGCTTCAAGAAGGCTTGACTGCGAGATGTTGATTCGTTATCTTGAATTTATGAGAAACTTAATAATGAAGCCTTCCCTGCGAATCTAAGCTGCTTTAATGGTGTTATGTTGCTACAAAATTATAGATTACTTGGTTGAGATTTCCAACAATTGCGCTACGGCTTTTTTTTTTTTTTTTTTTTGACTAAAAAATATTTACAGTAATATTTTTCAAGCTCACTTTAACGATAGCCACTCGTCACGCTTTTAATAATAATTCCATTGATTCGATAAAAAAAACAAACATAGGCTTTTAAAAGCAAAATGATACATGAGCTGACAGCGACTAATACCAAATGTAAACGCAACCATCGTTATATGCGGAGAGAAATTGTCTAAAACAATCGCCTCTCTCTCTGTCTGCCTGTAGGTTAACATCGAAAACACTTGTTAATCTAATTTACATTTTTTCATACCTCATGTCCTTTGGCCAATTGCTATAAACAGCGTTTATTATTTCATTTATATGTTTGTGTGCATGTTTTACTAATAATATTACAAAACATACCACAAATATCTGTTCAACAATTGAAATTTAATGCAATTTATTTGCGGTTTCAATTCGATTATATATTAAAATCGGCCAATGCGATATATGTTAGATTTATCTTTCCGCTTGTACATAATATGATCGGCATCTATCCGACATCTCGATCCATTTATCGTTGCTTATTGCATAAGTGTTACAACATATTTGCTCTGCTATGTTTGCCCATTTCAAGAACCTTCACAATTTATGGAAAGTGTTTACCAAATTTCCTACTTGATCATCTTACTCTTCGATAAGCTGCAGTGAGAGTTGACGTCCATTATAATCGTTTCACTTAACGAAAGATTGAATGTTCTGCTAACCGTCAGATGCTGTATACTATATAATGTGTGCCGAAATGACACGATTGAAAAGATTATTGCGACTGAATGTTAAACACGATCGGATTACTTATCACTTACATGTTGTTTTCTGTAAGTAGACATTTTTGACTCTAATTCTTGGCATATGAATGCAAGGATTTCAAGTGTACGGAGACTTGCTTATACGCCAGGTTTGGAAGTGTATTCGAATGACTGGCAGCTTGACTTTTCAATTTTAAACGATGATAAGTCTTATACCAAGTCTTACGTAACGATGGCGCACACATTTAAATCAATGGCTTCGTTAATAAACGAAGCCAGGCATTTACTTACTTATCCCAGGTGAGCACAAAATATGCCGTAGAAGAAATATTGAAATACAGTTAATGTTGACGATGTCTGCGACAATCGAGAGAATGAACTAACGCGACAATTATTGCTTAGCTTTAAAACACTATTTTTAGAAGTGTACCAGTGTCAAGAGCACCTTCCAATATATCACGCAGATGATGAAATTTGTCCGCTAGCGATCTTAATGAACATTTTTCTATATATTACTTAGGACCGATTCGGCTCTTGTTTTCTTAGTTCACCAAATTTAACTGGACTTAAGTTACTTTGTATTGGAAAAGCAAAACAACTGATTCTCTAACAAATAAATGTAGTATTGAAAGTAAGTTCAGTCCCTTAATGGAAATGGAAGATCGACATTTAAAGTGATACAATAACAATAAGAAAACGTCAAAAAAAAAAAGAGAAAAAGGATCCTTTGCACTCTTGCTGGGGCGGTAATGCCTAGACAGAAGGCACAATTTCGTTTTGTGTATACACAAATCATTGATAGATAGATAAAAAATTCGACTAAAAGTAGCCGGTTCACTGTCTGGTCATTATTAACATGAATATTTTTCTTGAAATTAAACATTCAAACTTAACGATAACAATACTCAATTCAATCGTTTAGATGAAACAAATGTCTGTTGCACATATTTATTGCTTTAGTCATTCGCTGACTTTATGACATTTTTCAATAAAATGTAGATAAGAGAGTTTTTCATTTCATAATTAGGAGTCAGGTCGATTTGTATTGCATTTTGATGACCATAGAGCAGCAATTGTTTTCAAATGAATAAAAAACAACACCCTTCACTTAACTATAACGCTAATGGCATACACAACTAATCTGTAACTGTAATCCGGCATTAGTTCACTAAAGTATGATAAAAAAAAAAATAAATAAATAAATAAAAAGAATGGTAAAATAATTTATTACATCTCTCTCGATATTTTATACAAAATCATATATAAATAGAATAAGAGAGACACAGAGAGAGAGAGAAGAAGCAATGCGCACTTGAAACTGTAGCAAACAACTCAATTTGAAACCGAGAAAAACAATTAAATAATTTGATGCGTAATACCTTTCCCTACCCACTATCGAGGTTTCGGGGGCGTATAAAATTGGAAAAAACCTTTACGATATGCAGAGTCTATGTGATAAATATTCTCGTGATTGCAAACTTGAAGACATCGCATTGAAAGTTGGCAAACACACTGGAAATTATCGCAGGCAAATTTGTATTGAAGAAGAACCAAATCGGTTAAAGAACACGCCTACAATACAACATAAACAGATAAGACTACTGCTTTCACTAATGTTCGGTGGGTAACCCTGCAGTAATAGTACAAAAATGTAAGCACCCCCTCTTATCCACTAGAGTATCGAAATTTATTATAGAGACGTTTTCTCTGATGGGTAAAAAAGATTCGATTACGGCCGAATATCATTTCCTTACGTGGTTAACTTGAGTTTAAAACCTTAATCAGAATCGAATTGATTCAGTGCCGAGGCGAGCGAACACTTTTCCTTTTTTTTTTTCGTTGTCGAGAGACTGAATTAATTCGTATAGTTACCGTAAGTTTAGGTTTTTAAATACATTTCTGTCCGTCCTTACATCTTGATGATTTCTAAATGCAGTTACGAGGATATTGAACAGTGAATTTTTAATATGGGTTGAAACGTAACGTCGGTAACGTATATTTTGACAAAATAGTTGGTAATTGACTTGATCGCTATAAATAAAAATACAAAGGGAATTATTTTAAGCTTAACCTCGCGTTGTCATCGACGTCAGCGCCAATTGCAAACACGGATTTTTGCACGCATATCAAGCGATATTCTTCATAGCATAACTCGATAGATATGCTAGCAGTGTTGTTACTAACACATATGTTACAGTTATTGTGTGTACGACACCTCTGCATTCATAGGTCGTTACAGTACTGCGGTATTGTTAAGTATTCAGCAAAGGTAAGCAAAGGGTGAATAGTGTCAGTGGTAGTTTAACACGAACCTATTATATGTTAACGTACAAGTTCCTAAGGAATATTGAGTTTATATTAAAATTAATGGCATCGCTCCGGGTGTGATTAGTCAGCAACTGTCAGAGGGAGACATGTATGTGGACATGTAGCCTCTCGCATGAGAGAACCTTTGCTTCTCTATGGAATAAGCATCCGCTTGCAATGTAACTTCACGCTGAGGAAGCAAGCAAACAAACAAGCGCACTATTGACACGCTTTCGTCCAGTCATATGGACGACAACAAGAATGAAAGAGTGTGGTCCACACGAATGTTCCCAGAAAAAAATCACCAAACTATTGCGATACGCTTTTTCCACTTTTTCTTCTTTTTATGAAAAGTATGATTTTTTTTTCTCTAAGCGGTAGTAAGCATAGCGATATTATATTTTCAAAAACGAAAACTTCAAGCATTTTATAAATTATGTTTTATTTTTCTTTTGGCTCATTCCCGAAATATAATCGGATTTATTTTAGTGAAAAGATTTCGATAGAAAGTTTCTCAAAATCCTGATGAAAATTTCAACTTTCAGTTGACATATGCTATGTACTACATAAGTTTCATACCGCGCATGATATTTGTATAAACATGGCTGCGGAGTAATGTTTGCAACGGAAATGGTTGCAAATTAATCAAAATTCGTTGAAATTTTCTTTGATCATTAAGCTGATCGAGATTGAAATAAATCTGTAAAGTAAGGACCAAATGCGTAATAGTAGATCTGCTATTATAAGAGACATAGGAAAACTCACATTCTCTGTAGGTGAATAGTGATCAGGATAATAGACTGAAGAGACTTTTTGTCAAATATATTTCAAGTATGAAAAACTGATATTTTTATCTGGTAGTAAAAATAAATAAAATAAATAAAAACAGCCCGGAGGCCGAGTAGTCTAAGGATTTCGACTGCAATGGTCGTGGGTTCAAATCTCACTTCCCGTAGATTTTTCAATTTTTTTAAAATTTATTTCTCGGACTAAATTAATTCTAGTAACATATAATAATAACAAGAGAGGAAATTTTAGCGGACTGTTGGCCATCGTTAGCCAACATATATTTTCCATTTTATTTACAGGAAGAAAAGCGACTGTCCTTTTGAAGCTATCGCCCAAGTCATAATATACTTTTTACTTTCCCCGACTTATCATACATATGCAGCTTTATCGTTGACTGATTGACCGATTTGTCTCATTTGCATTCTGATTACTTTCGCTTTTATTTTATAAAACATTCTCTAGTGCTTGATACGCTTTCTTTTAGGCTATGACGAGAATTGCTTTTCTTTTTGTTTTTGATATGATCGATCACTCGAGAAATCTTTAACGCGAACATAGTCAAACATAGTTGGGTGTAGTTAAAGCAAATGGAAATGGAAGAGATCGTATTGAATTTGTTTGTTGGGAAAGTACAGATTATTTCATTGGTTGACGGCGTCTCGTATGGTTACTCAGTATCCTTTCTAACCTGAACTTTTTCATTTTTTTTCTTTTCTTTTTTTAAATATAACCAAACATTCAGCAGGCAATGTGGCCTATACGGGTAACATGGTGGTGGTAAGGAAGAAGTGAAGTGAAAGGAGAGAAAGCGATGAAGAATGGCCGCTGCCTAGTAAGTGCGTGCCCCGTCGTTTATAAATAGTACCAAGCGTGACCGGACAATTTGAGCCCGCGGATACCGCTTCGGTAATCGCTACACTTATTTATTCGCTGATAGAGTTCGTAGATGTCTGCGCGGACATTGCAAAGTTCACCTTTCCCTGTTTCATTTTAGTGAACGTTGCTTTAAATTAGTCACGCGACAAACATCATATGAGCCCGTTTTTTATATGCAAAGTAACGCATTTATTGTGCGAATAATTAATTAGGGGAAAATTGGAAGAGGAATTGACTGAGAGATGGCAAGAGATAAAAATAGAGAGAGAGAGAGAGAGAGAGAGAGAGAGAGAAAGAATGATTTATTTGTATTAGAGTCAATGCGATTTGAGTGGTAACTGAATAATTTACGCAATGCATAAAAATTGTGCTTTAAAATGTCCTCAGCAATTAATAATTAAAATGCAATTTACTTTTATTTGCCGAGCTCATATTTGCACAGTTGTGCAAGCGTAATTATATATGTTTGCACAAATTTGTATAATAGACTTGTTGTTTGTCATAATAAAACGATTAAGAAAATTGTATGCGCCCTATCACGGATTTAGCTTAAGCAAATTTATTAAAAGTATGGCTGATTGTTCATTGTAGTTGTAACCGGCAATGTTCGCGAGATTGGACACAGCAAGCAATACTGCGAAACCGCTTCTAAGCCGTCAATGTTTGTCGCTTAAAAATATTCAACGTGTCTCGTGTTCCCAAACAAGGAAAGAAAACAAGAGAAAGAAATTCGTCCTCTATCCAGTGTCCAGTTTACAGTCATAAAGGTCCCTCTGACACGTATTTCTCTAATGCTTATATGCCCGCATATTATCTAGTGTTGAATGATGGGAATAAAGATTTATTGCTGTCACTGATGCTTATGCTTCACGCTTCATCATTCAAATTCATTTATTCAATAGTTCAATCCACATATTTATTGATTTGCCTGATGGAATGCCCTTTTGGTATATAAGAACTATTTCTTAAGATCGTCTCTTAATTACGGCACGGTGTACGGTGTTTGTTCATATCTATCAAAGCGATGTTCGCGAACATTAAACTTCATTGCATTGAACTAGTTTTGAATCCTTTCCTCGCCATATGAACTCAATAAAATTCTACTCCCTTCGTAGTCATTTTCGATAGTAAATAATTTTTTCTCTTTGGTAAAAATTGTGTTTTTCCTCGCACATAATTACTGATGCTTACGCTTATATACCGTAAAATATTTTCATTGATTTCATCAGAAATCTTGGTGAGCCCTCAGGCATACTTTACACTTTTTTCATATCATTCCCACTTTGCGTACAGAATGCATGGTGTCACCCTGATCCAGGTACACGTGGAACGATTTCAGATAAACGCATCTTTCGCTATATCAATCAAATTGAAAGAGTTTGCTGATCTAAATGGATAAAGACCGATCATCGAATACCTTAGACTTTTTAGCTTACTACCACTCGTTCATCGGCATTTACCATTACAGACAGCGGAGGGTATAAAAATGAGTAGACATTATTTGTTCGCGGCTAGTCTGGCTATTGGAATACATTTCAAATTGGACACGTCTTCGACTCATTACTCTTGCACATGAATTCTGCGTTCAAGTCATTTGTATGCGAACACTATTCATATCTTTGAAGTGTAGGAAGAAAATCGGCATGGCCTTGGCCTGGATTTGAAGCCATCCATTGGAACTCTTATGGTTTTCACACCGACTTGAAATTACTCGCAAAGAGAATACAGAAAGTGCGTAGAAATTTGCGGAACTTATAAAGTGAACGAATTATCTGTTGAGAGTAAGGTGAATATATATTTTTTTTTTATTTTTTTTTTTTGCAATAATTTATAAATTGTAGGAGATATGTGTATGAAATTTAATGAAAACATTTATCAGAGTCTTGTCAATATCCGGAATAAATGAATGAATAAAAACAGTCGTTTTATTATTGAATGCTCGGCGTAATTGAAATAAATTTATTATTAAATTGAAGCATGTTTGAATTGGATGGCCCACCTTGTTTTCCTCTTTGTCTCTGCTGTCTGCTGCCCTTTTAATTTGACATAGTTTTAATTTCATTTAATATGAAATAATTTAATTTAATTTAATTTGATTTAATTAATTTTTTTTCTTTTAATTCAATATTTTGTGTTTTCTTATTTTTTATTTGGTTTACCCATGTAAGTGGACAAATGAGTGAGTGGCAAGTGAATACAAGAGAAAGGTTACGTCCATGATTCCACTGACGAAGCTTAACAAGACCATTTAGTACAACGTTAATTGTCAAAGAAAGGCAAAGCATAGAAATAGAAACAAACACAACTAAGAAGACTTAAGTGCATGGAAGACAGACATAACTAAATAGCAAATGTGCAAAAACACACGAACCATCTGTGTGAAAAAAGATGAACAAGCTTTGATAAAAACAAATAAAAAAAGGATGTTGCGATAGTGCTAACCACGAGTAGCTCACACCTATGTTCAAAATATGTATACGATTGGTTTTCAACGACCTATGTTCAGTCTTGTTATTGATTAATGTGAAAATATGTGAATATTCATATAATAATAGTTGAGTTCAGCTTCCGATGACGTTATCCCGAAATAAAAAATTGAAAGAAGAGAGTAATTAATTAATCATAGCTTTTCATACGTCATGTGAATTAAAATTTCTTATTGAGTTCGAATAGGCCAACCATAGCGTTGACCGTTGCAAGCGGAGTGACACTGTCAACCTATCCGCCTGCTATAGATAGGGGGCCTGGAAAAAAGTATTAACAAACAGCACGCATTTAACCATTGCAAACCACTAACTGTCTGATTGAAAACGCAACGGACAACAACAAGAATAAAAAGTGCAAACGATAAATTCTTCATCATTGGTAGCCACATGAAATAAGTAAGAGTATCAGTTGTTGCTCTTCCTCAGAAAATTGAAATGCCTTTTATTATATTAATTACTGCTATTTTTCTCAATCATTGCTTGCACCCATCCTTTCGCATACGAATGTTTATGTTATTCAATCGATACTGTATGCAATTATTCACCTATTCACGTTATGTATACATTAACTGGATGCAGTATATAACCACGCAACACATCCTCATGTAACCCATGAGCACACGTTCCCGTTTATTAGTTAATAACGTGCTCCCTCATCATTTTCTATTTCCATTTTCTATTATACAATAGGCTTCCGGCGCTTTATTATTTCCTGATTTCCTCCTTTATAGAAGAGGCAATGGCTTGCCGTCAAAAGCACAAACGAGAATGTAACAAAAACATGGCCAAAGGATCAGCTCGGTTACTGATAGACTCTCTAATTTAATATTCTGTGCCTTTGTACTGCTCATTGCATATTGAACGATAACTTGTTTAGCGTTGTCGCGGTAAAAATTCGTACTTTAATTGTGGTATGATTACAGATACGTGGGCAATGCCCTCTCTGTAAAAGAAAGTAAACGTCTTTAAAGAAGAAACTGAAAAGAAAATGGTTTTAAAAATGGTTTACCCACATAAGCAGAAATGAAGAGCGAAGCAAATTATTACTCTCTGCAATTATAAGAATTAAATCGGAGTTGGTGCACCACATCATTCATTCCGGATCGACAGGATCTTTTTGATCCCATTACGCATTCGCCTACAATTGCTGAAGATTTACCCAGCAACAATTTGGTGATAGCATTGTTATATCAGTAGACAATAGCGGAAGCGACAAATGAACGATCGCTAGCTACAACAAAGTATCGTTTATCTCAACGATAACAAAGCAATGCACTACAATAATTATCGCGGCGAACAAAAGCAATCGAAGGCCTTTAGTGTAAACGAAGAAAATTTACCGATAGCAATATTAACATTGTCAGCATTGAAAATAAGCGTCACTTCATCAACAGCGAATAGCGAGTATTAACATCCGCAACCATCGACGCGTAAAAGGGAAGGAAGTGTCCACATTTTCTCGTTTCTCATTTACGTTATTCTTGTGAAAGTACTAAGCGACGCTTGGAAATATATGTATAGGAGTATACCCTAATAAGCAATGTGCGAGCAGCAGAACTTCTGTTCAACTAACGAATGTGAGTATTGCTGCGGCAGAAAAGGGGAAAGAGAGAGCCAATCAGCCATAACGGAGGCTCGGCAGCAGCATACGAAGACGGTCACATTAGAATAAACCGAAGCAGCCTCACGGCGTGGAATACACAAACGTTTGCAAACAAAAAAAAGAGTCGTACTAAATACACACATTGTGATGACCAACGATCCAAGTTGCTTTTGTTCCGGCGCTTATGTTAAGTTACTCTCAGGTATTGTCAACTTTTCTTTATAGACATGTAGCTGCGTGTCATCGCCGACCCAGCGTTGTCTATCAAATAATTGTACGAAACAAGGGCCAAAATAGAAAAGGGAAGGATTGTCATACCTGAACTACGTTAGCTGACTTACTTCTAGCCTTAGTCGTTGTACTGTGGGCGGGTGCTTCCACCTATGCGTCGCATTTTCAATACCAAAATACGTGTAAAAAATTTGAATATTTTTGCCACATATGAGGCGATACGATGTCTTGAGTTTGCGAGTAGAATATTTACCACAGATACGTACAGAGACCAAAACGACGACGAACAGACGGACGTGTTTAATTCAATTGACAATTTGATACTAATCAAGGATACTTTATGCGGTCTCGGACTATTGCAACATGATTATACCCTTATCCCCACCACCAGCTGGTAAAAAAATAAAATCAAAAATAAATTCCAGATTTTTATAAATTGAAAAATTGAAAATATTTTCCAATTAGAATTGCAACCGAGCTCTCAATGATAAAGGAGGAAGTGAATTTTTTAATTTAGTTTGATATTGCAAAGGAATGCTTATATTATATCTGTTTATAATATACACACACAATGCAGTGCAATGTCAAAAATCTTAAACGTTGTTCAGTATCTAATATCCATCCATCCATAAATACCAGCATTTGATATGAGAAGAACAAAAAACCCCCTTTTTTTATTATATATGTATATATTATATATGTATATATATATATATATATATATATATATATGTATATATTCCCAACAATTTTCATTTGCTTTCTTGCCAGGAATGAATGTATGAATGAATGAATGAATGAATGAATGAATGAACGAATGAACGAATGAATGAATGACTGAATGACTGAGTGAATGGACAAAACAATGTCAACCATTAGCATGACATTTAAACCCAAAAAATAAATTAAAATTCCATCACTTCTCATGTTCTTAATACCGTTATCTATATGTGTTACATAGCTATGAACCTAAGTATATAGACAGGAGTAAAAATAAAAAAAAAAAAAATAAATTACAAAAATTAAATTACAACAACATCTTTAATAGAAAACAACAAACAAAACATAATATACGTAAAAAAGTTTGAAATGGAAAGTCATCATCAAATATATTTGAGTGTTGGAAGTTTAATTAAAATTTTTGTTTACTTATATGTAAATGAGACAGTGTCTTGTGAAGCATGAACATAATAACAGGCGCATATTGTACTCATATACAAATGTGATTTCAAATTGATATACACATACACACACATATATATATATATATGTATATGTATGCGTAATGCGTGTATGCGTGTATGCGTGTATATGTATGCGTAATCAAAAATTTTCAGAATTGTATGTACGTTACGTATAAGTGTATTTATGTAAATAAAAATATTTTAAAGTTTATTATTTGTTCACAGATATCCGTTTTTTTTTTCGTTTTATAAGCCGGAAAAAGGTGCGGAATCTTCACAGATATGATTCCGCATTGCGAGAAGCATGCACGATTTAATCATTTGCTAGTATCTACGTAATGGGCACCATATCGGCGTATACTCAATTTTACCATTTCTCTGCTTAGAGTTCTTATTAACTCCACGTACTCCGTCGAGTACGGCTAATTGGATTTCTTCACTCAATCTCACAGGATTTGTGCTGCTCCAATAAATAAGAGCCTTAGAGCAATAAGCTATTGTTTAAATTGAGCACCACAAAAATGTGAGTGTTTTGGTACGTCTATGAAACCTCAGAAGATTGACATAGTCGTTCAGATGGTTATGTGCTTCCCATATCTCTCTTCATCTCGGCCGTGACTATTGAATCAGTTTGTTGCAGATATCTATGAAAGTCATCGCATTTATTGGAAGGTTTTATACGGCGTAACGTACAATTTTACATCACATGACTCTTCTCGATTTTTTTCCTTATATCGTATTTTATTCATTCACAATACCGCTTCATTTGTTTCCCAAAATACCATAAAGCATATAACACATTGACGGGCAGTAAAAATTTCATTGAGGTACAAAAATTGGCAGTTAATTTATTTGAAAATTAATTAAATTTGGTTAGAAATGTTTTCTAAAGGTAGGCAAAATATATTTGTGTACACACAATCAATGCTATAACATTTACGATGATAGAGACAAATTTCTTAACTAATTATCATTAATTTATTAAAGTTATATAGAATTAAACGACGAATAATTGGCTTCAAAATTCAAATGCTATAGCATTCAGAGCATATCGCATCGCGATGAAAAGGAATGCTGCAGCTTTTATGTCCGTCAATGTGTTGATCATATGTATCTGGCATCGAATGTTTCATTGATCTGCAACGATTGTTGCGATATTTATGAAAAAAATGAAAAAAAAAAACTGATGGTTGGGTGAAAGTTGGGGTGAGGTAAAGGAAGAAATGATATCGATTTTGTTTTCAATTAAGTTTAATTAAAAAGTTATTGCTCACGTTTGATTCTTTTTAATTTCGTCACCGACATACGCACATAAACAATTTTAATAAAATTAAATAGCAATAGCTTAAGATCAACTATCAAGGTTTTCTAAAAGCAGCCTACCCCGACTAAATAAGTTGAAGTGACCATGCGCAGGTGAAACTGGCTTTCTAAATAGCCAGATACCTTAAATCGTGTGTAAACTTGATGTCGCCATTTCCGACTACCGCAACAGTGTGAATGATTACTAATCGGTTGAGAGATGAAAATATCTCTTTACTCGTTTTCAGTTTGGAAATAAGTCAAGATATATATGCATTTGAAGATCTATCTCAGGGAGTAAATGATTAAATGAAGAAAGAAAGAAGGCTATACGATTGGATCCTTTCGGGTTTTTAAGTAAGGTAATCGAATTGAATCGTCTCAAATCTGTCTGTCTATCATAGGCAGCCAGCATTAAATAGTCATTCTATTTAAGACATTTCTGCATCAATTGTTGTAAGCCGATGTGTTATTTTTTTTTTCATTTCAACTATCCCGTGAGAGAAAGAGAGAGAGAGAATTCATCGTAAAATTTAAATACCTGCTATCCCTGCCATGGAAATGAAAATTTAGTACCGCAGTGATATTTTTGGATAACCAGTGCACAGGTTTAGTTAGAAAGAAAGTAAAAGACTAAATTGATCATAGCCCACTGCTAAGTACGCTACACTACTTTGCTTACTACTGTTACTAAGATAAGGGTTTTTCAAAATAAGCCGTTATGTGGAAAGTGATTGGACAGGCGATCCGATTCGAGCCGAACTATTGTCAATAAACATTATTCTTGCAGCAAAAGACGTTGGTTTGCCAAATTTCATCAAAATATCTGCAGATTGAACACAAGCATATAAGACCGACAGACGGACAGATGGAAAGACGGACAGATTAGACCTATTCGGAAAGTGCTATAACAAAAGTTGAGTCTACGTGAACTTTTTCGGGGTCTTGCATACTTTCGCACAAACTTAATATACTCTTTTATGTATGTGGTGTAGGGTATAATAAAGTTAATCTGTACTCTAACTTTTTATAATATTAAAAGTAGTAAAGTGAAGAAGGGCTGAAAAGCAAAGAAAAGCCAAAAATATATATCTTGCAATCTGACGTTGGTTGAAACAGTGAGCAAAGCATATAAATCTGCTCAGTTAATTGATCGATTTGCGATTAAAATAAAAACTTTGCAAGTTTTAATAAAATTGCTTATAATATCCAAGTTATAGTAAACTTTCAGCCTTTCGCTGTTTTCCTAAAAGTGCCGGAGTTATTTTTTTAAACAAACATATATATATATATATATATGTATATGTATGTATATATACATCGGAGCTTGGTTCAAGAGGATGCTCTTTGTAGTTTGAATTTATTTGAATAGCGTATTGAGTTTGCGATTTCTACTCTCTCCGAAACTATTTGAATCGCTCGACTACCTTGGGTGCGTTTCAGAATCGTTGGCATTCAAGTGAAAGGCTTAGTATTAGATTTTAGTTATATAATGAAATTTTTCCAAACTCAAATACTGAGACGTCGATGACGAATGCTTTTAATATTCGCACCTGCTTGATGGTATTTCTAAAGGTTTTTATTTCGCGTACAGATCACTTGCGGGACCGTTAACCCTAAAATTGCAATGATAACGCTTTGTTGTTGTTGTTGTTGTTGTTGTTCTTGTTATGATTAATATGCATTAAATAACTTACCCGTGTTCATCCATCCGTTGACTACTGCGATGTGCTATATGCTGTGTGTTATTTACTACTTTCCTAAATACTTGTATGTGATCTTCTGTTAACTTTGAAGGTCTCCTACATGCCCGTACACATCCGAGTGAGTTACACATAATAAATCATTTAGATTTTGTTCTCTTCTGTGCAATCGTTGTATGTGCGTTGGTTGGGTGTTTTTCACTCTGTTTTTTTTTCCTTTTTTTTTTTTTTTTTTTTTTTTTTCTAAAATACATTTTTCTATTAAGTTTGCTCGCATGCAAACAAACAAAAACAATTTTAAGCATTTTGAGGCGAATGTTGAGTACTTATCAGTTCAAAGAAATGCAGAAAAAATTATTTCGTTAAAATAAATAATTGATTGACGGTCTGGGGATGTATCTGTAACTATAACTCTTCCAAGTTTTAATTCGAAATCTATCAACGCTTTCACAATGACGAACGGATAGACGAATGTTATAAAAGAGAATGAATTAAAAGTCGATATGACCGGTTGTAGATTTCATTGTTAATTCCTACTCTTGATTTCCACACTAGAGAATTAAATGAAAAACTAAATGATTAATGTTTAGACGAATGCCTTAACGGTATAAATAACTCATTTTATGCAACAATTTAAGCTGTACGTGGTTTGCTGCCGTTCGGTCGGACATTTCGACCTTTACAAAATGAAAGACCAAATTAGAATGCTTTCATTTTAAAGTGTTCAACGCCAACAAGATTCGATTGGTAGACAAAGTTTTTCTTTGAGTTTATTAACTGTGTTTGAGTAAACATTCGTATTGTTATTGTTATTGTTCTAATTTCAATTTCAATTTGAATAAAAATTTTACTATAGATCGTATGCTGTTCTGTTCTGTTCTGTTCTGTTGCTGAATATTCCAAACTCTGCTGTATACTTTATAGGATTTTATGTTTAAAGTTAGAAAAATTTTTGCTGATGAATTTGCGATTAAGATTTTTTAATAAAGGACGAAATGAAAAGTTGTATAATGAATTAATTGAAAATCGTAAAGATAAACAAAAGCGGGCGTAAACGATGAGCTAAGCCTGAGAATTTAATAAACAAGAATAAATCTAATAATTAACTTTATGGTGAGTTATATGCAGTTACTTTTATGGATTTATACTAAAACAAAATTTCTCTCTTACGAATCGATGAATGATACTGCAATTGAATACTCTTTCATTCTCTAAAGTGAACTAAACTACCTGTCCTGTCAATCAGTTGTCCACACCGTACACTCTTCTGTCTAAATGTGTAGCACTTACCGATATTATTACTCACGTAACTGAAAGTTGGATTTCGCTTTTACTGTTTGGCTACATTTTCCATACGCGTTTATTTCTTAGCGCAGTAAAGTACCTATTGTTGATCTGCTGAATTCGAGAAGAAGAAGAAGATATCATTATGTTATCGAAGAGAGAATACCATTGAGCTATGTCCATACATCAAAGCTAATCTTTAATTTTAGACGATGGAAAGACAAATTCATTAGTCTTATAAGCCGGACAAAATAATGGCAGACCTGCGTCAATAGCCAATTACTTACGTTCGCCGAGACGTCCATTCGTCATAGAGTGCAACAGAGATAGGGCAAAAGAGTGGAAGCTCTGGAAACAGCAACATGAATATTTCGAGATAATCAATGAGCTAACTTCGAGGGGAGAAATAAAAGTCCGATTGGAAACATCATTTTGTCAACTACAGGTGGCGTGGTAAGTAAGATATGTAACAAGTAGTGAACCAGCAACCAAAAGGAAATTCCAGGCTTATTGCACTTTAAAGATAAACATTTGTTGCGATTGTGCTTAGAATTCTGATTGTGTATACGATTCGCGGAAGGCAATTCTCTCCCAGTAACTTCAAAAAGCTTCAACAGAGACTTTTAAAAGTTCTGCGATATCGTTGACGAAAAAATTAAAAATGTGGGAATCAAACTCGAGGAGATAGAGGATGTGATGGTCAACAAAAAAAAAAAAAAACAATCATTGAAAATAATGCATGACCGACTTTCTGGACATTATTATCGTACTGACATTGTCCGGCTCAACTTGGGAATCTCTGAGCGCACGTCATTAAAATCGCTGGTTGGCTTAATGTAAACATATCGAATACGGACATCAACTATTGCCCTCACATAAATAAGAAAAACGATATCTTGGTGAAATTTAATAAAACGACTGTCAGGAATCTGATATGGGAAAAGTATCTTTCCAAACGCACAATAATTCTTTCGGACATCATTGGAGACGCAATACATTCTTGAATCTCCATCAATGAACTTCCGCCACTACCGCCACTTTACCCGAAGCTAAACTTTTTAAAATTACTAACTTTAACAGCTTGAAGAAGGATTTGGCCGAAGTAAATCTTACAGCTAACGAAGGGGCTGGGCTTTCGTATGATTTTCACGCGTTTCTCAAAAAGTCGAATAAAATCCAGTTTTTCCCCCACACTTTGTTTACCCTTCTTATTATATGTCAGCCTTTGTTAAACTTTTTGTAACTTGGACTATAGTGTCGTTACAATAACATCTAAGTGAACTCTGGAACATATACGGAATTTTAGTCTTTTCGTCTTGTCATTATGTTGCTCATATCGTCAGTTTGAATTCTTGTAATAGACATCTCGCTCTATTATTAGCTCATAGATTAATGCCATTAGATTCGGATCTTGGGCCAGTTGCCAGCAACAAATTCTTTCGTTACTGCCTCAAGTATCTTAATGTTGCCCATCTGAACTGCCAGAGTATTAATCCTTCTAGCAAGCGTACGAAGCTTGATAAGCTTGATAAAATATTTGCTCTTTTTGCCGCAAGTGAAACTTTGGTGCAATTTATATAGAAATGACCGGCCAATGTCCAGAGGCAGGGGAGTTGCCCTACACATTTCTTCTAAACGTCATTTTAAGGTGAAGCAGCAGGAAATGATCTCTCAATCTCTTTTCGTTTAATGATGACTCCGTGATAATAAATTGCTTGCTGATGTAGTCCACTTGCCCGTAGGCGATATATCGGCTTTCGAAAGGCCTCATAAAGATCTGCATGTCATGTATCCCAATATTTTAATGACAGCAGATTTTAATTGCGATTTATTTCAGTCGATTGAATCTTTTAACGTACAAGCCATCTGCTCCCGCAATAGTCTCTGTTTCAGGTGTAGTTGCTTACCGACTTATTTTAATATTCAGCAACAATTCGAGCATTTTTGCATCTGTACAATGTCGTAAAGCTATTGCAGCTGTTTTCCACATCATCCGTTCGTTTCGTTATTAGTTTCGTTACTAATTTCATTAGAGTTGCACACGAAGCCTATTAGAGAAACTTTAACAACCAAGAACATTAAAACACCCATTAGAAGATGATTTTAGTTCAACATATTTTTCAAATTCTCTGGACTATCACTGAACTGACTTTCTAACTAGAATACTGCGCAATATCCTACATTTTATGCCTGATTGCATATATTCGTCTAATGTTGGTACTTCCAACCGATCGCAATCCCCGTAACCCTCAGAGTTATTGCCTATAACGATTAACTTTGATATCTTTATGCTATCGACTGGCGAACGTATTGTAAGTTGGGTATGATGTTAAGTAAGATGCTAAAGTATTTTATTGGAAAGGAAAGAAATAAAGCGTACGCTAAATACTTCCATGATGCCAATTCAAGTGCAAACACACACACCTGAAATGTGAAATGAACTCGAGAAAAGTGTCAATCACTTGAGCATTTTGAAGAAACTCTTGGACATGCTTCACTAAGCTGCTTCACACTTTCTGAGCTACCTTTGCAACTTTTAATCAATCTGCCTCAATATTTCTGACACTGAAAGTTTCGAAATCGTACACTTTCGTCCAGCATGTAGTATGAATTCGCTTGCTTCAAATGCTTACAAAATAACTAAAGAAGCGAAAAATCCATTCCTTGATCATCGTCAAAACGTGCTCAGATGACAGGTGTGCCACGGAGATATCAGAGTTTCTATTAAAGTAAAACAATGATGTTCCGAGGAGATGTAGCAGAGACATATGTACTGGGACTAAGCACATTACGGCATTTTTTGTTGCCGTATTATGATGCATTTCAGTTATTAAACCTTTAAGCTATAAGAAGACTGCTCTCATTGCATTCTATCGTATCGCATATGACTTATAGAGTGTATGGAAACATTATTGCTATATAAACGCATATTTAATTATTATTAAAAAAAAAGAAAAAAAAGAAAAAAAAAAAAGCCAATGTTTTTTTGTTTACGCGTAACCTTGAGACATTTTCAATTAAAGGCTCATATAAATAATCAATGGCTTGATTCATTGTTATTTTATATGTGAATGTGATTTCCGTTTATAACCAATGCGGTTAAATGGACGCACAACAAATGTTTCCTTATTAATGATTGCCATTAAATCGGATATTGTATAAAAATCAGTCAGTCAGTCGGTCAGTGAGCCAGGCATTTATTCAAGAGTTCAGTAGTTTGCAGGCTATCGAGATATTTATCGACCATTATTGTGGTGATTATTTTTTCAACTCATTACAGGAAAAATTAATTAACGCATTTATTAAGCACTTAAAAGAATGAAATGAACGAAAAAGAAACGAACGAACGATATTAACGTTTTTGTAAATCCTCTTTTATTAAATGCAAAAAAAAAAAAAAAGAAAAAAAGACAAGTAACTTAACACATATTTAGCGTTAAAAGGGAAAATAAGTAATTTTGCTCACATTTAACAATGTGTGCGCAGGATTAGAGTAAATGAATTTTTCCATTTCACATGGAATGGTCTGAGCCGGAGTAGCCATGAGTATCACATTTGAATTACATACATTTTAGTACGCTTTAACTACAATTAAATGAAGTGGAAGCTTATTAAAATAATTGAAATGAAATTGAAAATCTCTTTACATTTTATGAGCATTTTTTCCTTTTTTTTTTTTGTGTTTTTTTTTGTGTTTTTCTTTGTTTTTTGACAATAGGAAACTACTACTATTTGAAGTTTATTTTAATCTAAATTTTTCAATTGAAAACATTTTTAAATATCCGGTTGCTATGAAACAAAACATTTCCCGTAATTTAATAGTTTGCACAAACAATAAATACGCGCACATGAATATACAGTGGAAGTAGGTGTAGGCGAACAAGCGCTGCGTCACGAATTCATCTATCAATTATTTCTCTCTAAATCAAAACGCACCGAAGTTGAAGGCATAACGCTACTCTCTATAAATCTAAAATTATCGAACATTTTCGCGAATTTATTGACAAAAAAAAAAAAAAAAACTCCTTTACAAATATTTGTACTTTTGTTGAATTACTTAAAAAAATGTTTAAATAATTTTGTAAAACCTAAGTGACGACACAGCAGCTCTTCCCATAACGTCTCCAATTCATCGAAAAGAAAAGAAAATAATTCTATATTGTTCTCGAATACCT
Source organism: Glossina austeni (assembly GCA_000688735.1). NCBI lineage: Eukaryota > Metazoa > Arthropoda > Insecta > Diptera > Glossinidae > Glossina > Glossina austeni. The sequence continues at coordinate 268,882 of KK502403.1, forward strand.
ATCCAGATGGCTGTGATGCGAACAAGTAAAGGGGTTTCGGCAAAGTGAGAACCGGATTGTGTTGGCGATGTCTTCGAAAATCTTTGTCTTCGAGACGGAATGGCCTGCTGGGTTTCTTTGGAGGACGTATAAAAGGCCCAAAGAGAAGAGACACTTCGGCAGCTTTTAAGTTAGAGATCATTCGAAGTTATATTGATTTGGCGTAACTCGTAGAACGACAAGTCAAACAAATTGTGGGTATTCAGCGGGCTTCTCAAAAACGAAGTGCTTTTGTCTGTGGTGGCTGTGGCTATCCCGAGGTTTTCTTTCGTATCTATTTCTTTTTCATTCTATGGGAATTCTTCTGCTCCTTGGGTAACATTGATTATCGCTTATCAAGTTAACCCGTTATATCCTCGGGCACTCCGACGGTCAACATGCAACTGAAATTTCAAATCGACGGATTGAGAATTAAAACCGCTAACAAAATAGTTGTTGGGAAAGCGATTTTGCTTAATGGCAGGTAACTCAGTGAGTTCCGTCGAAAGGTCTACCTTCTGAATTACATTCAAACTCTTGGATACTATTTCAAAATCTACTTAAGGGAACTTTTAAGACTATACCTCTTATTGAATGATTGCAGACGAATATTCTGATCCACGTTAGACCCGCCCGCGCATAATGAGCACAAAACTGATCGATAGTAAAGATTAATCCAAAATTAATGCCAATTATTTATTGGACCATTTCAAGCTTCAGTGCGAAAGCGAACGTGATCCTTCCACAAACCCACCTAAAATAGACGAAAACATATAAAATTGTAATAATTATAACATCAGAGGTATTGATCTAAAGCTTAGGACAAACGTTGCTTTGGTTGCTGTGCAAAAAGTCGATGGATTAACAAACTAACTACAATTTTTATATATTGCTTAGCGGTGGCGGGCGCATCAGCGGTTTTTGTCAAAACGAACACATATTTCTCATACGTTTTACTTAAACATTTTCTAATTATTGGAAATATAAATAAGTTTCGGTTGATTTTTTATTAAAATTAAACGTACATTGAACAAAAAAACATAGAAAAAAATATTTCATTCAGTCTATTGTCTATCGTTAAGCATTGTTTTTTTCTATCTCTTGGGCAATATGTAAATGCCGTGTGCAATAGTTATCGCCATAAAAATGGAAGCCTTGCTTGATACAGATAAATAGCTTGTGGCTTGTAACCAGAATTAATCAGAAGCGGTAATGCCTGCTAATAACAACACATGGGGGCAGATTCCCAGTTAGTGCTACTAACGTTCGATGCACGAGTTGTATGACACCGAAGATCATCTTGATGATACCCTTTTGGCGTATTATGCCTGTTTTCCGTCCCAAGCCACACAGAGTCCTTGTTTTCAAGTCATTGAGCTAAACATTTCGACATTCGTTATACATCTGAATTTTAAGTATTTTTGTTTTTGTTTTTTAAAAGTTGGCATAGACATGAACAGAGAGACCCTTATTTCATATTTCGAAAAATTCTCTTTTTTTGACCTTTGTATGAAACGATCTTTCCCCTTAATTCGAAAACCGCCTTTGTTTTACTGGATTAGACTAAAGCATATTTCGCCTAACACAAAAGGGAGATTAAAAATTCGCATTATTTCAATTATAAGGTCTAAAAAGGCGAATGAAAGAGTGCACAGAAATTAATTCGATTTTCAATTAACATGATACTCGAATTGCCTGTCCGTCCATTCGTTATTTGGCTTTCAGATATTGGCATTTTCATGCATATAAACTTTTTTTATATATATGCTCTTGAATTAACTCTGCAGAGAAGGTGGTGGAAAATGGCCGCGATCAACTAGTCCACTTGGAATAGCTAAAACAAATATAACAAAGTGGAAAGAAAATAGAGCATATTGCGTTTGCAAAAAAAAAAAAAAAATAAAATATTTTTTAATGTTTATAATTATAAATATAATTATTAGTTATCAGTAAGTGAAAGATAGAAGGAGCGAGGGATAGGGAAGTATTTGTTGAAATTTATTCTTTAACCCACAAATTTTCATCAACTTGTCGCGCTTTTGGACGCGCGTGCAAACGTAATGTTTTGCAAGTTTTCCGGAGCATCTGTCAGAAGTGAAGAGGCCAAGGGGTAAAGTATAGGCTTCTCATCGTTGATTGATAGTAGAGCCCTTTGCCAACCCATTTGCCAAAGGAAATACAAAAATATGGGAATACATAGCTTTTAGTTCCACACGACATTCTCCGGTGATATTCAATGGCCTCGATGCTTGATTTATGGTAAGAGTTGTGAGTTCAACAAGAGTTGTGAGTCATGTACGGCAGACTTTGAGTTTTTCATAATCGACAATTTTTTACCGCCGACTGGTTCTTAGCAATTTAGAAAGAGAAAATTCCTTTAGAGCATTGAGTGTCACGCATGAGATACGTGATTATTTTTGATCTTCACACCAACGAACTGGGTGGGTGCCTTATCTTAATGAAGCAATCTTACGTTTTTCGCCAAATGTAGCGATGCGTACTGCAATAATGTTTACCATGCTGCTAGTTCAAGCACTTGAACGCGACAGTCATCCATCATTACCACCTTCGACATTTTCTTTTCCATTTCGAGTATGGTCAGTAAGTAGCTCGGATTGTAGTGGCAGATTGTGCTATGTGGTTGGTTGTGCAACGTAGCGTCTTCAAAATTGTCGTTGCAGCTTTCATACTCGTTATAATATTTTTTCCATTTATCACGTATACGCGCCGAAGATCTTATAAAATGAACCTATTTTTAATTAACAATCAAGTTAAGTTAAGACTTTAAGCCAACGTTCCATGTCCCTGTCTATATCCCTTTCTGCACTCTTGCTATTAAAACCACTTATGAACGGAAAATTTGCTTAATACAAATCCCGATCTAAATTGCAAAACCTGTATAAACTTTTTACAAATCTTTGTAGCTTGTGGCTGCACATGTGCACAGACAAAAAGAAAAAAGAAAAATGAAAATAGAACGAGTATACAAGTCACTGCAATGGGACTGAAATTCAATTTTAATTTTCATACAGAATGCAATAAAATGCTCGAAACGAGTGTTAGCAGTGACACAGAATTCTATGGACACGTTTATTAGAATAGAAAAGTGCTACGCATCGACATCAATCTGATAATAAACTTTGCCGGAAATAAGTGTAATTTCAGTATTTTTGGTAAATCCGCGATTTGATGCGAATATAAAACATAAATATATATATATATATATATGTATACATAGGCTTGTTATACATTAAATTAATGCAAGCATACGTATGCTATACATGCATAGATATGCACGCGGTTGTATAGAGCGCTGTCCAGGATTTTTTTGTTATTCACATTTACCTCAAAGCTAATACCTTTAATCAGTGCAAATGGTCTGTTATAACGTTTGCAATAGAATGCCATAAGCAATTGGATGCCAAATAGATTTGTTGGATATTAAACTCGAGCTACAACAACAGAAAAAAAAAAAGAAACATAAACGAATAAATAACGTCATCGCACAAAGTATTGAATGGAATATATATCAAAAGAGTTGGGCAGTAAAACGAGCGCTTTAGTTAATTAGCAACTGCGATGTAAGCGGACATAATGCAAAAATTGTAACAGATTCGTAGAAATGCAAAATTGGAGTCAAAACACACAATAGCTGCGGAAAAACAGATAGACATTCAAGGCGGGTTACCTGCGCCATGCGCCAGCTGACGACTGGCGAAAAGATTCGAGCCGAGCCAGCCGTAAACGAGTCGAAAACTTAGTCGAAAGTGAGTCGAAAGCAATAATCGAGCGAACAACACCAGAACGAGAAGTAAAGCGTTGTAAATATAAGTTCCGGTAAGTAATTTGTAAAAAGATTTCCTAGTTTTGTAAATAAAACCTAAACCATCCAAAAAAAACAAAACTCATCAGTACAAACTTTTCAAACTATTTCAAAAGGAGTTGAAAAAAATAACGCAAAATTCACAAAAAACAGTTTTTACAATACTGAGCCTATCAGGTCAAGTTTGTAGCAAGGTTTGAAAAGTAACGGTCGCTCAAGAAGGCAAAAAGTGAAAACATTGCAGTGCGTCACGACCAATCATTAAATACTCGCACTCCATGGCTTAATACAGTCCAGTTTATAGGAGAACCTTTGAAAACAAAGGATTATATGGGAAGTGGTCGGAAAAATGACCCAATCCGGGTTATTGCTAATAATGTTTGTCCTTGGGCCAAAATATGTCGGTCGATTTCAATAATTGCGACCTGAAAGCTGATTACAAGCGTACAGGAGACGCAGGCGAACGGGTGGATGGATGGACAGACAAGTTTTGCTCGATGCAAAATATGATTTTAAATTGATCAGTGCGATGAAAGTTCGATCTATCTCAGGACCCTTGCACCACACTTGGTGTAGGGTACAATAACTGTCTTCCATTCAGTATTATCGAGTTATTCAGGGTATAAAGAAGAGTAAGCATGGAACGCTGCAAATTGTATTTTCGACATTCATTACTTTTGTTGTTTGATTTGAAGAAATCTGCTGCCGATTCGCATCAAACACTTTTCAAAGCTTCCGGTGATGGTGCTTCATCATAACCCAATTGCCTGGTCTTGACTTCAAGGCTTTAAAAGTTTTCTATGGCGCATTGTGTCGGGTGATGAAAACTGAGTTAGTTACGAGAATCTCAAGTGCAAAAAAGGCATGGGTTAGTCCCGGAGAGCTCTCCACATCGAGACCGAATTGGAATATTCATCGCCATAAAGTTCTGCTCTGCATGTGGCGGGGTCAGCAAGGTGCAGTGTATCGAATAAAACTGTTACTGCAGATGTCTATCGACGTCAATTGAACAAATCGAACTATGTGCTGTTTCGCATCAAGCGCGATCCATTATTTTACATAAGTTAAGGATAGACTTTTGGCATCTTGCCATTCTTGATGGATTCATTGGAACTAACGTCTCTTCTCTACAATCGTTGAAATTACAGTTTCGAGACTTGCTTGTCAACGCTCTGTTAACGTCACACCAGGAACGAATACATCGATTCGATGAAGTGCTACGCGGGTAGTCAGCCTTTCGTGTGTTACAGCCATACCGTTCAACCGGTAATATAGGGCTGACCAGTGTGGACTTGTAAAAGTCTGAATGATTAGCCGAGTATTAGTGATTAGTTAGTAAAGGCATAAAATTGTACCGATTGGATGAAGGCATAAAAGGCATTACCCCTAGGCTGCGGCCATTGTCCATGTCTCCTTCCTTACTCCTTCTTACAAGAAAAAAGGGGATATCCCCTGAGTACTTGGGTCAGATTGAAAAAGAGAATAAATATTCACACCAAAGTACTCCAACTAAACTGTAATGAACGAACTCAAACACAACACACAGATGTTGCAAACATTTGTAAATGAAGCATAAGGCAATTGGTGAAGTAACTCTCGTCGAGAAAAGTGGACTGTTGGCGGAAGAAGGGCTTTTTATTCACAGTCACAAATCGTTGTGGGGGGGGGTAAAGCGCAGTAGCAAGCATCCGCACTAATGTACAAAGGAAAAAAAGAGTAATAGCGGTAGCGGTAAGAATAACACGATTAAGAAAACATAGGACATAGTCGTACGAGTTACAAGAACGAAAATATGATTGAAAATGATTCAGCTATGGCATGATTAGACTTTGACTTATGTTCAAGTAATTAATACGACTTTCTTACTAATACCTGTTTTTTTATTTCCAACTACCTATCATAGCGTTTACATTTTTTTATATAGAGGTAATTAGAGCTGCTCTCCCTTACAATAAGTGATTACTTATAAATTCACAGCACATTGTAATAGCTTTTCTTAGTTGATAGCGAGCTTCTAAACGTTAAGCGTTATAAAAATACTTTTCCGTGCTTTAAAGTATTTTCACATTTTCATAACGATTTTGTCGATTAAACGGAATGTGGTGGACGAATCAAGCTAAAGGATTTACTTTATATTCAATTATTTTTCTGTTTAATATTCATTACGGTATTGAATGCCAGCGTACATGGCTTGACGATCGCTTTGTCCCCCTCTTGAGAGATTTGCGCTTCTTACTAAGACATGCAATAGATCCTGCTAGCGATAATGCACATAAAATGAATTTATTAAAACAACGGGGTGTAAGCGAGTTTTCTTTGCGTTCTTCAAATTCATCTAAAAATGATCCTAAATTTCCTTTCCACTTAAATGACATATAGAAGCTTCAAGAAAAACTCCGATATCCGTTACTGTCGAATTGTGATACGAAAAATGGTCCAGGCGCGCGTAGCTTGCAAGTCCCTAGCAGTGTTCACCGCTTGCGGCCGGGCGATATTGATATAATTGGTGCAATGGGAGATTCGTTGACAGCGGGCAATGGTATCTTAGCCACAACTATTTTACAAGTTTCTACTGAAAATCGTGGAAAATCCTGGTCAGGAGGCGGTGAAGGAGACTTACAGCAATTTTTAACTCTACCCAATATTCTAAAGCAATTCAATCCTAATTTGTACGGATATAGTTTAAAGGACAGCTTGTCTATTGAAAGAGACTCAAAGTAAGTAAGTAAGTAACTAAGCGATTCAATTTAATGTAAGCCCTTTCGAAACCCATATATAAGAGAGTTTATTCAAAAATGTGACGGAGTGTAATGAAACTGCACCGCTTTTATTTTACGCAGATTTAACGTAGCCGAGCCCGGCGCAATGTCTCGCGATATGCCGTACATGGCGAAAATATTAGTTAAACGCATGAAGCATGATCCTCGAGTCAACATGACACACCACTGGAAGATGATTACTCTTTTCATTGGTAGCAACGATCTTTGCTCCGACGTGTGCTCCTATTCAAATCCCATGGGTGCCATTGATTTCCATGAAGCGAATATGCTCAAAACCTTCCGTTATCTTCGTGAAAACGTACCTCGCTTGTTGTTAAACGTTGTGCCAGCATTAAATTTGTCTTTATTAACCGAATTCAAAAACCTGCCGCCTATATGTTATACAACATTAACGGCAGCGTGTCCATGCATCATCAGGAGATCTAAAGAGCATCAGCGATTTATGGATCGGCTAATGAAAAAATGGCAGGAAAGGGACTTGCAAATAGCCGCAAGAGACGAATTCAACGCGGAGGTATGGGCTCTTCTTCGCACGGCTAACAACATAAGCACGTAAATTAAGATAAGCTATGCACGTTTGTTTTTATTTATTACAGACTTTTACCATAACTACTCATAATTTTTTCGAAAACTTAACTTATCCCGCCCTATCAAATGGCGATACTGATCTGAGGTATACTTCCGAGGATTGTTTCCATATAAGTCAACGATTCCACGCACACGGTAAGTAAACATAATATCTTCTAGTCCACTTAAAGCGTAATGTCACCCCTTGATTTTTCGCCTTTTATTTATTGCCTTAAATATGCTCTGAGATATTCACAGATGATATCAAAGATTAGTTGGATGAGCTGGGATCAAAATTTAAATCATTTCAAAATTCAGTTTTCTCTCACAAAATTTGTAGAGCCCTAATAAATAAGTTCGCCGCTGGTCGTATCAATTGGTAATAAAGAAAACGGAAGAAAAATCCTGTCATGCCATTAAACTCCAATAATTCGATTGCATCGATCAAAGTTTCTTGGCTTAAATGCTTTTCTCGAATCTCTCTTTTCGAAGTTTTACCTATCACTTCAAGATAAGATTCGCTAGAGAGCATTTTCTTTTAAATCATATTTTCGCTAGATAATTGAACTCTTATTTTAGATGCAAACTTGAAGAGTATGGTATGGTAAGGAGTGTGGTTTCGCTAAGGATGCCATGCCTCTATGTTTTGCTTTTAAAAAAAAAAAAATCCTATTTTATGCACTTTATGATTTCGCATGGAAAACCTCTCCTTTACATTGCGTTCACATCAGTCAAGTAATGCTCGTCTTTGTTGAGTGACCAAGCAGTCACTTAACTTATTAAGATAATTCAAAATATGATATTGATCTTGGTTTGCTACATCCACTACCGGAAAACGGAAGGAGGCGTTTTCTTACGCTCTTGAATTCTATAAAGGGTAGATGGCTTGCCCCTCCAACTATGACAGCACATAAGGACATTTACCCTTTCAGTTAGATTATGCCCAGATTATCATTAACCAAACAGTTGGATGAACTTTAACGTTAGTGTAGTAGCTGAGTTAGAAGAGTGAACTTTCAAACGTAGCTTTTTAGCCGATTCCACAACAACAATCGAAAATGGAATAGATTCGCCAACAAAAACAACATATAATCGTTAAAGAGGAAAGCAATTATAGTCTTTAACAGATCCATAAACCAATCTATCGGCAGCCGATAGCAGCCTAACGTTACGCCATCACTATCACACTGAAGTTGGCATTCAAGTGGGTGCAGTTCATTGCGGTCATAAATGTGTGACATGTGTTTAATTATGAAGCTTTGATTTTTTTTTACCATTTGTTTACTTTCAGCGGTCAATCTCTTCTGGAATAATATATTCAAGAGCGGTGAGGATAAGCCGCCCGTCTCCGTCGCGGTATTTGACCAACTAAAGTGTCCAACAAAAGAACGCCCATACCTTGTTACACGCCTTAATAGTGAAATAGATTTTTCAGTTTAAATTAGTTATCACTTTTCTCAGTATTCTACTCACTTATTGTGTTCGCTGTGAAACCAACGAAAGACGTGCGAATATTAATTTTTTTCATTGCATTCGTACCCACAAAAATTATATCTAAAAATTATTTTCTTGATTATATCGATTATATTGGTATAGATATCCTATACACGGATATAATAAAAGAATCTACATAAGAGAATCTATATACGGATGCTCTACTCTTTTCATATTTCTTAATAAAGCATTTCCCTTATGTGATAATCCGAAGTAACGCTATTAGAAGGATCCCGCAATAAGCGTATGATTGCTTTAATATAAACATATAAACAATTCTCATTTCATTTCTTGGTGCCAGGTCTCAAGTTCGATGAGGCGCACGATCGCCTCAAATAATGCTATGTCAACTATGAAACAAAATAGGCTGACTTACAGATCTCACCTGTTTTGTTGTATTTTTGGATAAAGCAATTTTTTCTATTCTTCTGAATCTGATTGCATGTAAAATATCCGCTACAGCTCTCTTTGTCTCCAAGCATTTTTTCTCAGTTATCCTAAATGATCTTCAATATACTCTTGGTGGTCGTATCTTTTTTTTTATAGATTTTTTTAATAGCGGATTACTAAGCAGAAATGACAGTCGGTCACACGGAACTTTGGCTCGCGCCAAAAGATATAAAAGGTCCTCCACTGTTTATACGATTACGAAGTTTGTTAGCCGAATTACTACAAACTATGTAAGGTGCCCAGCTTTTATCTTAACCGCCAACTTAATCGCTTGCTACAAAAGGCAAGCAACATGGTTTTCGTATTATGGGGCTACGATAACAGTTTTGACCCACAAAAGTCAGTACGAGTGATAGTGTCTCAGCTTAAAAAGCGAAAAGTGAAAAACTTGGATCGAAGGGATCAATATTTTTGAACCGCTTCATAAACATAGCAAAAATTTTCTTGAAATTTCATTCTCAATATTTTATATTAAAAATTGGGCCAAATTTGAATTACGTCGGTTCATGTTTTGGCTCTCGTCTAATTAATAATGACGAGAAAGTGTAATTTTTCGTATCTTATGGCGGCAGAAATTTCATGTCTTTGAATTTTGGTAAATTTCGATCACATCTGTTCCCGTTCTGGGACGTCTACTCTGTCTCTCTCACGAGAAGCATAGCTTCACGTCATAAAATGTTATGATAAATTTTGATATCTTATAACGAAAATAAATGAAGTGTTTTGTTAAACCACGCGATGCAGGTCGTTTTATGGCCTCACCTATGGACCATGACATTCGGACTTGTTAAACTTCATGTGTGGATATCAACATGTGTCACAAGCTAAAGTTCTTCTGAAGTGCGCATAAACTTTATCCGATTCTGCTACGTATTTATCTAATCTTGCAGCAAGACAGACACATTATGTAAAAAAACCGGAAAAATTTCAATTAATAAAACAAATGTAGAGAAAAATTGTATATTTTTGCAAAAGTCAAAGTCAAGGTTTTTCTAATTGTTTAAGCGTTTTATTATAACTGTATCGTATCACGGCGCTCTTCTGTATCAATTATAAAAACCGGTTCTTTTAAGAGTCGCCTTCGAACGACGCTTTGTAATGACATATTTCAAGGTTTTGTTCTTTAGTTCTCTTAATTTCTTGCAAGCTTATCGGTATTATATGATATTAATCGTATAGCAACGCCAAAGCATTAGGTATTTAAGCATTTAATTATTCTAAGTACACACACACATATATCATTTAAAGTATTAAAGCTTATTGTAGCCATGCTTGAGAGCACATGTTGAGCTCGTGCCGTTTGTTATAAACTTTAGTTTTTATTATAGTACGCAACACGTGCGGTTGAATTGATTTTACCATCAGTTCTCTTTGGCATTTATATCGATTGAAAAGGAGGGGAATAATTGTCGGCAGTTATGTAAGCCTAAGCATTTTATTATATATACAGAACATACCATTACTATGAAATATCAAAAAAAAAAAAAAATAATGACTAACGTGCAGCACAATAATAAAAAACTATTGCATAAATAATGGTAAGGAGCAGATTTCGAAAATCCTCAGTCTTGAGTTACTGCCAATCGTTAAGCAAATTTACAAAATGCTTAAAACATATCCTGACCTGACCTACACTAACAACGGCATCATCCAGTCATGTTAAAATGAAAATGAACTAATGTCAGTCATTTCATGCAAGCAAACGACATTCGCGTAACTTAACCCGATCGTTCAATAATTTAAAATACCTCTCACAAACATATCTTCAAAACCTTTTCTCATGGATGCATTGCGTAAGTCGTAAGTCATTGGTTCATATTCATATTTCGAAGCTTTTAATTTATTAAGCTTGTCTTCACTTCACTTTCACCATTTATAGGTGAGATGATGAAAGCATCACGCACACTTGCAACCTTGGACCTAAGGACAAAAATTAAATGAATGAATGAATGAATGAATGAGAAAATTTACTCATGCATCTCATCCTTTGCATTGTCATAAATTATTAGAAGGAATAATGGACGGACGTGTTGACGGACTCGATTTAACAGACCTAGGATATTACGTTAGGCAAATGTGGCTGTGTACCTGGGCAAACAAGCATTTGTTGTAGTGTACATGATAATCGTGTCAATGAACGCGATACTCTGTCCTTTGAACTCTGATCGCTTTGCTTGCTCTGTTTGTGCATTAATTTTTTTAATTTCCCTCATATTTGTAACGCTTTTAATGTGATCTCACTCAATACACTTATTAATTATCCGAACCACTGTGTCATGATCAATAAACCGGTACGTATATATTTTCTATGTAAACATATCTATTATCTATCGGCCTTGATTTTTGACGTATGTGCCGATAAGCTTTGAGAAATGAATGCAGTTGCACTTAGAAAACTATTTAAGCTTATATTGGATACGTTAAAGACTCACTCAAATTTTGTAATAACGCAAAGTGATAAATTTTACATAACAGTGCACTGAATAATAAAACAGACAACAACGTAGTCTCTCTTTACGTATGTATGCATGACAGACATTTTTGGTATGGAAATACGAAATCTGAATTTTTGTATTGAAAACACAGAGCTGCTGAATAAAATAATTTTATTCGACGAATTTCTCATCGCCAGCTATACGATTTCCTCACTTATTTGACGACTTTTTGATGTCACGCCTTTAAAATTCTTCTGCTTTTGCCCTAAATCATTCAATTGGTCCTTTTTTTCATAATATTTTGGTACCAATCGCAGCATTCCTTACGAAGTGCATGACTTACCGACGCAAGCCAGTAGTTGTCGGAAGGACTGAAGCGTAGTGAATTGAATGCAAGGAGTGGCATTTCCCAGTCAAGAGCTTACGACATGCCCTGATTTTGTAATTTGTGTGGACGAACGGATGACATGTAAAAAAATTGCTCTTATAGTGCTTTTTTCGATATTCTTCTGAACAGTAAACCACTGAATTGTTCTTAGTAGCGTTTGGTATTAAAAATTTCAGAAAATGTTAACAGCTAATAGCAGACCTCACGGTTCTGGTCTTACAAAACACAAATCATCGTCTTCGGGCCAAAGCAATTCAGTCTCCCAGCCAAAGAAGACGGTATGCCTGGGTCTAGCGATGAATATGAAGAATAGTATGATGCCAAAATGGCTTGTTTTTGTGTGGTCTGAGCCAAGAAAAAATGCTGTGAAGAAATGTTTTTTTCGTTGGCATAAGACTCGACATTTTCTTTGACAAAACAAATACGTTACGGGCTTCGATATGTGGCCGCATTACGACTGCTTATTACTACTAGATATCCAAGTTTTAGGAAGAACACAAAACAGCGGACGTGTGTGTCCTCTACCTTTGGCGTTCACATCTATTACACACATTCCAGATTCATATTAACATACCTAATAAAAGTGGTAAACTTAGTGAATTTATATAAGAACGAGTAAAAAGCTCGAATTTCCTTGAAGGGAAAGGGGAAAGGGGAAAGGGGAAAGGGGAAAGATGAAAGTTGATAAATTTGTTTAACGAACGATCATAGAATAACTGCAGCATTGCAGCACCGGACGCAAATATGTGGTTAAATTAAAACAAAATATTTCTGTAGAAATTTTTTTATTTGTTTTCCTCTAAAACCGCGAAAGTATCGATTAGGTACTAAAATCTTTTGATATGGAGCCTGAGAATTTCCCAAGTTCTCGAATATCAAGCAAAAATTGAAAGCTTTTGTAATATTCGAGCAATGACTTCTCAGTTGTAGCTTAAGGAAAAAATGTCTTGATGTTAATATTTAATAAGCTATTGCTGTAGCTTTTAAGCTCTGCCTTCTCTAATTACAGAATTTTTCAACCGCTAAAAACCTGCACGTGTAGAAGGTGGCGTGTTTTTTAACTTTTTAGGAACATCACTTCGAACAAAAACATTATAATATTGTTGTTGCCGGCCAAATACAAGTCGGCAACAGATTAGTTTCATAAAATTGAAATTCATCGTTATGTTAGGGTAAATATGTTAGATTGAAGAGTTAAATGCTAGCAACACACAAAATAGAAAAATATTTTACTCCGTTTGTTATCGAAGTCGAAAATCATGCTGTCAGTCAGTCAGTCAGTCAGTCAGATATGCCAAGTGAGATTGTTCGCCTAGTGTACAGTTGATGCATTTTTTGATACGTTTCTCTCTGCTTTTTTTTTTTTTCGAAAGTTAAAGTCTTCCTCAGTTGCATTTAAGCATAAATTTTTAAGCAAACAATGTTTAGAACGATTACGAGTATGCTTTGAGAGCATAAATCGTTTTAAAAATACTTAAGCATCTTATGTTACTATACCATAGACGATGAAAAATGCAATCTAGTGAATGAAATTAGATCACAGATAGAAGATATGGATATCTTTGGAACGTTCCACTTAGACTGTTGTGTACGAAATACTTGTTGCTAGCTTTTCAGCAATTATTATGATTAAGTTACAGACTCAATATGTTTTGGAGCTTGTGATAAAAGTGTGTACTAATAAAAATATAGTGAAGACCGTCTTTTTTAATAAAAAGTAAAAGCACATACAACAACAAATTTATTTTTGAGCAGAAGAAAAAAGTTAATGCAAAATTTTCACAAATTTATTTCAAGATTTAAAAACTACTTTGATTCGATTAACAACAGATATGAATTTAAGTTTGTATAGCTAGGTCTCTCAGCAGAGGGCATATGCATACAACTGTCTGCAGAAGAAGTTTTCCCACCCTTTCTTTTTTCTTTTTGTGGAAGTAAACGGCACCCATTTGAGTGATTATTATTTAAAATGACAATTGTCTCAAATCTTCTTTCCTGCCATGAGTTCGGAATGGATTCCGAATTTAAATCAGAATTTGAATAAATTTGGATCGAATAATATAAACGGCTTGCTTTTATTGGTAGGAAAATAAACGTAATATAAATAAATGGCCTCGTCGGAGTGCACTGCGATGAACAACTCGAGGTCCAAATGATCCGATGAATAAGGTGAAAATGTCAATATAATGTGTACCCTATATAACGATTTTTAATATTTAAAAAAAGTAAATAATGTGAACAATTAAGAGAAACTCTTCGAAACTTTCTTTATATAATATGTCTGTCTCTTTCTTTGAACTCTCTTTACATATCTTTAACGTTAATTCATACCTCTTAATATATAAAAGCGTGTTCTTCCCAAGAACTCATGCGAACCGTTTTATAGGCTTCAACGAAATACATGATTGGGTCGACGAGCGAAAGAATATTAAAATATTGCTAAAAGAACCACAATCTAATCATCTCCGCTTAAAGAGCGTTAACTTGGCGCGGATGTTTCAACGGAGATACCTATTTAGCTTCTATGGCAATTTTTATTACTATATGCGCCTTAGTTCAAGTATTTTTGTTTTTAAGTTTAGATTGTACACAAAGAGAGCCGTATGTGCATCATTTTCTCTCAATGTTTTTGGTAAATTAATTTTTTGCGACCGGAACTATGTTCACCGCAATAAGATGCATAAGCGAGTACGCAGACAGACGGAGATGCTTAGATTGATTTAGATCAAGACTATATACACTTTGTGGGTCTTTGATGTTCTCCTCTTAGCGTTGCCAAAATTTTCACAACCTTCGATGATGGGTATAAAAAGATCAGCGCGAAATATGTCATGAATCATTTCTATCGCTCGACACTGTCTATACATAAGCACCACAAGCTGGAACTTACTTTCCTTGTACTGGGAAAGAAACAGGATGAAATGTTCTGAGAGTTAGGTATAGTGTAACGGTACTATTTACAAAATCAAACCTTTATTTAGTTTTATTGCTCATAAGAAATTATACAATAAATTGCAATATCTACAATTTATATATATATATATATAATAATATTACAATAGATAACAAGGTCACTTAGTATATAGACGCGTATAAACGCTATTTAACTTGTAGTTATGGATGAAACCGAGTCACTCGTGATGTCAAATTCGATACGTTGCGAATTCCGACACTTTAAAGGCGGTTATAAAAACCAACTGAATTTTGAAAGGTACATATGCAGATGCAAACTCTCTCGGACACACACACGCACAATGTGTACTGTTATGTAAACATTCATAAAGCGGCCCAATAAATTTTATTCTCAAAACAAACAACATCATAATTGTCATTGCGTTGATTTTGCGTTTAAAAAAAAAAAAATGTATGCTTGTGTGCGCCTACCATTCACATATGCAAATAAATCGAATTTTTACTAATTTTTTATTTTATTTTATCACCAACATTTTTAAGTGCCTAGAAGTATGCAATATACATTTATTGCACATGCACGCATACATATGCACGCGTACATTTATGCATGTAAAATAAATATTTATATTTATATTTTTCTTTTTGTTTCTGTTGCTTTTTGAACTTGTCAATTGCACCGATTTTTATTTAATGCTTTATAATTTGCGCAGGTGTTGTCACAATTTTAAATTAACACTTACTTGCCTATACTTCGTTATTAGAGATGAGCGCATGTCGTGACGCGTTTGCACAGATTGAAAGAAGATTTATCGGGTACTGCACTATAACCTCTCCTTTGGATGACGCTGCTTTGGATGACACTGATAATCTATCAAGGATATGATAATGAAGACTTTAGAAAAATTTAATCATATCGGGCACTATCTACAAGTCGACGCATTTCTTGCTCGATTCATTTGTTTTTCTATGCCTTCTTTGTTAAAGGCCAAGCGGGTCTTGTTCGAACGGTTTAGCTGCTCTACGAAAATTAGGTCATCACTAGCGAACAGTATCAACAACATTTGATGCAAGTCAAACGAAACGCGGCCGCGCGGTCATATATCAAAAGCTACGGCATCGTGGTACCCCAGCTTGGGTCACATGTGACAAAATTTGCCTTCTAAACGTTAGCTGAATGTGCTACGCTGCTCGCTGTACCAACTTAATTATTCTTATTAGGCCTTATTTCAATCGGTTCAGTCAGTAGGAATAGGTATAGACAACTTACTTAGGCAATGCACCCTATAGGCGGAACAGGGACTTTGTAAGAAATAAGTGCGCAGGAAGAGAGGAAGAGGCACAGAGTGCTGCACCGAGTGCAGCTTGTGTCTCGTTCTATACTCTACCAAGGACTTACTACAGCTACGACCACAGATATATTGCAGTTAGAGTAGGGTAGGGCTGACTTACTAGCCGGCTTTCGTAACTATGTGTTAATGCGATCGCTTAAAAAATGAATTAAATACGTTTTATGATTTGCGCTTTCTTTTAGGGCGTCAATAGATATTTCATCATATTCGTAATGTTTAGATGAAATTTATTACAAAATGTAATCTTCTGTAAGTATATTATCGCACGTGGCGTTGTGCGTCTGACAGTTTTGAAAAAATTTTCAATTTTTTAAGCAAAACGTGTAGTGACGACAACCGCGATAGCAATCTGATCGTGAAATGAAACGTATAGGAGCATGAGCGAGCGTTTTGGAAGACAACTAATGTAATACAAGTGTTTAGGTGATATGTCGTGAGTCTGACTGAGTGTAATAACAATCACATGTTCATTTGTGCTGGGCTAATTTTTATAGGAACACGTATACTTTTTTGGCATTTCCAACATAATTAAATTTACTTTTTTTATTGATTCATATAAATTGTGGTATTTTTTTTTTCAGTCTGACCACAAGCATTTACAATATGTGTTGTATTAAAGTGAAACGATTTATGGGCCATTAAGTTTTATAATAACTGGTAATTAAATGTTTATTTAATCCAATACATTTTGTGTAGCGTTTCCTAAACAAAAAAAAAAAAGAAAACAAAAACATCAGAATAATAAACTAATCGAAAACCCTAACAAAATATTAATTAACATTCGTAAGGCGTCTTCAAAACGATTTGAGTCGATTCGTAATAACCCTGTGATGCTCTGCTAGTATCTCACATCTTCCCTCATTCAAGTGACTACCTTCCCCTGATCAATGAATGTGTCAGGGTGACAGCCCATCGAAATGAATGCAGACGATAAAATCAGTGTACAGTTATAAAAATTACCTCATACTCCTTAGCTAAGCTCAATGCATTTTCATGTCATTCTCTTATCAGTTCGTCGCATCTCTAAAGTATTTTTTTAAAAATTCTCCAAAACATTCCTTTAGCATTACTCCTACGACTACTTCCCATAGCAAGCATTCGACTGTGACCGAATCTTCTATATCCACTAATTTTATTTAAAACACAATATTCGCAATGTATTCAATACTTCGATACTTTATAAAGTCGGGTGATGTTAACCCATTTTTTTAATTTTTCTGCAAGTGCCTTAGTCCCGTCCATTTGATATCAGCGGAAGTCTTTATTATTCTCTGCATCTGTTGCAGTTGATGGGATACTGAAAGTTCCTTTCTTATTCCAAAAAACACAAGTGTTATCAATTTATGTCGTATTGTAAGTGGGCGTTTTGATCAGGTTAGTCTCATTATCAGGATCAAACGGCATGTAATGAAATTCATGAAAATGTTGCGACCATATTTGAAGCCAGAAGCAGAAGGGCACAGGGACCCAGAGCATATCTCGTTGTCGTCGTGCAATTTGATACTGATTAGTAGTACATACACAGTTTATACCTCCCAGCAGGTTTCTTTAAAGAATTCCTCCATTTTATTGATAGGAAACTTTTTGTGAAAATCCTTTTTACTCTTTTTTTGCTTCTTTCTCTACAAAAATTTCGCTTTGAAAATGTAAAACTCGCTCTCATTTATGATATTGCGGACTGCGGAGTATTTAAGCTTGTTAAGTAGACTTTGATAAGCCAACAAATCCGCAAATTAATGTGCTGATCTCTTGAAGCACTTTCTTCATTTTTCGTGTGTTAATCGTTCTAACGCCAAAGTCGTAAAGTAATACCGTCCAAGGTTATCTGCCGCACTTGACATCTGTGTCCACCACGATCATGGCGTCATTAGTCCTACTCGTCAAAGGATTTCGCGCGATTTTTTCAACATAAGAAATAATTGGTACACATTCGCAGGAAGACGTTATGGTACTCCGACTGGACCATTCCTAAGACTTCAAGGGGGAAAAATGAAAGAAAGAGAGAAGGCAAGAGGGAAACTTTGAAATGCCTTAGATTGCCTATGATTTTCTTTACTCTCCTATAATTCGAGCCCTTTTCAGTTAGCCAAGTAGTCATGACATTAATTTCGTTTTTTCAGATTAATTAAAGAATTTGAAAAAATTGATATCAAAATTAGTTTCACTCGGCCATCGGATTTAGTTGTTCATGTACTTTTCTTCGCTTCATAAAACCTCAAGAAAACATCCAAAAATTGTGAAATTTTCTATCACTTTAAAGCGTATCATGTGCATCGCATTAAGAGCATTTCCCCATTTAAATAATAAATCTGAATAAAGCAACTATCAGATCAACATTTGCTGCACAGATTACACAGATTATCTGAAATAGGTCTCAATGTCATAAGGATATCACTTGTAGTAAATTCAAGCATTCATTGCATATATTTTACGCGCTTTATTTTTCAATTCATTTATAGATCTCAACTAAAACTATTCAGTTTTATTTCGATATGAGGACGACAATAACCCACAACATGTGATCGAAATTTTAAGCAAATCAAAAATTCGCTATAGGTATAGATAGATATGCTCTAGCAACTATGTATCAATCTATGCGATAAATTATTATAACTTCATCTTACTGTTGCATTAAGTGATTTACAATCAATCGCTTAACCTAATGTCAACCACCATGATAA
Organism: Glossina austeni; assembly: GCA_000688735.1. Classification (NCBI taxonomy): domain Eukaryota; kingdom Metazoa; phylum Arthropoda; class Insecta; order Diptera; family Glossinidae; genus Glossina; species Glossina austeni. The sequence continues at coordinate 287,780 of KK502403.1, forward strand.
ACATATAATACTTTTAAGTGCTGCAAAGGACAACAATTTATAATTTATTTGAAATTCAATTTAAATTGATTATGAATTGTTGCAAAATCTAAATACATTTAATTAATTATGGGATTAAAATTATTAAAAAAAAAAAAAAAAAAAAAATAAATAAATAAATAAATAAATAAACAAAAACGAAACAAATTGAAATATTAATGTGTTTTGTAATAAATTTATGCAAGTCTTGCTTTTCATTTATCTTAATTACACAGCTTGTGTCGCAATGAACACAAACTCGCACACAAAGTATTTAAATTGACAAAGCCCTGTGACTTACACTTGCCACTGTAACCTTCACGGTACTGTTACATAGTGGAGCGTGTTCCTGCAAGCCCCAAATTCCACATGGAATTGTTACTGTAAGCCCCAAATTGCCCATTGAGTGACTGACCCGAATGATACGAGTCTACGATTGGCTCTTAGTACACCAAAGAATTGCTGTCGAACGATGCCTACGCCCTTCCGAGTTTGCAATGCGTTTTTGCTGCAAACATATATTCTTAACATATTCAAATCTCAAAGATGTTCAGGGCCCTCCTTGAAAGATTTCTACGAATTTCGGCACAACTCGCGCCGAGCACGACGCTCAACAACGCCTAACAAATCTTGTCCCAATGAAGACAAAAAGTTTTCCTTATTATTACACACAGTCTCCTCAATTATTGGTAATAATTTTATATTAGTGGCAGGTACTTCCATGCATACATCTTTCATAGATATTTTCTCGTCGAAAATATATCGAAAAATATTTACGTAATGGCTTAGAGATGTCGGTGCCGAGTTACGTCGAGTTTCTTCTTCGAAAGTCTTAACTATTGCTCTCCTTTACTTTTGCTATACCTTAACTTTAAACAGAAAATAAGCAAACGTGTGTGTTAACACACATACCGTGTACACATATATACGTAGACCAAGAATATTATTAACCTTAACAAGCAAATGAACTATCGTTAGTTTTCTTAGAACTCTTGCATAATGGGTAAGAAACTCTAATAACTGAATTACGATCACTTAACAACTGAATATTTTGAAAATCGTTTGCGCTTTAGGTTAAGATAAATACTTACTTGGTATACCCTACGCGACCTATTACACGAGAGTATAATTAAGTTTATGTGCGAATATATACGACACCCAGAAGCATTAGAGATAGAACCACCTTTTAAAATCACTTTCTAAATCGATCTAAAGTTGCCTGCCCGTCTGTCCGTCTTGTATTTTTGTTTCTTGACCACTTACAGATCGCAACTTTTAAGATATTTTGACGAAATTTGGTAGGTCGACATGTTTTCACCCAAGAATGAATGCCATTGGAATTGGTTAGGATTGGAACACTTTTTCGACCGCTTCTCATATAACGCCTTATTATGAATAAGCGCGGTGTTGTGCGAGGCTACTTAATGGCGAACTATAATGTTTTTATTTCTTAGAACTGAAAGGTAACAAATATTTTCTATTTAACATTTGAAGTAAAAATGGGCAGACACTGTCGAAGAAGTAGGGAGGAAAATATATTTTAAATGTAAATAAATAAACGAAAATTGAAAAAGAAAAATTTCAAATCTGATTTAATGTATTGATGACGAAGCTACCGGTCGATTGTTCGATTTAATTGTTTCGTTTGCATCTGCCGCCACCGTCGAGAAAAGCGCTGGATACATTCACTCATCTGCTATACTGACAATTCATTCACTGGCAATATATTTTCATATTCCGAAATTTTATAGATCGTTGTGATTGCCCAAAGGAGGTTAAGATCTGGTAGCCTTGTAAACGTTTTTGATAATAAACATGTAGAAGGGTAACTTTCGCCGTAAGGAGTACAGTGGGCACTTAATTTTCCGAAAAAATATCCATAAAAACGCAAAAAATACAAGTGCCACAGTTGTAGTCGCCTTAAACCGGAACTTGGACGCTCGTAGCTTCAAGCAAATAAACTGAGAGAATCGGAGAACTTTCTGTTAATCTATCCGCGGTCGTATTGAACAATGACTTGTTAGCGAACAAAATTGTTTACTTCTTCTATATTTTTGGTTGTTCGGCTCTGTTTCAGAGTTTCGTCTGTTAACCCGGCCGTCTTTATGAACATTTTTCTCCTATTATCGAAGTCCACTAAGCTGATTGAAATCCCATGAGCGGCCATGGCAAAGGCCATCGAAAATATCAAGCCAACAAACTATACACTGGTATGGTACTCACAGCTCAATGATTTTAATAGGAAGCCTTCTTTAACAGATAAAAGGTGAGCACGGCATGCTTGGTTTAAAGAAAGCTTTCGAACGATTAGTTAGGTCAGTCATGGCGCTCATATTAACCACTAGATTGGATGCTATTTTTGATTGATGACTCCGTTGGTAACCATTCGGAATGAATGACAAATATCTCATAGATATAGTCTAGTTACTGTCAGTCGGTGTGTCTCGCTTAAGGTTCTTCGCATATTTCAATTGAAGAAAATTCAAGAAGTCGTAGAACTCAATCTTGTGATTGAGTCATGCCTTAATTAATCGAAGTTCGCCTGCAACAAATTTTACAAAAAGCGTCAGTTGTGCTCCCGCATATATTTCAAGTATTTTAATCTTTCAGACCGTCATACCCTTTCTGTTTGCTCATAATCAATCACTCAGCCTATGCTCCCCATAGGCATGTAAAGACGATGAGAGTGAAGAAGAAAGAAATGGGAATAGAAGCATGGGGTGCGAGCTTACCCTGAGCGGAGTATGGCCGACGAGCGATGTGTTGCCATTACCTTTACAGATCAAGTCTTCACCAAAGCACCGCATGAGTGTTTTTTGTTATTAAGTACAAAAATCCTCGGGAAATATATATATATGTATATCGTTCGACTATCGTCTATCGGATCGGTGAAACTCTCAGAATTGTAAAACTTGAAATAAAAATTGAAAATCGATCATATTTGTTGTCATTTAACGGACTCTGCGTCAGTTTACAAATAGACCTGATGTGGATGTGTCGTCACTATAACGATACCCATTCTGTCAATTAAAAAACTTGACAGATATAAATTTCGTGTTAACATTTACTATAGAATCACCTAGCAATTCAACGTGAAACTCAACCCAATCGAGTACGCGTTACTTACCCAATTATTTGAATCGTAAACGTGAGTTTTCAAATCCGATGAAACCTGTCGCACTTTCTTCGCTCGAACACGATTGATGCTTAATTTTGCATTTTGCAAATTTTAATTTGTTTAATGTAATTCTCCAATTCGTTCTCTCCGCTCTAGCACGCAACCGCAGACGGACGGTTGGGCAGATACGATGAATAAATAGATATTCAAACGATTGCATCGAATATTTTATTTGCCATATTTTGCATGATCTCTCACCCTAAAATTCGATATAAAATGTACTTAGAAGTACAAGTTTTCAATAATTCCGTGTTTGTGCGCGTACGATTTTGTAAAACTTAAACTTAAAGTACACGCAAGCCAGCATACAATGAATAATAATTTATAAAATATGTGCATAAATAAAATTCTTTTCGGTTATCAAATATTGTTTGTACATGAGCATGTGTACAAAAGTATATATATATATGTGTGTGTGTGTGTGTACATGCATTATTTTTCTGAATACATAGTTTTATGCATATAAGAGTTGAGATTATTACGGAAAATATTCTAAAAGGTAATATAAACAATTTTACTATAGTGCAGTTGATAGCGATTGTTCTTCACGGAGAGCAACTAGAATAAGAGAAGAAAAAGAACAAAAAAAAAGTTTTCCTATTGTACAGGCAGCTCGTCAACTGCACTTCTCCGTCGTCTTTCCGTACACTGCATCGCACACTCGACAAATAATAATTGAAATCTTTTGTATTAACTTTTCTGTTGTTTCTGGCGCTTTCTGGCGCTCTTATATCTCGAAACTTTCCGTAAGCGTTATTATTAATGCGAAATTTTCTACGCGTACCTATATGCACCTACATCCACATACATGCACATACATGCATACACAAACACATACAAAAAAATAATTCGCAACTAATGCACATATGAATAAATGATGTATTGTATGAACAAATGAATCAAATTTGGTATGAATGCCTAAGCTGTTGGTGCATTCGTATTGGTTATGATTTGCGTTATTACGTTGCTGTTGCTGTTGCTGTTGCTGTTGCTGTTGACAATGAAAATTCATTATTAATGTATGCCAGTACAATACATTTCATAGATTAAGTGCACTTGAAGAACTTCATCATTTGATGCTCATTTGGTGCGTGAAGCACACGAGTACACGAGTTATTTCAATTGCAACACATAACAATAGATAATCGTGCAGAGCATACAATCGGAGAACGTGTTTACCCGTTTCTATATGAATTTCAACTTACGTACATAACTTTGCTCTCAAACGCATATAAATGCATTCACCTTAATATTATTATTATTATTATTATTTAAGGAAAAAGAAAAAGTTTTCTTGCTTGAAGTAAAATTATTCTCAAAAGCCACACGAAATGTAACCAAAAAGAGATAATGGATTGGCAAGCACAACATTTTCGCGATATATTTTGATCTGTTGCTTTCCTCTTCCACCACTTTGGTATACGTGTAATTAATACGTATACCAAGGGGGGGCGGGGGTGACGGGTGGAGCGAGAAAGCGAGAAAAAGGGGTAAAGAGACCTGAAAAGAGATTTACATCTTGCTTATCAAATATATGTCGTTATGCCGCAAGGACGACCCCTATCTGTTTGCTTCTTTCGAGATTATGCCATTTTGACATTTGTTATAGTTTCTCTTGACATTTACTTTTTAAAGTATTTCATGTCATTACCGAGCAACGTGTGCTTCCATACCGTTTGAAAATCAGCTTAACTGTCTTCTTATTTTCTTTCTTTTTGTTTTTCCAAAGATGGCGTTCGGTTGCGGCAACTTTGCTCATATTAATCTATCAGCTATCATTAATTAACGGTCGTAGCGGTCATTGTGGTAAACATAGATTAAGTGCCTTATAAAGAAAGAGCCCAAATTATTACGCGCTTCGTAACATACTTCGTGTTGCATGGAATGCATGGACTGATCATATATTTTTTCCAATAATCTGAACGATAGTTTTGTGCGAAATTAGATAAATTTTTGATTTTTGCGAAATTTCCGATAATTGCATTTTCTTTCTCTCTCTCTCTCTCTCTCTCTCTCTCTCTCTCTCTCTCGCTGGTATTTATTAATCACATAAAGTACGTGAAAGAGACGCTATTTATACATTTTCATATGACAGCAGCTTCTGTCATGCTTACGCTTTCCACAGTAAACAGTGCAACGCGGAGTGATACACTTTATCGAGATCTCACCAAAATATATGAATGGAGCGATGCTGGCTTTTATCGCGAAGGAGACGTGATGAACCGTCCTTTGCCTTTAGTCATGGTAATGTGAAAGAATCGGCAGTTCTTGATGTTCTTAATGGAGTCTACGCTTTTTAGAAAGTTGCAGAAATACTTTGCTGCAGTCGACGTTCCCACAATTTAACCGTTCACATCCGGGGAAGATTAGAATACTGTCACAAACCCCAGGTGGGGGATCTCCGCTGAATGCAGCAAAGGTCTCAGATGTCTATCTACGCCGGGGTATGCCGACCACTCTCGAAGACCATGGACATCGGCATAACGTGGATCGTGTTGTATTTATGTTCAGGCATCTGCAAGCCAAGGGCTTTACGGAAATAAAAGATATTTATCCGGCAATAGTGCGTTTTAGCAACGATTGGTTTTCTTAGGATTGCGCGGCTTTTTATACTTTAACCGCACTGGTCGTCTTTGAAGCAATCGAACCGCAATAATCGTTTTCATGTTTCCTGATATTTCCACTTTCAAGTTGAACGCACGCAAACACTACTCCCTTTGTTACTCTTCCTTTAACTCGATTTCTTCCGAAACACCACTGCGGCCACACATTATTGAGTGCATTCGGTTTATTTGAGAACATACTCCACACGTGCTGACTGAGGCTGCAAATACATATACGCTAAATAATGGTAGATATTATGTCGTACGAATTGTTCACCTCTTGGTGGCATTCTATTCATTGGACGGAACATCGAACTTCTACCCTAGAGCAGTGATTATGATCTCATGATCGATAAGCCGATGCTTAAGTACCCGATAAGCTTGTGAGGCTCTGTCCAGGCATTATCAACAAACCTACAAATGTACTCAAGGCTAGACTATAGAAACTATTATTAAACGGCAGATAGTATCGGCTCCGGCCAGCAGTGAAATTGTCTGATTGCCTTCCTGATAGCATTCTGCGTAGGGCAAAAAATCACCTCAAACCGGACGATTAATATACGCTTATAAACGCATCAGTATCCAGCATCAAGTAAAAATTTGATAGCTTGGTACACCTCACCTCAGCCCTGTTTTAGAGGATTGCGTACTTTCGTTATTGCAAATGACGAGAGTTAACTGAGACAAGTGCTACTAGAAACAGGAAAAAACTCGCAATATTAAATCTGAGATGAGGTGTCACACTCAAAGCGCGTCATATCTACTAACGCATGAGAAACGCGTGGAAACAAAAAACCAACGGGGCACTACTCTATTTATGAATAGTTGGCACGAAATAATCCGGACGCCGGAACTACATTTGAGTGCGGAGCAAGAGAAGAGCAACAGTCAAGTATCATTTCAAGTTTATATGTAACTGTAACCCCAACATATGGCGATGATGCTTTCCATCCAAAAAATGGTTGTTCGACGTTACCTGGCACTGCATTTATCTTCTGCTTAACCATTGCTGCCGGTTTTGATTAATCGGAAATAGTTAATATTTCGGTATTAAAAGATTTCGTTGCTTGTAATAATTCATTCACAAGAGTTTGTCACTTTACTGACTGAGCATTTTGTATTCTTAACCCTCCCCTCCCCCCCCCCTCACCCCCCCCCATTCATCATTCTTAAATCGGCTTAAAATCCCTAGTTTGTATTGTGTAGATACTTATTATGCGCTTATTGATTGACATCAAATATGTAGATGACAATGATCCTTTTGTTCTTCTTTACTGCCATAAATTTGCTTACCAACGATGAGACATACATCCGTATAAACGATAACATGCGGCACTCTCCCGGCACATTTCACCTTTTTCAATAATTTTTTGCACATTCGCTCTATCAGGTCAACAAACGCACTCAATCAAATCAATCTTTCAGTAATTTTAACTTTGGATAGCGAAGACACGTACCCACTACTTTAATTCCTTAAATTAAAATAACCATAATTAAGTAAGCATCTGACTAGTAAATCAGGAAATGTTTTTCGCAATTACATTCAATTACATCCAGATATTTAGAAAAATAATTCTCGAATAGTAAATAAACTTTTCTATTAACTTATGTTAACGTATGTCTGTAGGTAATAATTAACACAAGCTACTAACAATGTTTACGATTAATTAATGATTCTGTTTAGACTTAATTTATATTTCATTTCATATTCTGCCTAGATTTTATACTATAAGGAAGAGTTTTGCTTTCTTACTATACAACAAATACGTCCGCATAATTGTGCGCCCATAGTGCGCAATATCCCTCATCCCGTAACCGTAAGTAAATTCTAAAAGCACTTGGTCTGTTTGTCCGATTCGTTCGTTAAGTCCACCACCTTCTTAGCGTAGGTGTGTAATAAAGATGTGTAAAATATCTTCCCGTTTGTATTCATATTTTCCTCAACACTATAATGATACGGTTCCTCTCGCGTTCGTGTATTTATAAAATATATTGCATTAGAACTATGCGTAGCATACACATCATAATACATGCATACGCATATACCTGTCGATCTTGTATTTTATATTTATTGTTGTTATACCCGGAATAATATATATCTACACGTTTGTTTGTTTATTAACAGTTACGTCAATATGGTAGGGATAGACTATTGAACAGTTGTTCTTATTATTTAGGGATTAACGGTCACATTTTGTAATATATTTATTTTTGTTAACTACCCATAGTTTCCATATACGAAGTAAACTATACGATATGAAAGTAAACTATTTTTAATTTTCCATAAAAATTTTCAGTCATTACGTCCGCCTTCTTTTCCGTCCGCCGCGCTTTCCAGCTAAACAGTATGTTGAAAAGTTTTTCTTAAAATTTCATCATTTCTTGTTTCCCAATGCGTCAACTTGATCCTCCTTTTTACACTTTTAGATACCTTTCCACCGTGATAAAAATTACTTCCGTTACGAAGGAAATAAAATCCAAATTGACTCACCGACTACAAAAGAAAAGGCTTCGTTCTAGAATGCAAATATCTTTTTAATGAGCAACGACTTGCAAATAGATTCACTCAGACTCCATTTTGAAAGCTTACGAGGGTAGTTAAAAAAATCGACAAAATTCGTGAACTTTAGTGCGTTAGATATTTTCCGGCCACGTACGGTACTTTAGATGCCTCGCCTGCAGGAGAACCGTCAATTTGCTCATCAGCCCTAACAGCAATCCAATAAGAATCTAATCCAACTCGAATCTAATTTTTATAATTTTAATCGACCCGATAACTGGTGCGTTGTTCTAATGACACAATACACTCGTTTACATCAAATACGGCAACTGGCGCTTGATTGCGCTATTCAACGATTGTAATAAGAGTGCACAATAATCGCGATCCAAGCGCCATTCGTACTCAAGCTCCAGTGGCCCCGTTCAAAGGTCACGGTATGCTTGTTACTCGCTAGCGTATTTTTATTAAATTTTAATTAATTACGTAAAACACGAGTACACTACGATCTCTACGAGCATGTTTACGTTCAAGCGAAAAGATTCTTATGCACTGTAGTTTGGAAATACATAGAAGAGCATGTTTGTTAGAGATACATAGCAAATGAACCACTTCCTGACCATAATAAAGCTCTGCAATGCTCTGCTTGTCGTCACCGCAACGTCCGGGCGTTGTGTCATTTCTCTTAGCCACGACCAGTTCTTCAGTAGAGGGGCGACCGGGAATTTAAATTTTATAGTTATTAGTGAATCAAACTACAACAGAGTGCTGCAAAAAAAAAAAAAAAAAAACAATCACTTCTACCGTAAAGTCAATAACATAAATATCTGAAGTCAGTTTTCATTAGTAACAAAAATAGAATAACAAATGGAATTAAAACGATTGCAAGAAAAACTACATCAGCAATAAGGGGTACGACAAATAAATTATCGACAACAACAACGAATTGCGATAGCAATAACAACAACAAAAACAATGAGTTTCTTAATAAGTGGACTGTTGTTGTGGCCCACTTGATGATCCTTTTTTGCTGAGCTCCTTCCATGGCTGCATACTGTGCATACTTCGACCACACACTTAATAGGGCAAAGAGTGTCGGTGGTCATATTTTAAATATCGAGATGAAAATGTTAAATTTCTCAGACTCGTCAAGCAAACCCAAGATAGTCCCAATGGACTACAGAACAATATTAGCTACTACTAAACCTGCCTGCAAAGCTTAAGAAATGCGTAGATATCTTTAATGATTTCGTATATCTTCAATGGCCTGAAGAACATAAAACAATTGTCTGCTGAAGAAAGTGTAAGTAATTTGCGAAGAGAACTGATATTGCATTACATCCATTCGCACACCATATATGTTAAAAATAGCATTAATGAACGTGAGTCAACCCTGATTCTTTATTCCTTCTTCGTCTTTGGAGTCTTTAGCTAACGCGCCAGTTTCTTTCGAACACATCCTAGGATAGTTCATCTTAGGTCCACTTAAAGAAATGGTAAATAATGCTGTAGGTATTGTGTCGTGAGCTGACGCTGCATTAGAGTTGAGCCAGTCCATAGCATTAAGCCTACCTCTAAGAATGATTAGTTGAATACCACGCGTTGTAATCAGTGAGCTTAGTCTTCGAACATTCCGAACTTAAAGAGTTACGGGAACCTTCTCTTATTATTATATCAAGTGGCGTTGCTGTCGATCCGCAGCTATTAAATAAAATAAGCGAACTTTTTGTCATTCCTCCTCGGAACTCTTTTTTGTTTCTGAGCTTAATTGCGTGCACGTCGACTGACATCGTTATAAAGTACCTTTGACGCAGAGTATAAGCATAAGAATTTTTGAATTTAATGTCTTGCAAAAAAGAAATATTTCATCTTTCAAAGTCCTATGCCCCCCTTTTGCGTTTGATGCCCTGTCAAGTGGGGAATTGTAGCTGGATGGCGCTTTTAAAAAGGGGCTCATCTCTCGGACAGTAAGTAGTTTAAGCTACAAAACTGTTTCAAAAAGCTATCAAAAGGTGTCCAATCCCTTAGTTCTGGAATACTGTATGTGTGTGTGTGTGTGGAAAATGTGAATGTAACATAAAACTTGTTGCAAGCTTCCCACTGAAACTTATTCTTAACTTATTCCCATTTTTAGTCAATTTGCGAAATGCCTACTGCATCTCCCAGCTCGTGATTTTAGAGCCAGTAGTCATTTCACACCATTTTGTGCGCTTTCATCATCACTAATGACGCAAATAATTAATTCGGTTAACCGATGCCATGTCCGTGTTGGCAGCTCGTGCAGCCTCATTTAAGCTTTGTCGCCTAATATTTCGTTGGTATTGGTGAACAAGTAATTCTCCGAGAGTCGAGTCTAGCTACCTTTTGATGTTTATGGGACTTTGACTTTTCAAGTGAAAATATTACGTCAGGTAACGATGATCCAATGTTTTCACGTTTATAGATTCACTTGGCGCGGCCACCGTTAATGGCCATCACACAAATGCTAGAGAAGCTAGAGCGTTTTCGCACTTCCAGCTTAAGTTTTAGTTTCGATCATGGAATTTTTTTTTCAAAAAAGCTCTCCCAGGCATACGTTAAGTCGGATAGTCTCTCAATACTCTTTTAATATTTTCATAAGTCTTATAAGAATCCTCGATTCGAGAAGAAGAAATATAGACAAAGAGTGGGTGAGAAGGAGAGATAGATAGGGAGAGGGAGAGGGAGAGGGAGAGAATAGCACACGTAAGGAAATTATATTTAACTTCATCAACAGCAATTTTGAATACTCTTCTTCTTCTACTTCTTATTATTCGGCCGGTTTCGGAAATTTTGTCATCTCGTATCTAAATCTAGATGTGTCGGCTTAAAACAATGACAAGTAAAAAAGTTGATAAGAAATGCTAGGAAAACCCAGAAGCAACGAGAAACTACGCGGGAGGAAGGACGGCCTTAGACTTGGTTACATACACTGCTTTCTACATGAAACACAAAAAACGTGACCAATACTAAAGCGCCAAACTGTAAACCAAATTAAATAAATGTTGCGCAAACAATTTGTAATGCCAGAGACGGTATGGTGCTCTTAATCGCTCCGACATTGCAGTATCCACAGGAATGTTTAAACTGAACCGATAGGAGAGTGCATGAAGAATGTCAATCTCGTAACGTCTCGCCACGAGATTCATATTTTTGAAAGGATTTTTTCAATTCTCTAATTAGGCATGTAGGCGTGGTGCCAAGCGATACATCACCATTTTTTAATTAGTTTATAGTTGTCAGTCCGTCAAGCATGCTTCGAGACGTCAAGACGTCAACCAGTCGGGTCACTTGCAAGAGTTTCAATAATAGGCAACAGAGAAATTCGACTGATTTTATTCTGAATTTTATGCTTGTGATCTTGAGACAACTTCTGTATAAGTCGCTCCATGTGGATGTTAATATGAAAATAAGTAAAATAAAATTTGCAAATAGAACAGAGCATCATAATAGATCGCCAGAGAAATTGATTTATTTGCAATAAACTTTTTTAAAATCTTGTAAATATTTTTACCATAAAGAAGATTTTCTCTTACGATAGGATAGAAGAAGACGGGGGAAGAAGACGACAAGCGAGAATTGCACATCTTGAGGTAAAAATATTTAACTTAAGTTTCGTTGTTTCTCAAGCCTAGCATTGTACGGTTAAATGAAATTTCATCTTCAAACCTTTGCGTTCTCTTGAGAATCAAAGAAAGAATGAAAAATTGTTATACACGAGATTTATGTTAAAGGCAAGGACGACTGGAACCAATCACTTAAATGTTCACTTACTGCACGTTTTACCATAATATACGTACAATTAAATTTGTTCTAAATATTTAGGAAGACTAAGGAGAAGGAGAAAGAGAAGGAGAAGAGGAAGGCCGTAAAAGCTCCTTTCAAGGATTAAAAGTTTTACTTTTATTTAATAATGATACCGGTTCGTAATATGCAATGAAACCTAAATCACTTGTACACGCTTTTAATTAGCCATAAACTGTTTAAATATCAGTTGGGCGTTAATGAGACCTTATACACACACTCGCTATCCACAAATGGTAGGTAATAACAATAAAAATGTTTTTCTTTTTTTTTCATTTTTTTTTTTTTATATTTTTAACTTTTTAAAGCATAAAAACACAGAACAGTTTTATATACTGTATTGCAAGTAATCAAGCAGAAAAATATGAAAGTTAAAAACAGCAACAACAGAAAGCAACAACAACAACAAGAACAACAACAACAACAACAACAACAATAACAATAACACGAAATAGAATGATTCTTTCCTCATATGCTTGGTTGTTAGCTCGTTTGCTGGCCATTAAAGCAATAACAAAGTTAACGCCATTTAGGCATCAGTGGTCAATAAATTGCACTTATTTAAGCTTAAATACACTTTGATGTTTGCTGTTTGTTGCTTTAATGCAGATTGTTTTAGCTTGGTTAAGCGTAGAAGGGAAAATGAAAATGAAAAAAAAAATAAAAAAAAATAAATAAAAAACAAAAAATAAAAAGACATGAATAGCAAGCAAAAGGTAAATGGGGAAGTGCGAGGAAGCGAGGAAGCGAGGAAGAGAGCAAAGATGCTTGGGGTCGAGATTTTGCACAATTTTTAAAACTTTAATTTATATGAGTTTACTTTGGTTCCTCTCCACTTGCATTCAGCCTCAAAGAACGCTTACAACCTGTTATTCATTTAGTTTGATTGGAGTTTACGGCTGAGAAGTTTCCCTTCTCTCTTGCTCTTAAGAATACTATGATGTTTGTGTTAATTAGAAACAAAAACAAATATATATATATATATATATATATATATGTGTATATATACANGAGGGAGAGATAGAGATTGATAGATAGGTATATATATATATAGAGAGAGAGAGAGAGAGATAGATAGGGAGAGGGAGAGGGAGAGGGAGAGAATGAATGTGACATCAATAGTTTCATCGGGCCTTGTTGTGTTGTGTTGTATTTGTAGCGAGTGGAGTAAAATAACTATGAATAGCTTCATAGAATTTATCTCACATATGAAAGAAAAGGATTTGAGGAAATTTTCATTGAGATTTTCCGTACCACACAGATGTTGCCAAAGCTTGTGATTTCTGCTCCTCTCAAACTTTTAAGGTTAATTAAAATTTAATTTCAATGAAATCCTAATATTTTACTAATTAGATACGTTACGTTTTCATGGCATGCCATCAACAAACTATTAGTCATGCATTACGTTCTAGGCCAGCAATATGTTACGGTAAACTAAACGACATTCAATGGCACCGAAACTGAAATCTTCCTAAAAATACTTTCGTTGAGAGTTTCGTAGGTTTCCTTTCAAGTACTTAACTTCCGTCGTTATTGTCGGACTAAATATTATGGCAGTGTCTATGAGCACAAAAGTTTTCTTTATCTCAAAAAGGCAAAAATAATAAATTTAAGAAATAAATAGAAAAATCCGATAGAAAATTTTCTTGGTTAACGCAAACATGAAAAGAAAAAGTAACCAACAAAATTTAGTTTTAAGAAAATTTCTTCATTTCTTCATCTATTTACGTACACACATATATACGTATATATGTATTTATATATGTATATATGGGTGGTTGGGTGAACAGTTGTGTGTATATGCATGTGTTGAAGTATCCAAAAATGGGCTATTGGTCACACTTGTATATAACAGTAATTAAATTGTTTGAAAACTTAAAAAAAAGCAAAAAACAAATGAATTCGCAAAAACACGACCAAGAAATAACAACATAAGCAAAGCATGGCAACCAACATAATTGAGTATATTCTCTCTTACATTAAACATTTCTGAAACACTACAACAGTTGTGTTATTTTAAAACTTTATTATTGTATTCCCCAGCACTAAGACGAAGTTATATATGAACGCGTACACTGTGGAAACGACAAAGCAGTTGTTAGATGACTGACTCGCCTTCTCAGATTGGGTCTTTCACTTCTCACCCGATAACAACCGATATAGACATTCGTGATCAGTCTAAAATTACAAATCGAACCAATCATCTCTCAATGTCTCTCTGGATGCTTTTGAAACGCTCACAAATTTCGCACAAATTTCGATGAAAAAGAAAGACTTGATTAAGTGATGATCATCGAAAAAATGAAAAAATTTTAATCATTCGCTAACAAATACATTCACAATAGGCAAAAACTTGCAATCTGTTATCTATAAGATATGAAAATTTGCAAAATCATTTCTTTGGGGATCTGAAGATTCACATAAAAAAAGGATTCTCTCGAGTAACTGTCAAAGGTGCGCTACTCAAGCCATATATATATAAAATGCGCAGTTCTTTCAATTAAATTTTTATCATTTCATTAAATCGCCTTACATTGAATCTAATGCATTTAATTAACTCCAGCGTGGTAAAGCCACATAACCGGTTGGCATCACTTGGTTGGAAAATGCTCTTCACATTTATGTTCTAATAATTTTAAAGTTTTGTCGCTGGTGCGCCATGTTAAGACCGCTATTCTTATTCCATGCTGGAACTATTTCGATGCCAACTTGGAAATATCAGTTAATTTTTAGGTACTGCATACATACCTTTGTCTATGCACAAACGACAGTTGCTTCTTCCTTGAGAAGAAAATGCTTTCTTGAAAATACACATTAGCACTTAAAGTAAACAAACGCTACAACGTTATGGGACAAAGGCCTTCATTACTAGTTATTAATTCAAATTAACGCAACAATAACATATTCCGCTCGACTTAATCTGAAAGAAACTTTATCATTAGTTGTCCATAGGAAATGTTGTAGACACTTGAACAAATCGTTAACAAAAAGGACAGTTAATAAGTTAGGTTAAGTATTCTTGCCTTCATGGTCTAGGGCTTTTCTTCTTCTTGCTTCTTTTGCTTTTTCTTTTGCTTTTGCTTTTTTGTTTTCGCTTTCTTGATTTCTTTTCTTCTTTTCAACATTTATTATAATCTGAATAATATATACAAAGTTACAATATATGCAACATAATTGGTTGTCGGTAAGCTGTCAATGACTTTTACGTGACAGAAGTAGTGATAGTTAAAAAAAAAAATAAAAACAAAAAGAAAAAGAAAAAGAAAAGAGCCCGAAAAGGTTGCCAGTTTTCTTTTCTCTTTCTCTTTCTTCAACTTTAGCTTCACAGATACAAAGACAAAAGTGACCATTAAAATTCACTCTTCTTCGCCATCTTTGCTTGTGTTTTTGCAACAAGTTCATCATTTTTATACCCACTCCAGGATGACATGGGTTAAGATAACTTTCCTGTTCTAGGTATTCTTCTCATTCATCTGATACGCTATACACATTCTTCATTAGTATGAAGTGTATTCAGCTTATTAAGTCATGCTTGTTCGGTTGTCCATCCATTCGCCCTTTCATTATTTCTATCAACACAAAAATTTTTTGTCTACAACTATACCTTACAAGTCCACAGACGAGACGTGTGTACGAGGGTCTTAGATGAGAGGCATCAGAAATTCGCTTATTTAGTTATTCCTATGAAAAACTCTTCAAACTTATGATTTCATTTCAAATTTTCCTCTTCGCTTTCTATTCGCCCTTTATTTGCAGACCATTCATCTTTTTTGCTTTTTTGCTTTTTTGCTTTTTTGCTTTTTTGCTTTTTCTTCTTCTAACATTGACATCACCAGCTTACGAGGAAAGATGAGTGCATTTAAGGAAAGTTGCAGCAATTCTCAGTGTTTATATTTGGGAAAGTATGAAAGGGTTGATAATTATTTCTATGCTTATGAATATATTCATAGGGCATATCCTGTTTTTAATAAGGAATTCAATAACAACATAAAAAAAATTTACATAAAAATGAAGAAAAATATTTACGAAAAAAGTAAAGAAACCAAACGTTCATTAAACCATGCCAAATGAAAAGTTCGCAGAACAGAAGGATGTATATACATATATGTATATTCTAGATCAAGTTTGGTAAAACACTTCATTTAACCATTTCCTTAACTAACTAACTCTTAAAAAGCTATTACTTATGCACTGCTGCTAACGCTTCCTCACTTTCCATTGAGAATATTCGCGAGGTGATACGGAAAAAACCGCAAGGATCTGTTCAGTAAAAGTCTATGCTCTTACAATTCGCTGTATACGTGTTTCAGTTAAGCAGTCGACTTAAAGCCTCTTCTCTCCGTACGACCTCATAAAATACGATTTTTCTTTTTTTCACTTTTGCATTCTGTGGAATCGAAAAGCACTGAATGGCGCTCTTCTTCTTTCACTTTTTTATAAACTCAAAGACACTGATTAGTGAGCAGAATATCTTTTTAGTCAAACTTAGGCGACATCTTTAGCGCAGACCTTTGCATCGATACTTCGACTATTTTGAATGTCCTTCAGAGCATATGATAAGAGCGCTAGACTTAAATCTGCTCATCGTAACTGTCGTAGATGTCGTTTATCTTTTCTTACTTCAAATTGTTTTCAATGGGGACTTTATAAGTAGCCGTATCGATCTTTCCCACAGCTCTCTCATGTTCGAGTTCCTTTTCGAAATATGAAATTGAAAACATGTTTTCGACATGCCTGCGCATGTTCACTTAAATGCAACTATCTATCTATCTATCTATCGTCCGTAACTTCTTCATGAATAAAATTTCTACAAATAATTTCTTTGGTAATTACACGTTTTGTACGTTCGTCATTTAGCCAAACTTTCGTTGTTACAATAACACCCGCCGACCAGCTAACAAAGCGAATATATGTGTCCACCGCAAGATATTGCGTTTTGAGTTTTTATACAATTGCTCTTTTTATATACTCAGTACGACAAAGGCACAAATACACACAGCCTGTGGTTGTGGGTAGCAATCAGGCATATTTTGTTAAAACCACCAGAGGAAATATGGATCGAAGTGTTTCCCTTTGGGGTAAACAGCCATTAAAAAAGTTGAAACATTTTTTGGAAAATACCGACCCACGATGGCATGTAGACGGTCACGATTAGTTCAAGAACTTAAATTTTTGCTATCAGCCAAAGTTAAGCGCCGAGTTCAACTGTTTTGCGTGCAAAAAATTTGATAGACAGAATTCCGGTCTCCAAATTTTCAATTTAATGAAAGAGTATCAAGTTATTCCTCAAGTGGGTCGTAGTAAGTGAAGTTTAGTCAACTTATCAGATGTTTTAGACTTCAATTTAATCAAATTCAACGCAAGGTACGCTCCATGTTGAAAACTATTTTTTCGAAACAAAATCAAAACTCATCGTTCTCGCAAAGTTTATTTATTTCATTCAAAATAGATTCCATAAAATTTTATTCAGTAATGCGGGTCCGAAAGAAGCCTAGAGAAAAAATGTTTTAGGACGTCGGCAGAAGGTGGTGGCCATGGAAAATCCTTTAATCGGCATTCTTTTATCCGCGCAATCAGGCGAATATAGCGAAGGTGTCTTGTGCCTTGATC
Source organism: Glossina austeni (assembly GCA_000688735.1). Taxonomy (NCBI): domain Eukaryota; kingdom Metazoa; phylum Arthropoda; class Insecta; order Diptera; family Glossinidae; genus Glossina; species Glossina austeni. The sequence goes on from KK502403.1 coordinate 305,508, forward strand.
AGGTGGTTCGGATAATGAATCCTATGCAAATTTTGGTTATCAGTCAGTTAGCGTGGGACGATGTGTGCACTCACTCTTTGTTGAGCGCAAATGATGATAAATTTATGCTTCAGATATTGACATCATTGGTTGTCGCGAATTTCGATTGCCATGACCGCCGCCCATAGCTTATGTCTTATGTTCGCGATTATTCCTTAAAGACGTACTGTGCTCGTGGACTCCAACGCAGGGTCAGCATTTATCGTTCTAACCGCATTTCACGCAATTGAAGGGTTGCGGTCAAAGTTGTAAATGTTGGCACCTTATGCGACTTTTGCAGCGTTACAACAAGCAGACTGTTATGTACAATGCAGTAGCTCTTCGGCTTCTGTGGCTGCGATTGCTATGCACATTTAACATAACTTCAACGAAGTATGCACTTTTCCAACGCAGCCAGCCATCGGTAGGTAGTGTCACCAGAAAGCATTAATTCGAGCCCTCGTTTTTTTTTTGTTTGGAAAGCATACCGGATGCACAGATCGAAGACTTTACACAGTACACACATGTTATTTACAATAACTTGAATAACATGAATAGCGCAACAGATGTCGACCTTTGTGTTTATGTGTCACCCTGTCTGCGAATAGTCTGCGTGTCGAAATCCTCATTACGATATCAAAATTTTTCCCAGATGAACAAATTTTTGACGATGAATTTTTATTTTGTCAATCTTGTCCTCAGCTTAATTCAGCTTATGCTGAACAACATCCCGGTTACAAGTTACAAGTAGACGTCAGATTGACTTTGCGACTTATTGTAACTTTTTGTTATTCTGAGATTTAATTACAAGTTTGAAGACTTCACAAGCGATCACAAATGTATGCCTAACTCCTTTCTATTGCAACCTGTTGTGGTACGGAGCAGTTTAGAAAGAAAATTCAAGCGAAAAATACCAAAAAAAATGGAAGAAAAAATATTTGCCGTATTTTTATATGATTTCGTGGACAATCACTTAACTATATAAAATTACTAATCAATTTCATTAGATTATATAGGAAGGAGATGATTCTTAAAGGTTTTAAGGCGAAAGGAATGACATGGAGCCCGTTCTTTCTTGAAGATTTACTAATCAAGCAATCCGTTAAATCCGCACTAACGATTTGGAATCATATGAGAATCAGATCTCTGCGTTTCCTGGCAGAGCAACTGAATTCTGAACTGATATCGGTTTCCAAAAGCGCTCTTTGAATGGAAGAGCATATTGAGTTTTCTTTGGTTAAAGGAAAATAAGTTTACGTCTATATGTCCATGTGTGTATTTATAGATTTTTGGAAAAACTTTAAAAGTTGTATCAAAAGTTGTAAGAAATCAAATATAAAAAATTTTCCATCAATTTTTTCGATTTGTTTTTTTTTTTGCTTTGACGCTGTTTTGTGGCTTTTATAACCAAACAATCGCGTTTTATCGCAAAATTTATATTGGAGAACGGCAGAATACCAAAATTGATGCAAAGTTCCACAAAAGCTATGGCAAGAGAAAGCAGTCACAAACTCTTACGACTAGTGATTTATCACAAAAAAAAAAAAAAAAAAAAGCCGTACCACGTCTGTGTCGGTTTAAGCTCAAAACTACCAACAAATCGTATACAAGTGAAAACGTATTTGGATATGATCTTTAGATTGTGTGTGTAGAAATGCTGCGACATGATCGAAAAATATGATTTGAATATATATAAGGCCTACGATCGATTGCATGGACTTTCGATTATCATACAAATTGCAGCAATAAATGCTAATCGAATTCACCTCAAATCGTGTGTGACGAACTTTTCAAACTCAGATAGCGTCAGTAGGGCGTAGCATTGTTTTTTTCTTTCCATACTGTAGAGCACGTGGTATAACGTGTAATAAGTTTGTGGAGGATTTATCTTTTACGGCACCAATCAATTCAGAATACATTCCCGAATCAATTTAAGCTTATCTGTCCGTATGTCTATTCAAATATTCTTATTTTCAATTGAGATATTTTGAGAAATGCTAACAACATTTGATATAGTGTTGAGTGTTTTCGACTCGAATCCGAATCCTATTGAAAACCAATTGAATTGAACTAATTTTTCTAACGCTCTCTATGTAACGACGCATTTTCAAAAAGTTTTGTTATGAGAAAAGGTTTACACTTTTCAAAATTTCGCGACAACAATCGCTGAGTAATGGTACGTCTACCGCCGCAAAATGAATTGATATGAAAACTGTAGAGTTGGCAGAGCAATTTTTCGTGCACCCTCCCATGCAATCGTGGCTAGGAAAAATATGCTTTGCTAGGGGAGACAAGATATAACTTTTAGTGCTCCATCATGCGAAAAAATTCAACAATTATGCCAGAGTTAGAGTTGGCGGCGTTTAATGGTTGGCCTAGCCCCAACTACCAACTACCAACTAGCAACTATAATGTTTTTACTCGTTCGTTTTGATGCTTTGAAACACATCGGTTTTGCGGTATGACCCTAAAAACGCCACAAGTTTATAGAATTCAATGACGCATTAGTATTTTTATGATGCTACCAAAATGGTTTAGCCAAACACAAAAACTACCAGAATAGCTAGCTATGCTCCCCAAATGCTTTCTGTTATCTTTCTATATCCATATCGTTCGCAAATACCTAATATCAGTAAATTTTATGAAGCCAATAAATCTTAAGTGCCTATACAATATTTATATACCGAAATATATTTGCCTTTGCTTTATATGTATTTATATATGTACGATAATATAATTTTTCGAAAGTTTTACGCAATAACATAACACAGGAAAACAAAAAAGAGAGAAATTTTAAAAGCGTTACGTTACTACTCCAACCCTTTATCTAATTAAATGTTTACATATGTTTAACGTGTTCTGCGTAACTAGATGCGTGTACACTAAGAAGAAATAAATGGCGCATATGTGCTTGTTGTAAGCTTCCGTGTTCACAAATACACAAGCAACAAGCATGTGCATGCATACGCAAATTAACTGGTTTGCAATAAATGTTAAAGCATTCCCTCAATTAAATGGACAAAGAAAGAAGAAAAAAGAAAAAATTAAGGGCATAATAAGTGTCGTAAAAACGGTAACATTTGTTTTTCGATTATATTCGAAACGTAAACAACATACGCAAGAACAATGCTGCTTAGGCTTAACAACGTTGCTTCGTTGCTTCTATTTCAACTGCACGTTCATAGATTATAAAGCCGTGTATTATGTGTGTTAACAAGCAAGCGATTTTAGTCCATACTACCTTGAATTGATCACTCAATGACGCAATTATTTGTTAGTATTGAAGGACAATTTCAAACAAAAAGACGCAAATAAGTCGAGTCGAGTTTTGTCTTTCCAAAAAAGTTTCCAAGTGGCCTGCAAGTCACATACTTGCTCTGTCGTAAAATCGTGCAAAAAAAAAAAAATTACAAAATTTGTTAAAAAACAGAGAGAGAAACATGTACAAATGAAGCTTAACTCGTCTACATCGATATAGCGAAAAAGATGAAAATTTCAGAATATATGGAAAACTTTAAAGGGTAAAAAGAGTTTTACATGAAATGTAAAAAAACAAAAAAAAAAAATATGTTCGTTTGAAAGTTTTGTGAGGTGAAGGTAGAATTAAACCTCCTGCTGTGTTCACTGTAAGACATTCTTTCGCAGAGTACGTGCACGTAGCTTTCTCCTGCAGTCTATTCTTACTAATTACGTTCATAACAGAATAGAAATGGGAATAGAAGAAGAAGATTCCGTTATGTCTTTGCGGGTTAAGCTAAAGGACAATCTGTTCGAAAAGCATTTATAGGACATCCTTCAAAATTCACTTATGTCTTATGTATGTGTTAGGAAGCTTGCAAGACGACGGTAGTAAGAAAGTTCTTAACCAACTCTTTTAACCTATCGAAGAGCGTACAGGAACGTTGCGTAATGTAATGCAAAATATCTAAACGCCTTTCATCCCATTCAGAGTTGAGTTGCAAGCTTGTCGATATGTCAGCTTAAGCGTTAGCGATGACGGGACAGTACCGTAAGGTGAAACAAACTGGGAATGCTATGAGCGAAAGAAGGACCCAGGAGTGATTCGGTTCCGGAAATTTCGCTGTCAAAGATGCACTTCGCAGTCAATGAAAAAGTCGATGAAATTTTACAACTGGTTGTGCACGACCGGGAGCTGCAAGCTGTCAAAGGAAGCTCAAAGCCGCGGAAAAAGACGCGGCGACTTCTCATTATGAACTAATATAGTAGAACAGGTATCTTGCCGTAACCGGCAACCAATTTCAAATTCTAAAGCACACAGACAGTCCGTAATTAAAAGGATGTGTTTTAGCGATTTAACGATTTTCCAAATGATTTTTATTTTTGTTTCAATTGATGTCATTAAGATTACTGTCAATACGCCCTCGTGATCCATGCTTTCATGATTTAATCGAATTAATATTTAATGTTAAGGGAGGAAGGGAAGGGAAAGGGAAAGGGAAAGGGATTGGGAAAGGGAAAGGGAAAGGGAAAGGGAAAGGGAAAGGGAAAGGGAAAGGGAAAGGGAA